>CM059198.1:52184361-52407879 GCA_030323885.1 Branchipolynoe longqiensis | reverse complement strand
AATATATTAACTACTCACAAAACAGCAACAAGCAAAGCTTCAAACAGTACAAAATAGGGAACTCGGGACAGTTTACAAAGGCCAAAATCTACACACAGAAGAACTACATGGTAAAGCTGGAATGGACAAACTAGACACAAGGCGCAAAAGGCATATCTTAGAACTCATGTACAATAGAGCCCAAGACACAATATATACCGACACAAATATTCACAATACTAGGGCAGCAAATGGCAACCTCTTGAAAATTCCTTATCTAAGGACGAACAAACTCAAAAGAGCACCTATTTATCAGGGAAGCCAACTCTGGAACAAACTCTCTGCCAAAACCAGGAATGCAACAACCTACCTGCAATTTAAATCTAGATTAAAGGTTGAGTACCCAACATAGACATACATTAATAAACCTACCTGGATAGACCACAAAAGTTGAGAACCGAAATAAATACATAGTCCCAAACCACCCCCTTCCCTCTCTCTTTCTCTCTGAAACCCCCTCCTGGCAAAAAGAGTAAAAGTAATAACAACTACCAAAGTATACACACCAGCCTATAACACCTGACTAAAACAATAAAACATATGAAGACTTCAGGTGCAAAACCCTGTAAACGCCAATTCAAAAATGCTGTTTAAGTCAAAGATTTTGACCTGAAGCTAATTTGAATTCTGATTAATTCCACATTTCTTGTTATGAACTGATTATGGAGCAAGGAACAAAACAATAGGAAGGTACAAAATGAACATTTTGAAGGTTAGATCTCAGTGTTAACCTCAATTTTTTGATTGGCATCTATGTGGTTTTGCACCTGAACTCTTCATATACTACCGACAAAGCTATAGTTGACCAAGACTATTTAAATGAGTCGTGCAACCATTATTTGCATAATCCAAAATCCATGACTACCTCTATCAGCAAGTCATGCCCATTATATTAATGTCTCCTCACAGGTATGATCATCAAATCATTGATATAGTCTAAAGGTAAATGGCTATTCTCCAGTCTACATGTGCAAAATAAGATCCCCACTATATTGGTAATGCCTCATTTTAACTTACTATTGTCTATATTGTTCATACCATCTCATCATCTCATCCATAAATAGTTCATATGCACTACAATTGTTAAGGCCGGAAGACCAGCAACTCGGTGCTGAAAAAAGATGTTATTCAACTGGAATACAAATTTGACAACAACAAAAAACCGGCGGCAGCGACCGGCTCGGTGCTGCCGTCTGGTGCCAACAGCCGGTACTAGCGGCGCTGTCGGCGCGCATGTACGACCGGAAGTTTACGTTTTGTCGCAGTTGAGTACACAATAGATGTACACGTGACGGTAAATATCAAAATATGGCAGAGAGCGGAAGGCGTCTTCAGGTAGACCTCGTTTTTTGTGTTGTATTATAGCTACACTTGAAAGGCTTTGTGGTCGACGTGGCTTTCTCTCGTCCGTGTGATATGTAAAGATGGCGGGTACCCGGTGGGAAGAGCCAGTGGCAGTGTGACGAGTGTCACTGCCTGGCATTCAATTGTCAGTGTCACTCACTCGTCACTGTGACTGTGTCTCCGCCTCCGGTGACCGTCGGTGCTGGTGGTTGGTGATATTTTGGTAGCCGTTGTTTTTGTCGTGTCATCTTCCTACAGTCTACACAGTTATCTTCCTACACATGACATGACGTTGGCCATCATCACTCGATGCTCGGGTTGTCGATCGGTGAACAAACGGTGTTGACTGTAGCCTTGTAGGCTATTTCAGTATTTGTAGCTCTGTCACATCCTTAGACAGTCTCAAAATGGTTCGTCAGGCAACTAAGTTACTCGATCTAGATTAGTCGTCTCTAGTCTAGAGTAAAATAAGTGCACCGAAAAATATGGATCCTCCGTCCTCCTGTCCCCGACCCTCTCTCCATCTCCCCATCTCTATCTCTCGCTCTCCCCTCCCCTCTCTCCCTCCCCATCATTTCTCTCCTCTCTCATTCTCTGTCTCGCCTCTCTAAAGCCGTGTTTACACGGGCGATTTAATTCGCTTCATATAAATCGCCTTGCCTGATTCGCTTTACAATTGCCCGTGTAAACACAGCTTTAGACTTAGACTTAGCGTACCACTAATCATATTCTCGATGTCGGACATCCGGGCACATTTTTCGCTCACTGCGCTCGAAGGGTAACACAAATACCACTGTCATGAAGACATTAAAACTACCCTAACTATCACAGTAATTAGTGCTTTTTGGTGCTTTGAAAGCAAATTTCTCTTGTTTCTATTAAATAGTTCAGATCTTTCTCTACAATTTCACATTCAGATTTTTTTTTGTCAGCCAATTGGAAGTTCTTGAATTTATTTTGCGAAAATAGTTTTTGAGGCCATGATCCAGTAAGGGTACCGCTGGTACTGACACTCAGAATATCCCAACGTTCACTATTATCTCTGTTTTTAATACTTTCAGAGAAAATTGCTCTTAGGTTAAATTAATTACTTCAGATCTTACTCTTCAATCGTGCATTAAGATATTTTTAATCGACCCAATGAAAGCTTTAAAATTTATTTAGCAAAAATAAATGCTCCGCATAGACATAGCATTGCTGCAGCACAAATCACTTCGGTGTTTTACCCTTCGCGGGCTAGTTTCCGGGTCTGTGACGTCACGCCGACATAGAGAATACGGAGTGGCTATTCGTACTGTGCGCCGTATCAATAGCTAGTATTCTATTCGCACGGCGACTGCAGAAATTAGGTCAAGTCAAATTAGGTCAACATTAGGACAACATGGCAGAGGCAGGGTTCTTCGTTGGTGCCGAATTTTCGACGTATTCTGGTTTGTTAGCCGCCATTGAGAACTACGAACGCGTTAATTTTGTTCAGTTTTATAAAAAGAAGTTCTCGTGGGATTGAATCGTTCAAAATTATGAAAGTGCCTCCGTAATAATAATAATATTCAGGTAAAAGAAGTGCCCCCCCCCCCCAAGCCGAAATCTTTTTTTTAAAGCCTCCTTCATAATAATACTCAGGTAAAAGCAGAAGTGCCCCCCCCCCCCCCAACCCAAGGTAAAAATTGTATAATGCAAAATTATAAAAGTGCCTCCCTGATAATAATATTAGCTAAAAGAAGTGCCCCCCTCCCACGCCGAATTATTTGTACGTGCCCCTCTCCCCCCCCCCCCCCCCCCCCCAGTACGAATAGGTGCATCGCTATTCGTACGGCGAGCCGTATCAATAGCAACTAGAATATTCGTACGGCTGATTAAGATCTAGGTCACGTGACTATCGCCGTACGAATAGGCACCGGTCTATTCGTTCAGCCGCCGTACGAATAGCAACTGCCAATCATATATCATGTCTCGGCCTGTCTGCCTACTTTATCTATCTATCTATCTATCTCTCTATATGTCTATCTCAGTATCTACCAATATAACCCCCCCCCCCCCGCACTTCTGTATTTGCCTATCAATTACTGAATTAGTCACTAACACTGGAGAAGAATTAAATACTACTACTAGTACTAGTTCATTACTGTGAGCGCTATTGTATTCACGGTATAGTGAAGAATATATATTCCTTCACACAGCGGCAGTGGCTATTTAAATTATGATGGGGGGGGGGGAGCAGTTATTTTGGTGAAAACCTCATCTATTCTGTTATTTCGAGCGACTTTGGATGCTATATGAATAAGGCATCGACGGATGTGAGATTAAATCCACACCATCTTTAAGTTCCATTAAATTGTTTTGTTGGAATTCTAATATGATGGTATGACGTGTTTTGTTATTCATTGCATACTATAATCGGAAGCCATGATTTGACAGATATGTAGGCATATGTACAAGTCCTCATGGGTGGGCGAAATGATTTCTGATTATCTGAAGCCGAATTAATTAAGCCACTTATATGTAAAATCATGTTAAAGTTGCATAGTCTGGTGGTTTTGAGTTTCTGTTATTTTTCTGAGATAAATATATTAAATTGATTGTTATAATCTACCTTCGTTTAGTCTGAAATTCCTTTATTTTTAAATGGTTAAGTTTTTTAATATTTGAAGTGCAAACATGTAAAAATTAGTTTTGGTAGGCACGCCAAAACTCTGACATTATATCAACAGTAACAGGTTCTATTAAATTGTCTCAGTAGTCTCCTATATATGGCGACAAATACTTAATAAGTGCATCAGTAGCTATGTAAAATCAATTCTAGATAGTTATTTTGGTTTTTAAATTTTGATGCTTCATCGACTATACAGCTTTAAAAAAGGGGGAGGGGAATTGAACATGTACTGAGTTATTTTGTCATTTGCTATGGAATTATATTATAATTACTTATTTACCTTCTAGTTGTTTACTATATTCTACTTATAGTGACTTCATATGGTGCTCGTGCTATTAAATCGAACGGAAAGCACATTTGTATCAAAGTACAGTGGAACCTGTCTACAAGAACAACCTTGCATTCAAACAAACCTTTGTTTTGGCTGACAGCTGTTCTGTCATTGAACTTTGAAGGGAGTGTCAAATGAGATTTAAACAGGTCCTGCATTCAAAAGATTGTTTGCAGATAGTAGGGGCTCGCGGATCACATGGGTCGCTGAGGCCGGGTACTATGTAACTTCGATGTAATAATATAATAACCATGAACCTGCTCCAATGTCATGGTTTGTCTGATTAACCGGCGGTTTTACTTCTTCTTGTTTCAGCCTCTATGAGCCACAAGACACGGGGCTTGTTGCGATGGAGCAGCTTCAGTTTCTGGGGACCTTGACCTCAGACGTCACATGACCCTCACTACCTGATGCCACCACCGTCAGCGGCAGAGTGGAAGACACTTGGGCCGGGGCGGTGAGACTCGCCAGCCACGATGGACCGCAGTTTTCATGGCCGCCTGCTGCGGCTGATCGGGGCCCTGCTCCTCGTGCTGGTGAGCGTGTCGCTCATCGCCCACTACCACATCTCGAACCTCTCCACTGAGACCATTGTCACCACTGGGGATGCTGGTGGTGGCGGAAGCATTGGCAGTGCCGGTGGGGTCGGAGTGATCGGTGCCGGAGGCCATGGACATCGGTCACGATCGCTCGACCACGTCAAGGAGGACAACCTGAAGCCATCCGACTTGCGCTTCCGCATCGAGGAACTACGCAAGATCAAAGCATCAGTGACAAATGAACTGCGTGACTTGGAGAATCGCAGGCAGAAGCTGCATGCCGAGATGACCGGGTACATCACCCATATCGAGCGCCTCAAGATGGAGTACGAGAAGACGCATATCAAGCTGCAACAACTAAAGCTGACGATTGAGAACACCCGGTTGGAGCAAGCCGAGGTGGTGATGCGAAACATGCCAGAGCTGCATGCGCCTCGTCGCATCCTGGCCGGGTTGGAGGATAATGTGCAGGTGCATGCACCGCACAACACCAAAAGATGTCGTATGGATACATGCTTTGATTACTCGCGGTGTTCTCTGACCTCCCAATTCCCGGTCTACTTCTATGATCCTGAGGATTTCCCCTTGACGAAAACCCCAGTGGATTCCTTTGTAAAAATCAGCGTTTCGCATGCGCTTAACTCCAACCCACACATGACATATGATCCACACATTGCCTGCGTGTATGTTGTGCTTATTGGTGACCTGGTCCATGATAACAAACCAAACACCTCAGTGTTGCAGCAGCGACTGCATGCGCTGCCCTACTGGAGAGGAGATGGGCGAAACCACATTTTGCTCAACCTTGCTCGCGGTGCACAGAACCGCGATATGTTTGACGGTGTTGACACCGGTCGCGCCTTGCTAGTGCAGTCCGCTTTTACAGAATTCCAATTCAGGTCTGGGTTTGACCTGGTTGTGCCGCCATTATTGGGCAAAGCACATGGTGAGGTCTGGGACAAAATCCCACCACTCGTTCCCGCTAAAAGAAAACACTTGCTCAGCTTCCAAGGTGATTATAAAGCCATTGAGGCTTTTGAAAATATACTGAAAAATAGCAAATCTAGTAAAGAGCAAAAGGGAAGGCAATCGCAGCGACAAAACAGGAACGGTAACAGCTACGCTGTCAATACTATAGGTGGGGATGGTGTAGGGATACAGGCTACTGGTATAGATAGGGGGAACATTTTATATAGGCGGGCCTTGGTGAATGGGGGTGGGGTGAATGGGGGGGTCTTACAAGGGGAACAGGAAGGTGAGTCATGGGATACAGCTGCAGCCAACCGGAAGTTGGCCGGAATAAACATGGCCGCTCGAGAATCTGCGGGGGGACCAATGGACCATCGCCTGGGTGAGGAGAAGGTGGTGCAGCAGGAACGCGCGCACCAGTTATTGGAGCAAGAGCGACATCTTGTTGATACGCTTAAGCGAATGCAGGCGCTTTATCAGGATGATGGCTTCCGGTTTGACTTCAGCTGCAGCGGAGTGAATGAAAGGATATTTGGGGTTAATGGTGAATGGGGCCTGTGTGGTCCGCCTGTGCTCCGCAGTGAGGTTCTTCGTGCCTCTACATTTAGCCTCATTATTGCACCGACTAATGAATCGGTGATGACATCCGCAGTTATGCAAATCAGGATTTACGAAGCCCTGCAAGTGGGTGCCATTCCTCTCTTGCTAGGCGAGCACATCTTGCTTCCCTTTGATGAAGTGTTCTCGTGGAAGGATGCCATTGTGGCATTACCCAAAGTCCGCATCCCAGAGTTGCACTTTGTCGTGCGCTCATTCTCAGATAATGACTTGTTGTCTTTTCGACGGCAAGGGCGGATAATCTGGGAGTCATATTTTGGCACAACGCAGAACATCATCGACACAATGCTTGCACTGCTGCGTACTCGTCTCCGCATTCCAGCGTTCCCTCAGACAGAGGCGCCCTCTATTAGTGTCTTCAATGCATCCTTCGTACCGCTTCGTGAAGAGGTAGACGAAGTCGCAGAGCCAGAGGATGTACTTGGTCCGATTGAAGCGCCATACCCATCATTGCGGTATACGCGTAACTTCACGGACGTGACAAACTTGTTCAACATGCCAGGTGACCCCTTCCACATCTACCCCTACACACCATTTGAGCATGTTCTTCCGGCCGAGGCAAAGTTTCACGGTGAGTACATTCAAGTTTACTTGCATACATTGCAAGATTGAAGGAACTGGTAACAACTGACGATTATGTTTGTGTTTAGGGTTTAACTGTAAGGAAATGAATGCACACTGGTGTCTTAACCTCTACCCCCCCCCCCACACACACACACCCTCCCTAACCAACCACCAGTTTAAAGCTGCATAATCCAATGAAAGCATAATTTTTTCTAAACTGCTAATTGAATTTGAAAACGCGTATAGAAATCCTATATATCCAGCATATCGGTGTGCATACGAAACTAATTTTACACGTTTTCACATCAAATATCTGATTTAATATCGCCATTATGTAGGTTAAATAAGAAGCAAAAAAACCTATAAATTATTACTAAAACAAAATTCAAAGTATTAGAATCAAATTGGACTAGTGCTGCCCAGTGGTGAAAAAAAGTGTTAGCACGCTTATCCGTTATGAGCAGGATAAATAAATCCATTAAAAAAAAGGTTGTTATGATCAATTTGATACATTTATTTTTAAATGTGGCAGAAACTAAAAACATTGTATTATGTAACTGTAACCAAACAATACAGTAACAATTGTTAAATGTTGCGTTAAATACATCAGGTTGATAATTATAACCTACACTACTTGAGTCCTTTTATGATGATGGTTTAGCGTTGGAGATATTGGCGTAAAGCATGCACAATAATTTGTGTGTGCACACCAGTTGAACGTAAGGCCAGATAAAGTTGTTTAAATCGTAAGCGTCCCCGGCCATGCCTGAGAAATCGCCGCCCCTGATTTAATTTTTTTTTTTTTTTTAACTCACAATAGGTAGCGACAAGGTTCAATTTTATAACGTCATTGGTTTGACTCGGCCAGGGTTCGAACCCAGAAGTCCGAATCCCACAACCTATATTACGGGAGGCGGACGCTCAACTCATTCGGCCATCGTGCCTGGTTACATATTACATAGATCTGTAGATGTCATACGCCAGAAAAATTTTAAACCGATCACCAATTTCTTTTTATTATTTGGCCTAAGTGCAATACGTCACTACTGCCATGTCGAAGCCAGTAAGTTTTAACATTCTTGATGGGGGAACTCCCAAAGAAATGGGGAATGAGTATGCTAAGTATCTAAAGCCGTGTTCACACCTGGGAATTAAGTCGCCTCAACTAGTTCGCCTTATCTAAAGCCGTGTTCACACGGGCAATGTAAATCGATTCGTAGAAATCGACTTGCCTAGTTCGGGTTACATTTCGCGTGTGAACGCGCGGCTGAGTCGGATTAGGGCTGACTCGATTCGTGTGATCCTGATACTGTAAACCACTTGTTGAGGTAGTGTACGTGAATCGATTTCTGTGAACCGATTTATTTTGCCCGTGTGAACGCACTGAGGCGGATTAAGGATGTCACATGCATGCGCAGTCGAGACCTTAGTTTGTTGACTTTCCGGTCGATCAAAAGGGAATATTATATAATTTAGTCTATGAAACCGCCAGCTGTGCACAGATATTTTTTTCATCATTTATTTTTAGGGTTTCACTGCCCAGCAAAAGTTTTGACCCTTCCAAACCAATATGATTCAGTCCATACATATCAAGGTCGAACCCACACTCTCTCGTGGTGACGTCGACTAACCGAAACTGGCGCTGGTTAGTATTGACTTGCTCATTCGCTGATATCGATTTCTGGCCCAAGCACTGGCCGTGTGAACGCGAAACACTTTCAAACTAAATCGATTCATATGATTCGCTTTGTCTAAATCGCTTTAAACTTTTCCCGTGTGAACACGGCTTAAGTCGACTCACATTTGCAGTGTGAAAGCGACACTGAGGCGGATTAGGGCTGAGTCGCCTCAACTAGTTCTCCTCCAGTAAACCGCCTCGCGAGGTAGTCCAGATGAAACGAACTAGCTTAAGTCGGCCCAGCGTGAACGGTAATGGCTTAGATGAGCCGGATTAAGGACGTCACAGTCGAGACCTGAGTTTGTTGACTTTCCTGTAAATTTGGTCTATGAACCTGCTAGAGGTGCACAGATATTTTTTTCATGACTTATTTTAAGGTTTTCACTGCCCAGCAGAAGTTTTGACCATTCCAAACCAATACGATTCAGTCCATACATATCTAGCTCGAACCCACACTCTCTCGTGGTGACGTCGACTAACCGAAACTGGCACTGGTTAGTATGGACTTGCTCATGTGCAGATATCGATTTCCGCCTTAAACCGCTCCGTGTGTGGACACGACACTAGTTCGCCTCATCTAGTTCGCCTTATCTAGTTCGGCCTAAAGTTGTGCGTGTGAACATGGCTTAAGTCGAATATGTTGGGTTAAATCTAGGTAGATTATGCTTTGCTTTTGAAAACATCGGATTATGCAACTTTAATCAGCAGATTTTATCGGAATATGCAACTTTAATCAGTTGACTTTATCGGATTATGCAACCTTAATCAGCTGACTTTATCATCCACCAATCAGATTTGTTTTGACGTTCTCAAAATGTACTTCACTTCAGCAGCCTCTCTTTGGAAACCGGCCTCACCTCTCTACGGTCTCAGCATGGCGTGATGCAACTCGCATAATGGGGCTGTCACATTACGACGTTTCTCTCCAATGCACGTCGACGTGTGTCACTTTTGGGCGAAACGTCGGGAAGCTTTAGCCAAGCGTCAGTACACTTTGAGTGACAGCGACGGTCACGACCATTACGGGGACGTTAGGCACACGTCGAGATCCGTTAGACGCGCTGGAATAACGTAATGCAAACGGTAGGCACACGCTGCGAGCACGTGAGGGTCGTTTCCACACGCTGCACCAAATTGTTGCGTTGTTTTACATCTTAGCAACATCTAAGGTCATATCAGGATGGCGTGCCAATTTTTTTGTTTTTTTCTCTCACACGTCGATATACGTTACCACAACGTTGGCCGCATGCTACCAACACGTTGCGCTGACGTCAAAATTGTTCCCACCGCGCCGAAAAGTTTGACGTTTCTCAACTTTTTTGCACGTTGGCGGCACGCCTGCGAAAAGCGTCGTAATGTGACAGCACCATTACTTGACAACTTCCATTGCATTTCATTGAGATACATATATATATAGGAAAGGTTCTTAAATCACCACATGTTATTAAAGGTACATAGTCTGATGGTTTGCAGTTTCTACTATTTTCTGAGATAAAATTCATAAATGGGTCATTCTTTAAAACTGGGGATGAAAGTGTGACATGGAAACCCAAAGTGAAAACCTTCCAAATAATAGCAAAAAAAAACCTTCCAAATAACATTAATAGCCTAATCCAATGTCCTATGAAGGTTTGTATGTTGTGCATATGTCAGAGTTGAAAAAAAAGAATTTCACTTTTTGAATTGGAACTTATAATACAAATTGAGCAATATGACATTCAAAGACACATCCAGAACCTCATTTTAACATATACAACATAGTCAAACAAAATTGTATTGATTACTCTTAAGCAGACAAGGTTATGACTTACAAGAAAAAACTGGAAAAATAAGTTGAAAAAAAGTTTGGCTACATGCATGGTGTAAATGTGTAAATTTTCACTTTTTCACATTAGCACAAAATCATATAAGTAAACTTTTAATTTTTTTCTTGGGATAGCTTCAATAAATGTACTATTGCTATTAATGCTAACATACTTAATAATAATACACAGAGGATAAGATAATTATTTGACTTGCAATCAGTAAAAGAAACAACAAATTATCAGCATCATAATGTCGAAACCAAATATGTGGTGCCCAGTTTTAAAGAATGACCCAAATACATTAAATTAAGCTGGTTGTTATAATCTACCTTACGTTAGTTTGAAGTAACTTTTCTTTAAAATGATTAACGTACGAGATATTTGAAGTGTAAACATGCTAAATTAATTATGGCATGCTTGTAAAAGCTCTGTAGTAACTAACAAATTATTCTATTAAATTGACTAAAAGGGCTGTCACATTAGGTTTTTTTGCAGGAGCGTACCGCAGTGTAAGCGTGTTACGTCATGTACATCGGTATACGCCGCCATACGCTACGCATATGCCGTCATATGCCGATCCTCCAACAAGCCTGTTTCCTTGCTCAAAATTTTCAGCATATGGCTGCGTATGGATCATACGCTGCTCATACGCTAGGCGTATGCTATGCATATGCCGGCATAGGTTATGCATAGGTATGGGGTACGCCGTCATAGGTTGGGCGTACGCTGGATTGACACCTGTCGGGTGTCTCTTGCATACCCCCAACATTCTGTAAAAGTGGTATCACACTACGGCGTATGGCGTTAGCGTATGGATTTTCGACCCATACGCCGTCATACGCTTTGCATACGCTATACATATGCTGGCATGCGCCCTCATACACGCGTCCGTCCAACAAATTTTTTAGCATGCTCAAAATTTTTCGCCGTATGGCTCATACGCTTGACGTACGCTATGCGTACGCCGACATAGGTTACGCATAGGTTGGGCATATGCTGAACTTGTCAATCACAACTGTCAAACCTCATCACAGTACGTTGCGCATAGGTAGGGATATGCTTTGAATACGCCGCCATAGGCTAGGGGTAGGTTAGGCATAGGTTAGGCATACGCTTCAGATGCCGCTGGGACCTCGTGCGTAGCGTATGACGGCGTATGACGGTGTATGGGTCGAAAACCGCATACGCTGGCATATGCTAACGCCATACGCCGTAATGTGACAGGGCCTTTAGTATGCCCTTCTAATTCTATGTAGCATCAAATGCATAACAAGTGCACCAGTATCTAAGTTTGATATATAGGTTCAAATCTAGATACATGTTTTGCTTTTTTGAAAATTTGATGCTTTCATCGGACAATGCAGCTTTAATTATAATAAAAATTGCCAGAAATCTGTTTTCTTTCAATAACTCAATTATGCTGAATGGGACCTAAACGGTTCACTTTGCAACCTCTCTTTGACATTTGGCTTCATCAATTGGCCTTTAAGACGCAATCACTTCAGCGACTGGTTTTGTGTCATAACATAATACGCTGGCTTCTCAATGAAACCACCTCAGGTGTTGCGTTGACCTTTTAACCACCCACCCCCGATCAAGTTTTCACTAAAATCAAGATCAATTTGCTACTCTTTTTCAAAAAAGATTTTATTGAACAA
Organism: Branchipolynoe longqiensis; assembly: GCA_030323885.1. Classification (NCBI taxonomy): domain Eukaryota; kingdom Metazoa; phylum Annelida; class Polychaeta; order Phyllodocida; family Polynoidae; genus Branchipolynoe; species Branchipolynoe longqiensis. Next base: position 52,395,681 of record CM059198.1, on the reverse strand, counting down.
AAAATGAAACTAGAATTGGCTAATTTAAATGAGGATGGGCTTTAAATTGGTTTATGTTAATTGTTATTGTTTCAATTTTTTTTAAATTGCATCCTCAAATTATAGCTGCAATTTAAAACATGGTTAACATGGTATTAACATTTAGTTTGGTAGTTTATGGCTTAATATTGTTGTAGGGCTATGCTATGCTGTGATAAGCATAGTTATTTTTCATGGTTTGCTCACTTCGCCGACCTCAAAATTGGGAAACTATAGCAACGCCACGATGGTTAAAGTTGTATAGTCCGATAAAAGCATCAAATTTTCAAAAGCAAAGCAATCATGTAGGTTAGAACCTACATATCCAACATATATATTATATATATGTCATGGGGATGGTGAAAATGGGAAATATTGCGCCTAGAGCGGGACTCGAACCCACATCTCTTTGCATTCCAGGCCAGTGTGATAACCATTCCACCACCTAGGCTCCCTGATATGAACACACTACCCATGTCTACCTGTCTATGTGGTTACTTGCCTGAGAGGTCAGTGCAGCCTACTACACTCGTCCCCCTGGAATTGTAAGTCTTTTAAATGGTCATTTAATGCTTACAATTACATACATGTATACAAGCAATGCACTTACACATACATGTATAGACAGGGTAGATTCAACAACCATACAGCGCATAGCTTGTACAGGATCATGGTAACGGCAACCAGTGTCATGGGGGTGGTGAAAATGGGAAATATTGCGCCTAGAGCGGGAATCAAACCTACATCTCTTTGCATTCCAGGCCAGTGTGCTAACCATTACACCATCTAGGCTCCCTGATATCAACACACTACCCATGCCTACCTGTCTATGTGGTTACTTGCCTGAGAGGTCAGTGCAGCCTATATATATATATACTAGTGCACTTATTAAGCATTTGCTGATATGTATTTTTAGAAAGGAGTACTAAGTAAATTTAATAGAACACGTTAGTTACTGCTGAAGCCTAGGGGTAAGAGTTTTGACGAGCATGCCAACATTATTTTTTGCTTATTTACACTTCGAATATCTCCTATGTTAGTTATTTTAAATCAAACTAAGATAAGGTAGGTTATAACTCAATAATATATTTATATATATATACACATATATATAAGTCATTCAAAACTATCGAACTATGCAAGTATAATTAATGTAACCCAAACACACTGCAGCAGGTATTTGGGTTTAATTAGTTGAGCGGAGTCCTGCCGCCATCTTGTTTTATACTGAAGGAGGCGCATGGTGTTGGTACAGTTGTGTCAGTGTCACTGTCAGGGCAGGTCAGGGGGTTGCAGGAAGTGACAGACTGGATCCTGACAGACTGAATTCTGACACAAGCCCACCAACATGTGTGTTTCCATGGAAAACCTAAATAACCTCAAACCCAATTCTCCAAGAGGGGGGGGGGGGTACTCAGCAGACTTGCATTATCAGAAATAATGTGGAAGTTTTTGCATTTAATAATTAAAACTATCAAGTCTCAAGTGTGTGGTGTAATTGAGGCGTGTGCTGGAGCGGCTTCGAACACTGGCTGCATGCGAGCAATTTGCATATATATGATCAATAACCATTTCAGTCGAGGTGCTTGGAGAATGCAAATTTGTAATGAATCAAATAAACTGCAATTTTGACAATATTGCTCATTTTGATTCATCCCGCATTGTTATACCTATCAATGAGGTTCAGAGGAGTGGGGGGTGGGGGCGGAGGGCGGAGCAAAGGAGGGGGGGGTAGGTAAAAAGAGAGAATGGAGGGTGACAAATATTCACAATGGCGCCCCGAGTTGAGCCACTGCGCAGGCGCATCACATTCAAGCAGAGGAACCAGTTAAGAGCAAAGGTCGTGGGTTCCAATCCCGGCTTAGTCAAACGAATGACTTACACAACCGATACTTGACACTACCCTGGCTTACGCTTGGGATTACTAGGATAAGGCAACAACTGGTTTGCTTAGGACGAGGAAAATGCTTGGTTGAATTGAAAATGTCTTATAATTAATTATAGATGATTTCCACCACCAATCCGCCCTCTGGTGGCAGGTGAAGTAATGTGTGTAACCCTAGCAGTTCGCTGTGCAGCATGCTCTGTGGAAAAGGTCTTGTTGAGGATTTTCACCACCAACCTGCCCTCTGACGGCATCGGTGCAAACTAATGTTGTGGGCAGCATCTCATCGTGTATGCTCTGTGGAAATATGTCGATTGAGATTTCCCCTGTTAAATGCGGGGATGAAAGATCTCGATTCCGCGGCTTTTTTTCAGACTTTTGTCAATCTGTGCTTTGTGTTGTTTCCAAAATATTTAAGACATACCCCCCTCCCCCCACCCCAACACAAAAAGAACAATCTAATTCTTTGTAGTTTCTCCATACATGTACATGTACTACCTCATATCAACACAAAATTCCAGAAAGTCTCGAAACATTTAACCATAAATATAAAAGCCAGATAACATAACTCAACTACCTATTATGTACAGGCCTATGGACATGTAAATAAAACAGGCTAGTATAGAATTAAGTAGAAAAAAGCCGAAAACTCTTCCCAAGAAAACCCCAAAACAACTAACATAGTAATAAGAATAGAACAAAAATACAATGCCAAGAGGGCCCAAAAAAACTATCATAGGCTACTAAACGTACCAACATACTATCTATCTGCAACTGAAATGCAGACAACCAAATAACTTATCAGCAGCTACTGCTTGGTAAGACAACACCAACACTACAGCTGGCCAGCATTGAAAACAAGCCTGGGTACCCGGGCTTACATGCTATGGACAGTATAAATACAGCCTCAATTTTTAAAAAAAAACACAAAAAAACATGCCAAGGATTTTCTTTATTTGTGTCAAGCGGCTGGCCAGCGTTGGGTAGGCAGTTGGTCGGTGTTCGGTCTCCCTTGTACTGAATTGGAGGTGGATTTCTGCGAAAATGCAGAAATTCCCTCGTTGGCTTAGAACTGTCAAGGAGTCGTCGAAAAAACTGAAAGTCAGGTTTTATCCAGTACTTTTCTAGCACTGCCCTAACGCCATTCCGATGATCAGTCACCGGGCACGGTGGGCGAATCGGTAGAGTTCGGGCCTCGCGTGCGCGAGATCGGGAGTTCGGTTCCCGATCGAGTCAAAACAATGACTTATCAAATTGATAACTTGTCGCTTCCTTGCCTGGCACCTGGCATTACTAGGATAAGGAAAGGACTGGTTAGCTCAGCATGCGGATACTGTGACTGAGTGGGATCTCCCAGTGGGGCAGCACTATAAAGTCGTCATAAGTGTGCACTGTCACAATTCGGTACCTGATCTGATATGACCTGCGATGTTGCCAGGACGTAAAACTCCAACAACCGATCAACCAACTGCTGATCAGTCAGTATAGACTATCCTTGGAGAGCATTCCATTCTCCTTGTTGTGACTGCCCTTTCGCCCACCTAGCCAACGATTTCCACTTAGTTTTTTTCCTCTGAGATCGCTTTCAGCCTTGTAGTAAATGAACAAATGTAAGAGAAGGAAAACAAATTAGTTTAAGGGAAAGGGCATCGCCATTAGCACTGTTCGCTGGAGTTTGTTTTCTGTGTGGGTATCTTAGGAACCAGCGGCAGTGGTACACTTTGCGGCAAACATGGAACACTGCTGACCGGGGTACTGTCTGCATGCACTGAGACTGAGCTAAGTGCCTTCACATTCAGCGACAATTCAGTGCGGAAGGTCAGGAGTTTGAAAACTCGGCCAAGTCCAAACCAATGACTTACCAAATTTATACTTGTCACTACCTAGCCTGGCACTTGGCATTAATAGGATAGGGCAAGGACTGATTAGATCAGTATCAGGATGATGTGACTGAGTGGGAAATCAGATCATGGTGCTGGCAGCCGGGTCTCACAGTGGGGCAGCACTATCAAGTCGCCATGAGTGCAAACTGTCATAAGTTTGTACCCATCCTGATATGGCCTTAGATGTTGCCAGGACGTAAAATTTCAACAACCAACCAACCGCTGATCAGTAAGTATCCTTGGAGAGCATTCCACTCTCCTTGTTGTGACTGCCCTTTCGCCAACCTCGCCCACCTAGCCATCGTTTTCTGCATGTTTGTTTTTCCCCTCTGAGATCCCTCTCAGCCTTGTACTAAAGTTGTAGTAAATGAACAAATGTAAGAAAAGGAAAACAAATTTGTTTAAGGGGGAAATGCATTGCCATTAGCCCTATTCGCTGGAGTTTGTTTTCGCTGCGGGTATGTTAGGAACCAGTGGCGGTGGTACACTTTGCCGTAAACATGGAACACTGCTGACGGGGGTACTGTCTGCATGCACTGAAGCTGAGCTAAGTGCCTTCACATTCAGTGACAATCCTGTGTGGAAGGTTGAGAGTTTGAAAACCCTGCCGAGTCAAACCAATGTCTTACAAAATCTATACTTGGCACTTGGAATTAAAAGGATATGACTGGTTAAATCAGTATCACGATGTGACTTAGTGGGAAATCGGGTCATGTTGCTGGTGGCTGGGTCTCCCAGTGGGGACAGCACTATAAAGTCACCATGAGTGCACATTGTCACAAGACGCTACCAATCCTGATATGGCCTTAGATGTTGCCAGGATATAAAACTCCAACAAACAAATAAACTTCAGCGACAGCATATAGCCTCCAGTTGTTTTGAGGTCAGAAATTTAGCAGAATGAGATACTAACTAATCCGACAGAGGGCGCTCTGGTGCAAATTGGGTCGTCAATGTATCAGACATGGGGCCGGTGTGGCAGTAAATCACAAACCCCCCCTGGAAATTACAACCCCCCCCCCCCCAGGCTTTGTAGCATTTATCACCACAAGTAGGGCAGCTATAGGCCTATGTTTGATTTTGAACTTCTACCAGATCTGGGGGATAAAATGGATTCAAGGAGGATCAAGATGGATTAATTGATTAGTTTTGATGTCATGCTGTCACAGCAAAGGCCTTTTTCACTGCTATTGATGACTCACAAGAAGGATAAGGGACCAGATCAATTTTTGTCAAAGATACTAAACTACAACATTAAGAAAAGCCAGCACAACTTCTTTAAACACTTTGAACTAACAAATATCCAATTCCCTACAAAACTATCAGTCACTTTGGACATACATAGGCTGCCACATTTATTTTCATATAAGGGGGATCCCTCATGAGATGGATTAATTGATTATTTTTAATTTCATGCCTCTCACAGCAAGGGCCATTATTCACTGCGCACAAGAAGGCTAGGGGACCAGGTCAATTTGTTGTCAAAGATACTAGACTACATCAATAAGAAAAGCCAGAACAACTATCTGTATCATTAACATGGGGGGTTTGCGATCTCCAGGGGGGATATGTGATTTCCTAGGAAATCGCAAACCCCCATGCCCATATATGGCATGGGGGTTTGCAATTTCCTAGGAAATCACAAGTGGGGGTTTGCGATTTACAGGGTTTGCGATTTCCTGCTACAGCAGTTCCAAAAATATGATTCTGATTCCAATCCGATTCCGCCCACTTTTAGAAAATATGTTTCTGATTCCAATTCCGATTCTACACTTTGCTAGAAAATATTATTCTGATTCCAATTTTTTAAAGAAAACAAGATTTTGATTCCAATTCAGATTCCACTGTTTAAAACGAATATAATTCTAGTTTTAGGGCATGTGATTTCAATTATAAGTATATTTATTATACTACTATGCAGTCATATATTATAATATACTATTGCTTATCAATTTATACGGAGAATGTTTGTTTGTTTGTAGGAGTGACTAAATAGTACAGGCTATACACACAATCCTGGAGAGTGTTTGTTTGTGGGAGTGACTAAATAGTACAGGTCATACACATAATGCTGGAGAGTGTTTGTTTGTGGGAGTGACTAAATAGTACATGCTTTGCACATAATGCTGGAGAGTGTTTGTTTGTGGAAGTGACTAAATAGTACAGGATATACACACACTGCTGGAGAGTGTTTGTTTGTGGGAGTGACTAAATAGTACAGGATATACATGCCATGCTGGAGAGTGTTTGTTTGTGGGAGTGACTAAATAGTACAGGTTATACACACCATGCTGGAGAGTGTTTGTTTGTGGGAGTGACTAAATAGTACAGGATATATACACACCATGCTGGAGAGTGTTTGTTTGTGGGAGTGACTAAATAGTACAGGATATATACACACCATGCTGGAGAGTTTGTTTGTGGGAGTGACTAAATAGTACAGGTTTTAGACACAATACTGGAGAGTGTTTGTTTGTGGGAGTGATTAAATATATACAAGCTTTGCACATAATGCTGGAGAGTGTTTGTTTGTGGAAGTGACTAAATAGTACATGCTTTGCACATAATGCTGGAGAGTGTTTGTTTGTGGAAGTGACTAAATAGTACAGGTCATACGCACAATGCAGGAGAATGTTTGTTCGTGGGAGTGATTAAATTGTACAGGATATACACATAATGCTGGAGAGTGTTTGTTTGTGGAAGTGACTAAATAGTACAGGTTATACACACCATGCTGGAGAGTGTTTGTTTGTGTGAGTGACTAAATAGAACAGGTTATACACACAATGCTGGAGAATGTTTGTTTGTGGAAGTGACTAAATAGTACAGGTTTTACACAATACTGGAGAGTGTTTGTTTGTGGGAGTGACTAAATAGTACAGGTTATACACATAATGCTGGAGAATGTTTGTTTGTGGAAGTGACTAAATAGTACAGGATATACACATAATGCTGGAGAATGTTTGTTTGTGGAAGTGACTAAATAGTACAGGATATACACATAATGCTGGAGAATGTTTGTTTGTGGAAGTGACTAAATAGTACAGGATATACACATAATGCTGGAGAATGTTTGTTTGTGGAAGTGACTAAATAGTACAGGTTATGCACATAATGCTGGAGAGTGTTTGTTTGTGGAAGTCATTAAATAGAACAGGCTATACACATACTGCTGGAGAGTGTTTGTTTGTGTGAGTGACTAAATAGAACAGGTTATACACATAATGCTGGAGAATGTTTGTTTGTGGAAGTGACTAAATAGTACAGGATATACACATAATGCTGGAGAATGTTTGTTTGTGGAAGTGACTAAATAGTACAGGTTATGCACATAATGCTGGAGAGTGTTTGTTTGTGGAAGTCATTAAATAGAACAGGCTATACACATACTGCTGGAGAGTGTTTGTTTGTGTGAGTGACTAAATAGAACAGGTTATACACATAATGCTGGAGAATGTTTGTTTGTGGAAGTGACTAAATAGTACAGGATATACACATAATGCTGGAGAATGTTTGTTTGTGGGAGTGACTAAATAGAACAGGTTATACACACAATGCTGGAGAATGTTTGTTTGTGGAAGTCATTAAATAGAACAGGCTATACACACAATGCTGGAGAGTGTTTGTTTGTGGGAGTGACTAAATAGTACAGGATATACACGCCATGCTGGAGAGTGTTTGTTTGTGGGAGTGACTAAATAGTACAGGTTATACACACAATGCTGGAGAGTGTTTGTTTGTGGGAGTGACTAAATAGTACAGGTTATACACATAATGCTGGAGAGTGTTTGTTTGTGGGAGTGACTAAATAGTACAGGTTATACACACAATGCTGGAGAGTGTTTGTTTGTGGGAGTGACTAAATAGTACAGGCTTTGCACATAATGCTGGAGAGTGTTTGTTTGTGGAAGTGACTAAATAGTACAGGTTATACACACAATGCTGGAGAATGTTTGTTTGTGGGAGTGACTAAATAGTACAGGTTATACACATAATGCTGGAGAGTGTTTGTTTGTGTGAGTGACTAAATAGTACAGGTTTTACACACAAGCTAGGTGTTTTGGGTTACCAATACTGGAGAGTGTTTGTTTGTGGGAGTGACTAAATAGTACAGGATATACACATAATGCTGGAGTGTTTGTTTGTGGGAGTGACTAAATAGTACAGGTTATACACACAATGCTGGAGAGTTTTTGTTTGTGGGAGTGACTAAATAGTACAGGCTTTGCACATAATGCTGGAGAATGTTTGTTTGTGGGAGTGACTAAATAGTACAGGCTATGCACACAATACTGTAGAGTGTTTGTTTGTGGAAGTGACTAAATAGTACAGGTTATACACACAATGCTAGAGAATGTTTGTTTGTGGGAGTGACTAAATAGTACAGGATATACACATAATGCTGGAGAGTGTTTGTTTGTGTGAGTGACTAAATAGTACAGGTTTTACACACAATACTGGAGAGTGTTTGTTTGTGGGAGTGACTAAATAGTACAGGATATACACATAATGCTGGAGAGTGTTTGTTTGTGGGAGTGACTAAATAGTACAGGTTATACACACAATGCTGGAGAGTGTTTGTTTGTGGGAGTGACTAAATAGTACAGGTTATACACACAATGCTGGAGAGTGTTTGTTTGTGGGAGTGACTAAATAGTACAGGCTATACACATAATGCTGGAGAGTGTTTGTTTGTGGGAGTGACTAAATAGTACAGGTTATACACACAATGCTGGAGAGTGTTTGTTTGTGGGAGTGACTAAATAGTACAGGTTATACACATAATGCTGGAGAGTGTTTGTTTGTGGAAGTGCCTAAATAGTACAGATTATACACACAATGCTGGAGAGTGTTTGTTTGTGGGAGTGACTAAATAGTACAGGCTTTGCACATACTGCTGGAGAGTGTTTGTTTGTGGGAGTGACTAAATAGTACAGGCTATACACATAATGCTAGAGAGTGTTTCTTTGTGGGAGTGACTAAATAGTCCAGGTTATACACACAATGCTGGAGAGTGTTTGTTTGTGGGAGTGACAAAATAGTACAGGCTTTGCACATACTGCTGGAGAGTGTTTGTTTGTGGGAGTGACTAAATAGTACAGGCTATACACATAATGCTGGAGTGTTTGTTTGTGGGAGTGACTAAATAGTACAGGTCATACACACAATGCGAGCGTTTGTTTGTTTGTTTGAGTCAGAAGTGACCGAATAGTACTGGCTATTGACATGTAGTAGTCAGCACGGACCTCTCACCAATTGAGCCGCATAGACAGGTATGCATGGATAGGGTGGTAACATAAGGGATGCCAGGTGGTGAAATGGTTAGCACACTGGCCCAGAATGGAAGAGATGTGGGTTCGATTCCCGCTCTTGGCACAATATTTCCCATATTCATCACCCCGACGATAGACTCAATGCCAGAGAGCATTTGTTTGTTTGTCGGAGTACAGAACTGATCGGCCCAGTCCATAGCGAGTATCTTCCACACTGCCGCACCGCCTCTCCCCAAGTAGCTTCTCCCTGGACACGTTTCTGCTGATGGGTGGTCACTGCCTCCGCATACAAACATTCCCGTGGTGCCTTTCACCTCCCAGCATTCCTTTCGCTGTAGCGAATCACTCAAACAATCCGCGCACCTTTTCGTTGGGCTAAGCGCTCCAGCGCTCAGTACGCGACTCACCTTGATGGAACCTGTCGGTGAGCCGTTGGTGCAGTGGGGCGTTATGATGGACGCGGACATGTGGCGCCGCTGGCGGCGGACACGTGTACCTGACACCCGATAACGTGAACTGCTCTTTGAAGGCCAGCCACCTATTGCTCACCGCTAGAGCCGCTCATAACCAGGGATGGCTGAGATATGATCGGGGCGGAAGGAGAGGGGTGGTCAGTGGGGACACTGAGCAAACTGGGCGGCTTCTCACAATGTGGTGAGCAGCTCAATGTGTGGTGAGCAGCTCAGTGTGTGGTGATTAGCTCAGTGTGTGGGAGCAGCTCAGTGTGATGGGTAACTCAGTGTGTGGTGAGCAGCTCAGTGTGTGGTGAGCAGGTCGGTGTGCGGTGAGCAGCTCAGTGTATGGTGAGCAGCTCAGTGTATGGTGAGCAGCTCAGTGTGTAGTGAGCAGCTCAGTGTGTGGTGATTAGCTTAGTGTGGTGAGTAACTCAGTGAGTGGTGAGCAGCTCAATGTGTGGTGAGCAGGTCGATGTGTGGGGAGCAGGTCGGTGTGTGCAGAGCAGCTCAGTAGGTGGTGAGCAGCTCAGAGGGTGGTGAGCAGCTAAGTGTAATGAGGAGCTCAGTGTAGTGGTGAACACCACTGTGGTGACCAGCTCTGTCTTTCAGGGAGGCGTGAGGTGACCTGGGTATTGAGAAGGACGATCAGCGTCATCTTCAGTGAAACTGGTTTCAGAGGTTACGTGAGGTCAAGGGTCATCCAGCCATATCCGGTACCCGCGCAACAAACAGGGAAACCACACACGCACCGGACTGGTGCGACCGGCTGTATATCTAACAGACTACCACCTACCTACTAACCGGCGGCCTTGTCCTTCCCCATCCTGTCTCTAAGCGCCGTGTAGTGGAGGTTTCTATGATAGTATTTGTGTAAACAGTGCACCTTTAACTCAGTGTTGAATTTGCATTTCCTTTGTGCTGCTGCCCAATTGATACGCCACAACCCGCCATCTACCGTCAGTGACAAGAACTAATGTCGATAACAGCTCACTGTAGAGTATGCTCTGTGGGAATGGTCTTACAGAGGATTTCCACGACCAACCTGCCCTCTGATGGCAGCGGGAAAAAAATATGTTTGTGGGTAGCAGCTTACTGTACAGCATTCTTTGTTAAAATGGTTTTATAGACGATTTCAACAGCCAACCCGCCATCTAACGGCAGTGGCACGAACTAAGGTTGTGGGTAGCAGCAGCTCACTGTGCAGCATGCTTTGTGGAAAAGATTTGATAGAGGATTTCCACCACCATCCCGCCCTCTTCTAAAATATTCCGATAAAACGCATTGGTGGGGAATGTGAACTGGTCTATGAAGCCCAGTCACACCTTACCGGACTTGGGAACCGTACGAGAACCGGACACTGTCCGGTACTGTACGGCGATGTCCGGTACCCATCCGGCGGTGTCCAGTACAAGTTTTGACCATGCACAAAACTTCTACCGGACACCGCCGGACTGACGTGTCCGGTTGGTGTCCGGTACATGTCCGGTACCCATCCATTGGTGTCCGGTTTGTCCATTTTGTCCGGTACCCATCCGGTTCTCATCCGGTACATGTACAGTACTTGTCCAGGACTTGTCCGGTTGTCTGGCGGCAATTGACCCAATTACCCTCCATTTCGATACATTTTGTGTACCGGAGAGCACCGCACTAGACAATTCTTTGTCTGGTGGCGTCCGCTACTCAGTCCGGTAAGGTGTGACTGGCGCTTAAAGGATTACAAATGGTCTATAAAGGCAAATGATGTATATGGCCAGGTGCATGAATGTATTTATGTAGTTGCTGGTGACTCTTTACTTGTGGTTCATAGTCATTGTGTATTAAATAGATAGTTTGAGAGGGGCACTATTGTTAGTGTGGAAGGGGCTCAAGAGCTATACTCGCTACACCCTCCCCCCAACTGTTAGTCACGGATCACCACACACACACACAGCAAGACAGGTAGGTGCAGGCCAAGAGCCACAAGGCATGGTAGTGGTGGGTAGATCACGGTAGCCATGATGACACAAGAATGCTTACTGTTCATTGGTGGACCTAGAAATGCTTGTTGTTCATTGGAGAGCATGGTCAGGTGGTATGCCATATCAGATCCATGTACCACTATATAATAATAAACCTGAGGGTGCAAGCTCTCACTCTTTCTTTCACCCTTTATACTCTTCCTTTCTCTCCTTGCCTGTATTGATTTCCTATTAGCCTGCCTACACAACTACAGCTGCCAGACGACGACTTTACACTCTGATGGCCATGGAAAGCACTAAAATTGTGCGTAGCAGCACACTGTGCAGGATGTGCTGTGTATTTCTGAGTTCTTTCTTGAAGACAGGTGCTACTGTTGTGAAGACATTCAGCACAAGTACACCTACAGTTAGTTATATGTGAAGAGACTACTAAATAATACTAGCATAATCTATTATACAACACACAGTACAATGAAATGTTTGGGTTTTATATCCTCGCAAGATATACGGTCATATCAGGACGGATATCGACTTGTGACAGTGCACACTCATGGCGGCTTTATAGTGCTGCCCCACTAGGAGACTGGATCACCACATGTGACCTGATATCACTCCCCCGTCACATTATCGTGATACTGAGCCAACCAGTTCTCACCCTATCCTATTAATCCCAATTGCCAAGCTAGGTAGCGACAAGTATAAATTTGGTACGTCATTGGTTTGACTTGGTAGGGATTCGAACCCACGAGAAGCCGGCCAGTGCTTTTAGCGATTTGGCCCATCCCATCCCCATTCATTTCAACTACAAAATCCTACACATATAACGTCTGAACTGTATTTTTATGAGCTGTACTTGCCCCCCCCCGCTCCCCCCGCCCCCCCGCCTGCCTCCCTCTGTGAATTCCTGCTCCTCTCTCCCCTCGCCCCCAAGATGCAAGTCACACTTCATAAAAGTATCCAGGTTGGTTGGTTGTTAGAGTTTTACGTCCTGGCAACATCTACAGCGTCATCAAAGGCCAGTTGCTCTCATACAATGTCTCTGCGGTGTGGGAGGTTAAAAAATCCCTTGGGTCGGTAAAACTAAAAGTGTAGGCTCGAGCTTTCTATCGACCAACTGTCTAATGGTGAAAACAAGACTTCAGACTTATCCATGATACTATCATGGCAGTATAAATCTTCAAGAAGAAGAGAAGGTCATAGCCGCCCCGGGAAGAGTAAACGTGGAAAGTATGATTAATGAGAATGAGTAATGTTAAGTATGATTAATGAGAATGAGTAATGTTTTAGCCAGTTTGTCTTGCCTCGAGTGCCTAATGCTGTCTCAACACTCTACATGTAACGGCCGTAGGAGGGCGCCATTTAATCACTTGCAATTACGCAATTTTTTAAGTAGTCCCCCCCCCCCTTCTTTTCTATTTGCAGCTGGAGTAAAAATAGAAAATGTCAGGCTCCTTTTTTACGGGGGGGGGGGGGGGGGGGGCGTGGCGTAGGCGTAGGACATGGGGGTAGACTGTAGCTGGAGACATTGTTTCCTCTTTCAGGATGTTTGGGTGTCAATTTTTTTATTCATTTTTCTCATTATTATCCTTAGTATTTAAAGCCGCATAGTACGATGAAAGCATGAACATTTCAAAAAATTAAAAACCTATCTAGATTTGATTCTACATATATCTAACTTAGATACTGACTCACGTATTAAGCATTTGTTGCTGCATAGAAGGGAATAGTGAGTCAGTTTTAGTAGAACCTCTTACTGCTGAAGCTTATGGTGTCGCAGTTTTGGCAAGCACGTCAATATTATTTTTTTGCATGTTTGCACTTCAAATATCTCAAAAGTTAGTCATTTAAAATTACTTCAAACTATAGTGAGGGAGATTATGAGAATCACACTACTATATTTATCTAAAAAAAAAAATGACAGAAACCCAAAACTATCGGATTATGCAACTTTAATCAATTCCAACTATAGAAAAATGGTTGGGAATTGAGATTACTTCTGTCTGACTAGCCCCTCTCCCCTCCTAAAGAAGCCTATTTGTATTATATTAATTTGTTTTAAAAATTGACATATGACCCAATTCGACAACGACATCAACATTGTCAAAGTCCAAATGCGCGTGCACTGGCACACAATCCATAATAACAGTTATGAAGATTCCTTGAACCAACCCCTACACACGTATACAGCGGGCATTTCTCTACAGTGACCACATTGCCACCATCTCCACATATTGCAATCCACCAACCCAGCAATTTAACTAACTAGGACACCATATGTCCGCACGTAAACAATAACCAAGTAATATATTATAGGTAATTATTAATATTGATTTTTTATTTTAGCCAATGTTAGGATTTGTTTGTTGTTTTACGTCCGAGCAACATCTAAGGTCATGTCAGGTGGGTACCGACTTGTGACAGTGCACACTCATGCCGACTTTATAGTGCTGCCCCACTGGGATAGCAGGCCACCAGCACCATGACCTAATATCCCACTCAGTCACATTATCCTGACATTGAGCCAACCAGTCCTTGCCCTATCCTAATAATGCCGAGCTGGGAAGTGACAAGTATAAATTTGTAAGTCATTGGTTTGACTGGACCAGGGTTCGAACCCACGAACCCATGGGTTCTGATCCCCGATCTCCCAACACAGGAGAAGGACACTCAACTCATTCGGCCATCCCGCCTAGCGGAGTGTCTTTAGAATGACTTTGCGGCAGGACTCACCTTGGGGGGGTTGGTGGGGGTGGGGGGGGGGGGGGGGGGTGGAACAACACGTGGACACCTGTAGATAAATCACGTCTGAATACAGAAACAGGGGGGTGGTGAGATGGAGGTGGGTGAACCACAGATAGAAAGGGCCACAGATAGAGGTGGGGGCACAGTTAGAGAGGGCTACAGTTAGAGAGGGTCACACATGGATGTGGGGCATAGTTAAAGAGGGCCACAGTTAGAGAGGGTCATAGTTAGAGACGGCCACACATCGAGATGGGGCACAAATAGAGAGGGACACAGATAGAGAGGGACACAGATAGAGAGGGCCACACATCGAGGGGGGCACAAATAGAGAGGGCCACACATCGAGGTGGGGCACAAATAGAGAGGGACACACATGGAGGTGGGCCACAGTTAGAGAATGCCATGCATGGAGGTGGTGGGGCACAGTTAACTTAGAGAGTGCCACGGTTAGAGGGACTCACATGGAGGTGGGGCACATTCAGGGAGGGCCACACATGGAGGTAGAGCACAGTTAGAGAGGGTCACATGTGCATGTGTGGCACAGTTAGAGAGGGTTACACATGGAGGTGGGGCACAGTCAGGGAGGGCCACAGTCAGAAAGAACCATCACTAGGAGATACCCGGAGCCTGTGTGGACATGAGTTGATTACAATACAAGATCTGTGCAGAGCATTGCTTGTCTTACTGTAGATACAAGATTCACCCGGTACTTGTAGTACACGGGTGAAGGACAACGTACTGTAAATATGGGCGAAAATAGCTTTAGTATGGAACAGGAACTAGAAACTGTGGCTCCCGTATCAAATCGCTACCCATCTAGGCACAGAGTTGCTGAAATTGGCGAGAATGCAAAAAGACAAGATAGCGGCACTAGAACGCCATCGATTTCACTTTTAAATCTTATTAAACTAGATATTTTATTATATTTTTCAACTCAAAGGTAGCGGGGAAATAATAAGACATATGTAAAGAATAATTGTTGCTTCTTAGATTGTGAAATTAGGCTCTCATTTCATTTCCCCGCATTTTCGACCGTGTTTATATAGGGTTGGTATTCACCCATGTACTGCAAGTACCGGGTGAATCCTTTATCTAGTCTTACTGGTGCCTGCCTCCCTGTCTACCTACATTTGTACTGGAACCTTCCAGTTCACGAAGGTTCCCAGCGTACCTGATTGGTTACAAGGTGCATCACCAGAGGTATGTCTCACCTATAGTTCAACAACTCACACCGTGTTGTTCTAATTTGTTTTAGTGCCCAGTGACATCCATTACAGGATAATTGCTCTTCCAGGCAAACACTGCAGTCGTGCCGGACTGCGGTGTTGGCAGTTGTGTGGTGTAACATGTAGAAATGTAGATAGATGTCTGAACTACTGTATTCTTGCAGGTTAACGCCCATGTGTGGGTTAGCGCCCGCCTCCCACTTCGCCAATATTTCTTAAACGCCCACCCCCTTAAACGCCCATGTGTGAGTAAACGCGCACCCCCCACTTCAGTGATTTGCTGATTTTAACACCCAGGGCGTTAACCCGCGAGAATATGGTAAACGACACTGGGTGAGCAGTTCCGATTCTATGTCCCACCCTCTCTAACTGTGCCCCACCATCATGTATAAATAGCCTTATATATTAAATAAATTTGTCAAAATCCTTTAAAGGAATAGTGTATCACTGTATTTCACCATATCTTGCAGGAGCACTTGTGGGTTTCCAATTGTATAAATACTTGTATTTCCATTGTTGAAGGATGAGTACATAGTTGACCTCTTGCAACAGCAGCATAGTCCTATCTCTTGCAGGAACAGTTCTGGTTGTAATGTTGCAGGAACCGTGTGTTCTTTCTGTGCTTCATGTAATATTTTTGTACTTCATGTATAATTTCTGTTCTTCATCTGTACTTCATGTACACTTTCTGTACTGCGTGTATTTTCCTACCTCGCTGTGCGCTCTGTTGGTAAGCCTTGACTGTGAGTTTGAGTTGCTCCTTGTACTTTCTGTATACTTCCTGTACTTCATGTACACTTTCTGTACTGCATGTATTTTCCTGCCTCGCTGTGCGCTCTGTTGGTAAGTCTTGACCGTGAGTGTGAGTTTCTCCTTGTACTTTCTGTATACTTCCTGTACTTCATGTACACTTTCTGTGCTCCGTGTATTTTTCTGCTTCGGTGTCCGCTCTGTTGGTAAGCCTTGACTGTGAGTTTGAGTTGCTCCTTGTACTTTCTGTATACTTCCTGAACTTCATGTACACTCTCTGTACTGCGTGTATTTTCCTGCCTCGCTGTGTGCTCTGTTGGTAAGCCTTGACTGTGAGTATGAGGTTCTCCTTGTACTTTCTGTATACTTTCTGTACTTCATGTACACTTTCTGTACTGCGTGTATTTTCCTGCCTTGCTGTGTGCTCTGTTGGTAAGCCGTGACTGTGAGTTTGAGTTGCTCCTTGTACTTTCTGTATACTTTCTGTACTTCATGTACAGTTTCTGTACTGCGTGTATTTTCCTGCCTCGCTGTGCACTCTGTTGGTAAGCCTTGACTGTGAGTCTGAGTTTCTCCTTGTACTTTCTGTATACTTTCTGTACTTCATGTACACTTTCTGTACTGTGTGTATTTTCCTGCCTCGCTGTGCGCTCTGTTGGTAAGCTGTGAGTGTGAGTTTCTCCTTGTACTTTCTGTACTTCATGTACACTTTCTGTGCTGCGTGTATTTTTCTGCCTCGCTGTGCGCTCTGTTGGTAAGCCTTGACCGTGAGTTGCTCCCAATCTGCTCCCTTCACTCACTTAGTGCCTCTTTATTACCGCAGCCTTTATCAGCCCGTGAGAGGGCGCTGTGAGGGGTGAGGCCTGTACCACCTGTAGACCTGCCTCACCTGGATGTCTCAATGCATGCTGTCGACCAGCCCGGTCGGCTCTGACGAGACAAGGCAGGGCTCAAGGTTCTTCAACATGGGTTGATTATTTTTTTTTTTTTAAATAATGTAATGGGGGCATTGACATTGCTTTGTGTAAGCACCAGACTGAGGGTAGGTGTTTGAACTGCCAGTGTAACAGGATAAGTTGACCCCTGGATAACCCCCCCCCCCCGGGGGGGAACTTATCCTAGGATAAGCAATAACTTACTAAATTTATACTTGTCGCTACCTAGCCTGGCGCTCAGTATTATTAGGATAGGGCAATAACTGGTAAGCTCAGTCTCAGGATAATGTGACTGAGTGGGATATCAAGTCATGGTGCCGGCGGCCCAGGTTTCCCAGTGAGGTAACACTATAAAGTCGCCATGAGTGCTCACTGTCACAAGTTGGTACCCGTCCTGATATGACCTTAGATGTTGCCAGGACGTAAAGCCCCAACAATCCACCACGTAATGACTGTCAAGAAGCTGAGTGTCAGCCGGCAAATCAACCACACACCAACAACTAATCCGATACGCGATTCAATTTGTTCAGTATCCCACACTGTGAGCGCTTAGTCTTCAAGGATGAAAGATCTCCACGATTTCGCGGATTTTTCCTGGAGCAATAAGTGTATACTAATACATTGTTCAAATGCTGCAGCACTATAAGTGTATACTAATATGTTGTTTTACGCTGCAGCACATTCAGCTTATACTAATGTGTGGTGCAGACGCTGCAGCACTATCAGCGTATACTACTAATACGGGCTTCAAACATATTTGTATGAACCCCAACTTCCGGGAATTTTCCACGATTCCCTGATAATGCTAAGCCTATGGGAGAATATCAGCATTTCCGCTTTTTTTCTCGGAGACCACTTTCATCCCTGAGTCTTAAGCCGTGTTCACACCTCGGCGTTAACTCGCCTCATCTAGTTCGCCTAATCAAAGTCGGCTCACATTGGCCGTGTGAACCCGATGTTGAGGCGGATTAGGGCTGAGTCGCCGCATCTAGTTCGCCTCATCTAGTTCGCCTCGCGTGGTGGTTTAAATGAAGCGAACTAGCTTGGGTCGGCCCATCTTGCTTGTGTGAATGCAACTGACTTACTTGAGGCGGATTAAGCACGTCATACTATATAATATAATTTGGTCTATGAAACCGCTAGCTGTGCACAGATATTTTTTTCAGCATTTATTTGTAGGGTTTCACTGCCCAGCCAAAGTTTTGACTGTTCCAAAACAATACAATTCAGCCGAAACAGATCTAGGTCGAACCCACACTCTCTCTGCCGACGTCGATTAACCGAAACTGGCGCTGGTTAGTATGGACTTGCTCATGCGCAGATATCAATTTCCGCCTTAATCCGCTCCGTGTGTGGACACGACACTAGTTCGCCTCATCTAGTTCACCTTATCTAGTTCGGCCTAAAGTTGTGGGTGTGAACACGGCTTTAGTATGCATGTGCTTTTGCATTCTGTTTAAAAGCGATAGTCAAATAATAATAATATTAAGAATACGACAGAATACAGGTTGAACACTTCTCGAGTTATTATGGCCTTTCCTGCCGACACAGCGCTAAGCAACCACAACTAATCCGTCATGGGTCAAATCCTGGCCGAGTTAAACCAATGACATACAAAATTGATACTTGATGCTACCTAGCCTAGCACTCAGCACTACTAGGATAGGACAAGGACTGGTTTGTTCAGTATCAGGATAATGTGACTGAGTAGGATCTAGCCTAGCACTCAACACTACTAGGATAGGACAAGGACTGGTTTGTTCAGTATCAGGATAATGTGACTGAGTAGGATCTAGCCTAGCACTCAGCACTACTAGGATACCACAACTAACCTGTCATGGGTCAAATCCTGGCCGAGTTAAACCAATGACATACAAAATTGATGCTACCTAGCCTAGCACTCAGCACCACTAGGATAGGACAAGGACCGGTTTGTTCAGTATCAGGATAATGTGACTGAGTAGGATCTAGTGTAGCACTCAGCACTACTAGGATAGGACAAGGACTGGTTTGATCAGTATCACTGTCAGGATAATGTGACTGAGTAGGATCTAGCCTAGCACTCAGCACTACTAGGATAGGACAAGGACTGGTTTGTTCGGTATCAGAATAATGTGACTGAGTAGGATATCGGGTCATGATGCCGCATCATGGTATCCGATTTGCGCAGCACTATAAAGTCACCAGGAGTGTGCACTGTCACAAAGCACTGCCTTCCCTGATATGACCTTACATATAGATAGGACGTAAACCCCAACAAACACTTACCTCAAGGGTGTGGATCGGTCTTCGCTGGTTGACCATCTGTGTGGTTAGCAATATGCATACTTGCTCGCAGATTACCTGCAATTCTTTATGTGTTTACCAAGCATCATCCTCTTTGATATGTAAGGAGAATGTGATTCATGTATCACTACATTTGCTTTCGTTCAAGATGTTGGCTCTTTTATTCTGATATACCTATCAAGTATGCGCTCTGGTTCGGGAATGTCTGCGTATCTGGGGTGTTCTCAGAAATTGTGTACCACATATTTGGTTTCTACGTTACCTTGTTAATGACTTTGTTTTTTGGGTGAGGGCTAGTATTAGTAGTAAGTCCCCATCCTGATATGACCTTAGATGTTGCTAGGACGTAAAACAACAACAAACAAACAAACAGTAGTAAGTCAAATAGTTATTATTGACTGTGTAGCTGCATAGTCCGATGAAATATCAAATTTTTCAAAACCAAACCAATTATCTAGATTTGATTTTACATATCTAAGTTAGGTACTGATGCACTTATTAATCATTTGTTTCTGCGTAGACGGCAATACTAAGTCAATTTAACAGAACCCGTTACTGCAGAAGTCTATGGTGTCAGAGTTTTGGCAAACTTGCCAAAACTAATTTTCGATGTTTGCACTCAAAACATCTCAAACATTTACCATTTAAAATAAAAGTAACTTTGAACTAATGTAAAGTAGATACTAGTGATCGATCTAATATATTTATCTCAGAAAAAAAACAGAAAGTCAAAACCATCGGACTATGCAACTTTAAGTATGTTAATTGTTAGCAATACTACATGTATTTAAAGCTGCATAGTCCGATGAAGCATCAATTTTCAAAACAAAAACACTCACCTAGATTTTATTCTACATATCTAACTTAGATATTGGTGCACTTATTAAGCATTTGTTTCCACATAGAAGGGCATACTGATTCAATTTAACAGAACCTGTTACTGCATAAGCCTATGGTGTTACTACTGTTAGAGTTTTGGCATGCTTGCCAAAATCAATTTAGGATGTTTGCGCTTCAAATATCTCAAAAGTTAGCCATTTAAAATGAAAGTGACTTCAAACTAAAGTAAGGTAGGTTATAACAACCAATTAAATATATTTATCTAAAAATTAAAATGGCAGAAACTCAAAACCATCGGACTATACAACTTTAATCTATCCCACAAAATGCATCCAACAACCAACCAACCAACTATACGAAAGGCCCGGTCGAGTCAAACCAATGACTTAAAAATTGGTACTTGTCGTTTCCTAGCCTGGCGCGCGGCATTAATAGGATAGGGCAAGGACTGGTTAGCTCAGTGTCAGGTTAATGTGACTGAGTGGGACATCGGGTCATGGTGCCAGCGGCCTGATTTCCCAGTGCCCCAGCACTCTAAAGTCACCATGAGTGCGCACTGTCACAAGTCGGTACCTGTCCTGATATGACCTTAGATGTTGCTAGGACGTAAAACAACAACAAACAAACAACCAAAACTATACGAAAGGCTGACTGCTGGACGAGCTGGGTTATTACGATAAGCACTTAATGGCTTCTTCCGTCCTGATATCACCTTAGATGTTGCCAGAACCTAAAACTCCATCAACCAACCAACGTAATGGCTTCTCAGTTTCCACCCTGGAGGAGGGAGGCTATTAAGGAGACTTGGATGGTCATTACGATAGTGGCTATTGAACGTGGCTGTCGGGTGCGCCCAGGTCTGTGGTGATTAATGGGCATGTACTATTCAAAGCTAATCACCATGCTCACCTCTTCGACAAGTCCAGACACGTGGTACTCTTCAAAGGGCTTCATTGAGTGGCATAGCGGGGTGTGACATTAATACCTCTTTGGGCAGTAATCCTCCTCCTTCTTCTTCTTGAAGATATATTCGGCCTATCATGGATAAGTCTGAATAGACTTGTTTCACCATTATAGAGTTGGTCGATAGAAAGCCCGAGCCTACACTTTTACTGACCCAAGGGATTTTTAGCCTCCCACACCACATAGACATGGTATGAGAGCAACTGGCCTTTGGTGACGCTGTAAGCTATACACAGCGGTAGAAATCCAAATAGGCAGAGGAGATGGCATGGGGAAGCGAACCACTGACCTTCAGATTAGGAGTCTGACCTAGAAAAACGTCAGACACTCTAACCACTCAGCCAGAAAACACCTCGTACACTGGGCTCTCTCCAGTTGATGGTTAGCTGGTCAGATAATTATCACCCTTGGTTGTGTTGATTTACGCGCAGCTCAATCTGTGTTGCGCTAGTTGTAAAAGCTATTTAAGCATTTAATAGACCACCCGAAGGCATCTATTAACTAGCCAAGAGCCATTTACAGACCACCCGCGGACATGTTTTATCTAGCTGAGGGCATCTGCAGACCACTCAATGATGTCTATTAACTAGTAAGGGCCATCTACAGACTACCTGAGGGAATCTGTTAACTAGCCAGAGCCATTTACAGACCGCTGGCGGACATGTCATATTTACCTGAGGGCATCTGCAGACCACCCGCTGATGTCTACTAACTAGTAAGGGTTGTGTACAGCACCATCCGGCTCCGAGGGCATCTCTTAATTAGCCACAGGCATCTGCAGACCACCCGATGATGTCTACTAACTAGTAAGGGCCATGTACAGACAACCTGAGGGCATCTCTTAATTAGCCAGAACCATTTACAGACCACCCACAGACATGTCATATCTAGCTGAGGGCATCTACAGATCACCCGATGATGTCTACTAACTAGTAAGGGCCATGTACAGACAACCTGAGGACATCTGTTACCTAGCCAGAGCCATTTACAGACCACCCGCAGACATGTTTTATCTAGCTGAGGTCATCTGCAGAATACTCTGATGTCTACTAACTAGTAAGGGCCATGTACAGCACCAACCTAGGCTTTCTGTTAACTAGAGTCAGCCTTCCTGTGCATTACAGAGTCGGCCTGTCTTTAAATTACAGAGTCTTCTTGTCTGTACATTACAGAGTCTGCCTGTCTTTGCATTACAGAGTGCCCATCTGTACATAACAGAGTTTTCTGTGTACATGACAGAGTCTGCCCGTATGTACTATACAGAGCCTGCCCCTCTGTACATTACAGATTCTGCCCCTATGTACATTACAGGGCCTGCCCCTATGTACATTACAGAGCCTGCTCGTCTGTACATTACACAGTCTATTTGAGCCTGCTGTTCAGTGGATAACTATTGCCTGCAATGTTTATCCTGCCAACTAGCGGACCCTAACGGAACTAACCGTGCTGCTCCCTAGTGGCTTTCTGATAATTATCAACTGCTAATACTATAAACATTCAAAATTGTGAAATTATTATATTTTGAAGACTGCTTCTTGACACACACACACACACACACACACACACACACACACACACACACACACACACACACACAGGCAATTACAAGCACACATACGCACACTCATACACATTCGCATTCGGAGCCTGAAGTCTATAAGTGCTGCTTCACACCAACAAACACTACCCACAGTCCTGTGCTGGCTGGGGTTATATCCTGTAGTTGACCTATATTCTGTAATTCCTCATTTATCCGCATAGTGGACACAGGCTGGGGTCAGTCGGCAGTAAGTGGGGTATGGTGATGGCTCATGCGATATTGCCAACAGGTTCAGCATATAGAACTAGCGGCCCTCCGAGATGCGAACAAAATATATAGTAATATTGTGCCACATATTCGAATGTGTAATATTCACACAGCTATGCAGCTTCGCGGCTGCGATATTCTGTGTGAGCAATCATGGATATCCAAGAGGTGTACTTCATTCTGCAGGTTCAGGGCTGTACGTAGGTACTCCAAACATAGCAGTGGTTGCTGATTCTGACTGGCCATTGGGAAAAATAGGAGACTTGCTCTCAGCACACAACCCCTCTTTGAACGTTGTCGGCTGCGAGTGAGTGCATCCGAGCTAAAATTTAACTACTTTCACAGTAAAGTAGAGATCACTAGCTTTAGTTTCGTATCCATTACGGCCGACTTTAGCTGGGGAAAATTTGAAAAATTGAGGTTTGAAAACTTTGGAACGATGGTAAAACATGATTTCACAAGATATTTTTTGTGACAAATATAATATTACACAGAAAAATTCTTTCTCTACAAATCTGTGTAGATTGTTAACCACCATTTAGCACTCACTCTCAACAGTTTGGACTTAACCATAGAATAGGTATGCTAATTAGAGCACTCAAAGTTTTTAGATTTTTTTAATGTGGATATAGCTTAAAGACAATGTAATCACATTATAGATATTTGCATTCTGATCATTTTGATTCAAAAATCAAGTCAATATCTCACATAGAACCAGAGATATTAATTTTCTAAAGATTTGATCATGGACCCTTAGTGAAAATCACATGATTTGCCATGTTTGATGTCAAATTGCTCAACAAATATTTATTTTAAAGGTCTGAAAAAAATTGACATTAGAATTTGTACGAGAAATAATAAGTTAAAAGCATAATGATGTGATTAAAATGTAATTTGCCTTCAGTAGACAGCTTCAAACATCAGGATTTAAGTATTTGCAGAATCATGAAAAATGTGTGTGAAATTACGGGCAGAAATTTAATATTAAAAAAATCCATAACTCAGGGACTAATAGACCAATTTTCCATTATTATATATATTTTTAATCACATTGATAAGAGCTTTCCAAGTGTACAATTTGCAAATTAACTTATAAAAAGACAAATTCAGTTTGGAGTACCTACTGTAAGGTACATGAATATGCAATATGTGTACTTCATTATGCCGGATCAGGGCTGTAAGGTACATGAATATGCAATGTGTACTTCATTATGCAGGTTCTGGGCTGTAAGGTACATGAATATGCAATATGGGTACTCCATTCTGCAGGTTCTGGGTTGTACGGTACATGAATATGCAATATGTGTACTTCATTATGTAGGGTCAGGGCTGTAAGGTACATGAATATGCAATATGTGTACTTCATTATGCCGGATCAGGGTTGTAAGGTACATGAATATGCAATATGTGTACTTCATTATGCAGGATCAGGGGTGTGAGCATACATGGGTATGCAATATGTGTACTTCATTATATAATTCAGGGTTGTGACTGAGTGTGAGCATACATAATATGCAATATCTGTTCTTCAATCTTCAAATTGCATATTCATGTATGTTCACAGCCCTGATCCTGCATAATGAAGGACACATATGCATATGTGTATGCGCACAACCCTGATCCTGTATATTGACCATTTATAAGTTCAATATACAGGATCAGGGCTGTGAACATACATGGATATGCAATATGTGTACTTCATTATGCAGGTTCAAGGCTGAGATACATGAATATACAGTGTAATCGCTACATTTGCTTATACATGAATATACAGTATAATTGTTATATTATACAGGTTCAGAGCTCGGATATTCCACCATGTGACCATACCAAATATAAATTATAATTGCTACATTATTCAGCCCCTAACCTTGGTGTGATCTTTGACAATACTCTTGATATGTCTAATCACATCAAGACGGTGCATTTATGCAACTGAGACATCTCCGATCCATCAAGGATGCCCTGACACGTGACGCGTTAGAGAAGGTTACTCATGCTTTCATTGGTTCACGCCTGGATTATTGTAATGCTCTCTTGTATGGTCTGCCGCTGTCAAGTATCTCAAAACTGCAACGTATACAGAATGCGGCTGCCAGGTTGTTGACGGGTACAAAGAAATTTTATCACGTCACTCCTGTGCTGAAATCATTACACTGGCTCCCTGTGGAGAAAAGAATTGATTTCAAGGTGCTGCTTCTTGTATATCATGCCTGCATGATCAGGCTCCAGAGTATATGAGAGATATGCTCCAGGTGAGAACACATGTTCGAACACCGCTCCAGTCTCCAGCCAGTTAGCAGTTCCTCGGAGCAGACTCAAAGGCTTTGGGGATCGTCCTTTTAGTATTGCTTCCCCGAGACTGTGGAATGCTCTGCCAGGATATATCACAGATTGTAAATCTGTTGGTGCTTTTAAAAATGGTCTTAAGACACATTTGTTTAAATCTGCTTTTAACTAGCTGAAATTTATTTTCCTGTATATTTGTTTGTTATGTAAAGCGCCTGTGAATGGCTTGCTGGATCGGGCGCTATATAAATATTTTATTTATTTATTATTTCTTTATTTATACAGGTTCAAGACTCAGATATTTCATGTGATTATACATCAATATATACAGTATAATTGCTATATTATACAGCTTTATAGCTGGGATATTCCACCATGCATAATGACTACATTATACAGGTTGGTATGTTTCCAAGTATTATACATACCCCAACTGCAAAGTTATGTGAGTTGTGGTTCTGATATTTAATAATATCCACCCTGCCTTGCAGATTAGGAGTCTGTAGCTAGCGGGGATTAAAGGGGGAACCGCCCGCCAATCCCCACTACCCCCCCCCCCCCCCACACACACACACAACCATCAAAAGAAATCCCAGTATGTAACCCCCCTGAAATGGCTGGAAATGGCATTTCAAAATCAGAGCCTCTAGATTAAAAAATTGACTGCAGGGCATACCCCCAGACCGCCCCGCCCCCCCCCCCCCCACCTGGTGACTCACGCCTTCGGCACTCATCTGTTCCAAGAATTTATTTGCAACCCTAAAGGCTCTGTCACACCTTACCGGATTGGGGTAGCGGACAGAAAACAGACACTGTCCGGTGAAATACGTCAATGTCCGTTTTATATACGGTACTCATCTGGCGTGTCCGTTTTTTGTCCGGTGTGTTTTGAACATGCACAAAATTTGTACCGAACACCGCAGGACTGACGTGTATGGTTGGTGTCCGTTTTGTCCGGTTCATGTCCGGAACCCATCCGTTACATCTCCGGTTTGCTTCTTGCAGAGTCCGTTGACGGTGTTGCGGGAATTTGGTCCGTCGTTTTTTTAAAATATGTTTTCGGCGTGTCCGTTAAGAGTCCGGTAGGTGTCCGTTCGAACACCACCGGACTAGACAATTCTTTGTCCGGCTATGTCCGTTGCTCAATCCGCTAAGGTGTGACAGGCGCTTTAGCAAAAATCCTAGCTACGGCTATGATTTGCCTATGTTAAATGGACATGTTTCTTTCCTTATGTATTTTCAGGGATATATTGTTGACTATGTTATCCAGACACAAATATAAATAACATGGTTTTGCCTGTAGGTTTATGTAGCGTTGCAAATGGTTAGCGGAGTAGTTTTAAATGGACCTCAGCTGAGTGGTTTCAAATAGGGCTCAGCCCAATGGTTTCAAATGAGCAATGGCCAAATGGTGGACTCAATACCATCATAAAATATACAATTTATGCTACATACATGAATGTACAATGTGCACACTTTGTTATGCAGGTTCGGGGCTGTGATGTTCCTATATAAATACACATGAATGTACAATGTGCACACTTTGTTATGCAGGTTCAGGGCTGTGATGTTCCTACATAAATACACATGAATGTACAATGTGCACACTTTGTTATGCAGGTTCGGGGCTGTGATGTTCCTATATAAATACACATGAATGTACAATGTGCACACTTTGTTATGCAGGTTCGGGGCTGTGATGTTCCTACATAAATACACATGAATGTACAATGTGCACACTTTGTTATGCAGGTTCGGGGCTGTGATGTTCCTACATAAATATACATGAATATACAATGTGCACCCGTTGTTATCCAGGTTTGGGGCTGTACTTAAATATAAATGAATGCCCAACT
The DNA here is from genome assembly GCA_030323885.1 of Branchipolynoe longqiensis. Taxonomy (NCBI): domain Eukaryota; kingdom Metazoa; phylum Annelida; class Polychaeta; order Phyllodocida; family Polynoidae; genus Branchipolynoe; species Branchipolynoe longqiensis. The sequence goes on along the minus strand of CM059198.1, from coordinate 52,368,515 downwards.
TTGTTACACATGTTCGGGCTGTGATGTTTCTACATAAACGTACATGAATGTACAATGTGCACACATTATTACACAGGTTTGGGGCTGTGATGTTCCAACATAAACATACAAATGATACATGAATATACAATGTGCACACTTTGCTACACAGGTTCGGAGCTGTGGTGTCCCTACATAAACATACATGAATGTACAATGTGCACACTTTGTTACACAGGTTCGGGGCTGTGATATTCCTACATAAATATACATAAATATACAATGTGCACCCTTTGTTACACAGGTTCGGGGCTGTGATATTCCTACATAAATATACATAGATATACAGTGTGCACCCTTTGTTACACAGGTTCGGGGCTGTGATATTCCTACATAAATATACATAGATATACAGTGTGCACCCTTTGTTACACAGGTTCGGGGCTGTGATATTCCTACATAAATATATATACATAAATATACAATGTGCACCCTTTGTTACACAGGTTCGGGGCTATGATATTCCTACATAAATATACATAGATATACAGTGTGCACCCTTTGTTACACAGGTTCGGGGCTGTGATATTCCTACATAAATATACATAAATATACAATGGGCACCCTTTGTTACACAGGTTCAGGGCTGTGATATTCCTACATAAATATACATAGATATACAGTGGGCACCCTTTGTTACACAGGTTCGGGGCTGTGATATTCCTACATAAATATACATAGATATACAGTGTGCACCCTTTGTTACACAGGTTCGGGGCTGTGATATTCCTACATAAATATACATAAATATACAATGTGCACCCTTTGTTACACAGGTTCGGGGCTGTGATATTCCTACATAAATATACATAGATATACAGTGTGCACCCTTTGTTACACAGGTTCGGGGCTGTGATATTCCTACATAAATATACATAAATATACAATGTGCACCCTTTGTTACACAGGTTCGGGGCTGTGATATTCCTACAAAATATTTATAAAATACATAAAATACAATGTGCACCCTTTTTACACAGGTTCGGGGCTGTGATTTCCTACATAAATATACATAGATATACAATGTGCACCCTTTGTTACACAGGTTCGGGGCTGTGATATTCCTACATAAATATACATAGATATACAATGTGCACCCTTTGTTACACAGGTTCGGGGCTGTGATATTCCTACATAAATATACATAAATATACAATGTGCACCCTTTGTTACACAGGTTCGGGGCTGTGATATTCCTACATAAATATACATAGATATACAGTGTGCACCCTTTGTTACACAGGTTCAGGGCTATGATATTCCTACATAAATATACATAGATATACAATGTGCACCCTTTGTTACACAGGTTCAGGGCTGTGATATTCCTACATAAATATACATAAATATACAATGTGCACCCTTTGTTACACAGGTTCGGGGCTGTGATATTCCTACATAAATATACATAATACAATGTGCACCTTTGTTACACAGTTCGGGGCTGTGATATTCCTACATAAATATACAATAACATGTGCACCCTTTGTTACACAGGTTCGGGGCTGTGATATTCTACATAAATATACATAAATATACAATGTGCACCCTTTGTTACACAGGTTCGGGGCTGTGATATTCCTACATAAATATACATAAATATACAATGTGCACCCTTTGTTACACAGGTTCGGGGCTGTGATATTCCTACATTAATATACATAAATATACAGTGTGCACCCTTTGTTACACAGGTTCGGGGCTGTGATATTCCTACATCAATATACATAAATATACAATGTGCACCCTTTGTTACACAGGTTCGGGGCTGTGATATTCCTACATAAATATACATAAATATACAATGTGCACCCTTTGTTATGCAGGTTTGAGTTGTGATATTCATACTTACATATAAATGAATGTACAACTTCATTACACATGTTGAGACTGTGATGTTCCTACATAAACATACATGATTGTACAATGTGCACACCTTGTTACACAGGTTCGGGTCTGTGATGTTCCTACATAAACATACATGAATGTACAATGTATGCTCTTTGTTATGCAGGTTCGGGGCTGGGGTTCCGGCCCATCGGTAAGGGGGCGGGTGGTGCTGGTAAGGAATTTAACGAAGCTCTGGGTGGCAACTGGCCCCGAGAACAATTTACAAGTAAGTATTCCGCTGCCTTTAAATTGTCCAACCATAGTGTGCTTTTGAAATGAAGGTGAACCAAAAGTTAAATTGTTTGTGTGTAGTTATGATAACACATACAAAATAATCCACTTCTAAGTTCTATCAAACTATTTGACGCATTGGAAAAGCCCATCTATTTATTTTGAGATATGTAGTAAGTGAACAAATTAAAATATAATTTCAATAGCACTTCTTGGTTGTCATAATTTATACATTGAAAAAGAAATTAGACCCAGTAATACTAATGTGAGTTAGAAGTGTATTTATTATATTAGGTAAACAATCATGACGACGCAGGCACCATGCCCCAAATGGGAAAGCAGTTCATTTGTTAATGTGCGAGCATGATGGGTATTGTCTATAGTTGCATAATATTTTATTATATAATCTTCGCTTTTTGTTGCTGTGGACCGATTTTGGGTATGCAGGTATAGCAATACCTCAGGGAGTTTGACGCCCCTGCCCTGCAGAGTTGTAAAACACTGCCTTGTGGTACAGGTTTTTGACAGAACCGAAGGCTAAGGGATCAAACCCTGAACAGAAAACCATTTCACTGTGGCAGCATTAAGGGCGGTTGATGTATGGAACTCCCAACATCTCCCGACCAGCCACTGCAGGGACAAATAGTTTTGCGCCTGTCTTGACATGTTCTTGCCGTGTGAAACCTCTATTTGCTCCCCGAGGGAGTGCCGCTGGTAACTTGCAAAAGACAGCAGCACTTCAACACTTTTGCAGACAGCTTTCATGAAATGTCGCTAAATGGAGAGCGGCAGTCAAGTAATGAAAGCAGCCTTTGTCGCATCGCGACTGACAGCATGATGATGATGATGATGATGATGGGATGATGGTCCACTCCCTTGTCAGGCGGCACCCTGCCCCTCTCAATCTGACTGCGTCTTTGGAGCCAGCTGTATGGCTGGGTGGGGTTGTCAATTCTGGCTCATCTGACAAAGTAATGCAGTTACAGCGGGCTGAGAACAGTTCCGAGTAGCTCTGAGCAGTTTGGGCTTGAATGGGTTTGGTGCACGCAGTATGCGAGTAGCATGGGTGCAGAACTACTCCCGTTTTGCATCACCGACCCAGCAGCTTTGATTAATTTGTTATACTCATTCACCCTCCCCTCTGCCTGTCTAAGTTTAATCTGCATTGGGGCGCCGATCCGCCATTAAAATCTATAGTTAATTTTAAACGAAAATGACATTACCATAATGACGTGAATAGTTAGTTTTCCTGTGTCGATGTAATTTGTGAGAGCCTCCACCCACCCACCCATGTGTTATACAGTGTTATGCAGCAATGCTGTTTCCACACTGATATATATATCAGTTAATGTTAAATTGAAATTGAAATTTAAGAGCCATCTTTCAAGGATCTGATTGGTTGGCTGAATGTTGCATTAAAAATCTGTTGTGTATTGTATCGTAGTTTAATAACAAATGTGAATATTTAATATTGTATGGGTAATATATATCAGCAACAAAAAAGTATCAACAACCCACAGTTTATTAGAGGAATAAAATAAAGCTGTCAATATGGTGCTGACAAGCGTGGTCTCCCATGACAGTCATATTTGAATAAAGCTAATTTACGACAATATTACGACAACACATTTTCATTAGAGTCACCGGGTATACCTCACCCAGATACAAACGAATCCAGCATCAAAAGCTCTCCAAACATACCTTTGCTTAGTTTTTTCAGTTCATGCAATTGAACATGTGGGAGGAGAGCGTTGAGGTCTGCGATGTATGAATGACATCCGAGGTGGGATTCCCTCGTCACGTTACCTAGAGGGGTTCCCCCCACACAGGGGAAACCATGGCAACCACCAAGATGGCAGCCACAGAAAGCTCTCAATTCAACTTTTAAAGTCTATTAATCTACATGATTTAATCAATTATTCACACAAAAAGGAGCTGGTTATGAGAAATAAACATTCGAACTTTATATTTAGCATTTTAGATTGCAAATTCTAACATTTTTCTCTATATGGTTGTCTAAAAGCCTTGTCAGTGCTGCTGGACTAACCACAACACAACAGGAGCAACCAATTTCAGCACTCTCCCCCCACATATACAGTTACATAAACTGAAAACCTGTAACGATATGCTTGGAGAGCATTTGTCGGAGTACGGTTCGTGTCTCAGCAGCCTGTACCGGGTCCGTTGAAATCCACATGGTCCGATAAAAACATCAAATTTTCAAAACCAAAGCAATTATTTTAAATTGATTCTACATATCCAACTTAGATACTGGTTAACTTACTAAGCATTTGTTGCCATATAGATGGAAATACTGAGGCAATTTACTAGAACCTGTTACTGCAAAAGCCTGTGGCGTGTCAGAGTTTTGGCATGCATGCCAAAATTAATGTTGCATGGTTGCACTTCAAATATCTCAAAAGTTAGCCATTTAAAATAAAAGCTACCTCAAATTAAAGTGAGGTATGTAACAGCGATCAACCTAATATATTTATCTCAGAAAATGAGAGAAACTCAAAACCATCATGCTGCAACTATATATTGTTAAACATAAAGACACCAAGAGCCATTTAATTGTTTAAAGCAACGTAAGTGCTGAGCGCATGAAGCCAGCCAATGAAATACGACAAAAATGGCTTTTGAATAGACTACATCACGGTTCCGACTGCGCATGCGCTGAAAACGGCGTTGGGAGCAAAGCAAAGGCATACGGCCATTGAGTTTGCCAATGCGCGCAGTGAAAAACGTTAGTTTTATTCAAAATTAATAGAAATCCAAAACCCTAACCTAAATTTAATATAATCTTTTTGTTAAACATGTTTTCTATATGTGTTCCAAGCGGTTTGTTCTAGGTGGTGTAGTTTTATCAATATTTATTTGTATGGAGATTGCTCACTGCCATTGACAATGCATTGAGTACTCTGCTATGGCTCAACACAGTCGAGTGCCTAGATCTTTCTAAATCTAAATGCACATGGCATAAATGGCTGATTATATTGAGTAAATGCAATGCTGGATAAAAGATTAATTCTTAATTTATTATATATATTTTTTTAGTTGGTATTCTATGTTTCAAACAAGAGCTGAGATGAGCTGAAACTAACACATTTGATGGCTGCACCCAGTGTATTAGCATGTGCCATGTGCTTTTGGGGGGGTTGTTTTGCTCTGATGCATCCCACAATGCACCGCGCCGCTGGAACCGTGATGTAGTCTATTGTTCTAATAATGCTGAATCTCAAAGTTGCGCAGAAGCCCCGATCTGGGCACTGTCTGCAGTCGCGCTGTCTGTGTGCAGTAGTTCGCCTACAAAACACCGGATGGCGCCACCTTCCGGTCGTCTGCTCCCGTTCAACGTGCGGAGATATTTTGGTTCCTCCGTTTTTGTTTTGGTTCTTACGATATGTTGAGATAAATATAAACCCGATTATTTAAAAAAAGATTTTTTTATAGTAATAACAACAACCAATTATGCTGGTGGTATCACTGGTCTCAATCCTGTCAGGTTAAAATGTCCACACGGTCTCCTTATTTGAAGATATTTGAAATATATCACATCATGCGTGATCTAGATAACATATTCACCTCCAATAGGGGTGAAGGGCGGCCATGTTTAAAACCCTATCAGAATTTGATTTGGCGGGAATCAACTACAAACAAACTGTTTAGTGCCAACAACAACAATGTGTTGTTTTTGTCACATGGCTACATGATTATGCAAATTTGGTGCGTTGCAGTTGTGATGCTGACGTATGAGCGCGAGCCGGTGCTGATCAATGCCCTGCGGCGACTGAAGGGACTGCCGCATCTCAACAAGGTGCTCGTCGTCTGGAACAGCCCGCTTGCGCCTTCCGAAGAACTCAAGTGGCCGGACATCGGTGTTAAGATAGTTGTAGGTGTTGGTTATGTTCCTCACTTCACACATGCTTCAACTTATCCCCACTCAGTCAGATTATCCAGCCCATACTGATATGACCTTAGATGTTGCCAGGACGTAAAACTCCAACAATCAATCAACCAACCAGATTATCCTGACATTGAGCCGACCAGTCCTTGCTCTAGCCTACTAATGCAAAGCAGCAGGCAAAGTAGCAACAAATAATAAGTTTATCACAAATCGCAATATATAAGACAGCAGTTGGTTAATCGAAATCCCGTTCTTATATGACTTAGATGTTGCTAGCACATAAAACCCAAACAAGAAAGAGTTTGGCATGGGCGAGGACAGTTGAAGCTTGATTTCCAGCGTGGGGTGGGGGTGGGGGATTTGTGGAAATTTGCTGTTGGTTCTGTCGGAACCCACTAGTTGGTGCCACGGTCTCGGTCTTATTTCCATAGTGTTTTTTTTGCCACCACAGCTTGGTTCTTCCAGAACCCGCTAGGTGGTGCCACGGTCTCGGCCTGATAGACTACATCACGGTTCCGACTGCGCATGCGCTGAAAACGGCCGTGGGAGCAAAGCAAAGGCGTACGGCCATTGACTTTGCCTATACGCGCATTGAAAAATGTCAGTTTTATTCAGAATTAATAGAAATCCAAAAACCCTAACCTTATAAATCTAATATAATCTTTTTGTTAAACATGTTTTCTATATGTGTTCCAAACGGTTTGTCTCTAGGTCGTGTGGTTCTATCAATATTTTACTTTTTCTGTATGGAGATTACTCACTGCCATTGACAATGCATTGAGTACTCTGGCTATAGCTCTAATGCCTAGATCTTTCTAAATCTAAATGCAGATGGCATAAGATGTGCTGATTATATTGATGTAAATACAATGTTGGATAAAAGATTAATATCTTAATTTATTATATATATTTTTTTAGTTAGTATTCTATGTTTCAAACAAGAGCTGAGATGAGCTGAAACAAGCACATTTCATAGCTGCACCCAGTGTATTAGCATGTGCCATGTGCTTTTGGGGGGGTTGTTTTGCTCTGATGCATCCCACAATGCACCGCGCCGCTGGAACCGTGATGTAGTCTATTGCCATGTTTTTTTTGCCACCATAGCTTGGTTCTGCCAGTATGCGCTAGGTGGTGCCAAGGTCCGGGTCTGATTTCCATGGTTTTTTTTGCCGCCATAGGCTTGGTTCTTCCAGAACCCGCTAGGTGGTGCCACGGTTTCGGCCTGATTGCCATGTTTTTTTGCCACCATAGGTTGGTTCTGCCAGTATCCGCTAGGTGGTGCCACGGTCTTGGCCTGATTTCCACAGGGTTTTTTCCCGGATACTACTTTCATCCCTGATTTATAAGTCTTCGATTTGACTCGGCCATGGACTGATCTCTAAAACCGCCCACATAAAAAGTGAGCGCTGTGCCCACTTGGCATCTTGTCTGGTGTAACGCTCTCCTTGTTCCCCCGCATGCTGCCACCTTCCAGACGAGCATTTCTCTTATATCTATATTGACTGGACACGGGTCGCCGAATCGGTAGAATGCAGGCTTCCCGTATGGAAGATCGAGAGTTCAAATCCCAGTCGAGTCAAACCAATGACTTATAAAATTGATACTTGTCACTACCTAACCTGGCGCTCGGCATTAATAGGATAGGACAAGGACTGGTTAGCACAGTGTCAGGATAATGTGACTGTGGGGTAGTGGGTCATGGTGCTAGCAGTCTGCTCTCCTAGTGAGGCAGTACTATAAACTCCCCATGAGTGTGCACTGTCACAAGTCGGTACCCATCTTGATATGACCTTAGATATTGCTAGAACAAAAACAACAAACAAACAATCTTATATATATATGTATTGTCTTAAGGGATGTAATGTGCTGCCCCCTAGTGACCGCCTGGTGAACTGACCGCCTTCGAACCTTCCACTTTCAGGTGGTGAAGACGTCAAAGAACAGCCTCAACAACCGCTTCCTGCCTTATGACGCAATCGAGACAGAGGCTGTGCTCAGCATCGATGATGATGCACACCTTCGACACGATGAGATCATGTTCGGCTTCCGGTGAATAACTCTCACATTTAAACTGTTCGCTAAGGGACTATTCAAATGTCTGCTGGGGGGGTATGTCCCCTTGGTTTGCCACTGAGTAGGCAGCCAGCTAGCCAGATGCTCACGTGTGAGCACTTTCCCGGTTATCGGCCACATTCAACATGAAACTTTGCTCAATCGAATAGAAACGGTAGGCTGATAGTGTTTTGCCAGCTAGAGTCATTGTTCTCAACCAGTCATCAGCAGTCTTGTTGCTTATTGAGATCCAAATAATTTAGGAATAAATTGTCGTTGTAATATGAGTATGTCTTGCTATGTCAGTGGGTATATTTGTGTTTGGTTGTACTGCAGGGTGTGGCGTGAGTCGCGGAAGCGAATTGTTGGTTTCCCAGGCCGCTACCACGCGTGGGATCTGGACAACAATGGCTGGTTGTACAATGCAAACCACTCATGCGAACTCTCCATGGTTCTCACGGGGGCAGCCTTCTTTCACAAGGTAAGTTTTGTACCGTGAAATTCGCTATTATAGCTTCTTACTCTCACAAGGAATGTGGCCTATTCTCATGAGGGATGTCTTACACCATTAAAAGTGTCTTACTCTCAAATATGTCTTACACCATTATGAACGTCTTACTCTGAGTAATACGTCTTACACCATTAAGAATGTCTTACTCTGAGGAATATGTTTTACACCATTAAGAATGTCTTACTCTGAGGAATATGTGTTAAGAATGTCTTACTCTGAGGAATATGTCTTACTCTGAGGAATATGTCTTAAGATTGACTTACTCTGAGGAATATGTCTTAAGAATGTCTTACTCTGATGAATATGTCTTAAGAATGTCTTACTTTGAGGAATATGTCTTACTCTGAGGAATATGTCTTAAGAATGTCTTACTCTGAGGAATATGTCTTAAGAATGTCTTACTCTGAGGAATATGTCTTACTCTGAGGAATATGTCTCAGGAATGTCTTACTCTGAGGAATATGTTTTACACCATTAAGAAGTCTTGCTCTGATTGGCACATGGCCTTCTGTGTTGTGTCTTGCAGTACTACGCCTACTTGTACAGCTACGTGATGCCACAGGCCATCAGGGACAAGGTCGACGAGTACATGAACTGTGAAGACCTGGCGCTCAACTTCCTTGTCTCTCACATCACCCGCCAGCCGCCCATCAAGGTAAGGAAGCTTCCTAACCCCCTTTATCGCCCTCTTGACACCTCACTGACCCTCCTCCCTGATGCCTTCATGACCCCCCTCCCTGTTGCATCCCTGACCCCCCTCCCTGACGCCACCTACCGGACCTTATCGGCAGAGTGCAGGCTTCCAATGCGGAAGGTCAGGAGTCCGAAATCTCGGCGAGTCAAACCAATGACTTGCAAAATTGATGCTTGTCGCTACCTAGCCTGGCGCTCGGCATTACTAGGATAGGGGCAAGGACTGGTTAGTTCTGCAACACAATAATGTTTCTGAGTGGGATATTGGGTCATGTTGCCAGCAGCCTCCCATTGGGGCCACACTATAAAGTGACCATGAGTGTGCACTGTCACAAGCCGGTACCAGTCCTGATATGACCATGGATGTTGCTAGGACGTAAAACCTCAACAAACAAACCCTGATGCCACTCTGACCTTCTCTCCCTGAGGTTTCCCTGAGCCTCTCCCTGATGTCCTCCTGAACTCCCTGGTTGTTCCCTAGTACCTGCCTCTTTACCCATGTGGAACATGAACACACTTTAGACTTCCCGAAGACAGCAGCATCACCTTTTAGATTTCATCTTATGAGATGCATCTTGCCGTCATTTGACGCTTGTTTGGACATTTCAGAATAGTTTTTATGTAAATGTGTAAATGTGATGGCTATATTTTTTTATTTTAATATAAAAAGAGAGAAAAGAAGAGAAACCAAAATGACATTAAATTCTATTAACTTTTTTCACAGTGAATGCGTCCTTTGCTGCAGACACCATCATCAATCATCATCAATCAATCAATCAAATTCTGATGTCCGCCCGGTGTCTGTATCTATGCCTAAACCTTCAAAGTTAATTTGGGTTTCAAAGTATAATATTCATCAAATTTGTATAAAATTTTTTATTTTTTTTAAAGATTGGGGGATGGTATATTTATGCTGCCCATACCGGTTAAGTCTAATGACTTGTTTTCACTGCTAGACAGTAATAGCGTTGTGGTTCCCCTTGTTTTGTCACTTTCAGTTGTTGTGTAGCTATCTACCGCATGCATTCTTTCTCTGTTTGTAAGTATTTTCCTACATCTTCCTACCCGCTGTAAGTTTGTTTGTTTTACAATTGGTTGTTTGGTTACCAATAGTTACTTTCCCTGACTGCGTTCACCTTGTTGTGCTGTGGTCAGTAGTTTTTGGTTTTAAAGTTTAAAGTTCACCGACTGGGTACATAATGCCAGGCATTGATACCCTCCAAGAGTTTGCTTTAATCATCAGTGAATTCTTATTTGCCTGTGGAGATCATTAGTTGGGTGTCTATGTTCCACCTTGAGACATCTTAAGTGCTCTATTTTTGCAGTCTTTGTAGTTTATCCAACATATTTTCCGTCCCTGCCCCCAGTGTAGATTACATCACCATAGTCAAAATATGGCAGTATCCATGCCCTTGTCGATTTTAATAGCCATGTTTGTGGTTAGATATTGTAGTGGTCTGCACTGACCTCTCAGGCAAGGAGCCGCATAGCCAGGTAGGCGTGGGTGGTGTGTTGATATCAGGGAGCCTAGGTGGTGTAATAGTTAGCACACTGGCCCGGAATGCAAAGAGATGTGGGTTCGAGTCATGCTCTATGCGCAATATTTCCCATTTTCATCACCCCCATGACAATATTTTCTGGTATTCGCTAATATCCTAATTTTGTGGTTTACCGTCTTGATAATTGCTTTTATATTATCATTGTAGTTTTAGTTTCCAATCAAGATTCATCCTGAGATATCTGTAGTTGGTCTGGTACTCAAGAACAATCTTCCCAACCTTGTTGGCTCCTCATTGTTATAGTTGATTTTCCCACTGCCAAACACCAGGAACTTAGTTAATGCCCAGACAAGTTAGAGATTTAATACCACTGCTTAGATAGCAAGATTTAATAGCACTTGTTAGACAAGGTTGATTTGATACCACTAGTTAAACTAGTTTGATTTAATGCCCCCGCTTAGATAACAGTTTGATTTAACGCCACTGGTTCGATGACGTCACAGCCCAGTCACACTTACCCATGCGTGCTGCTTGTCACATGGTCTCCTCTTCACGCAGGTGACGTCACGCTGGACGTTCCGCTGTCCCGGATGTCCGAAAGCGCTGTCCGGGGATGAGACACACTTCCACGAGAGACACAAGTGTCTGAATTTCTTTGTGCGCGTGTATGGCTACATGCCGCTGCTCTACACACAGTTCCGGGTCGACTCGGTGCTCTTCAAAACGAGGATCCCACATGACAAACAGAAGTGCTTCAAGTTCATCTAGCAGTCCCGCTGCCTGGCGTTAGCGAACAAACAGGAGGGTTCATGGATTCCACACAACAAACAGAAGTGCTTCAAGTTTATGTAGCAGTCTCACTGCCTGGTGTTAGCGAACAAAAAGGAGGTTGGCGGATTCCACACGACAAACAGAATTGCTTCAAGTTCATCTCGCAGTCCTGCTGTCTGGCATTTGCGAACAAACATGAGGGTTCGCAGATTCCACACGACAAATATAAGTGCTTCAAGTTTATGTAGCAGTCTCGCTGCCTGGTGTTAGCGAACAAACAGGAGGGTTTGTGGATTCCACACGACAAACAGAAGTGCTTCAAGTTCATCTAGAAATCACCCTACCTGTTTGAATCTTTTTTTATTTATTTTTTATTGAAGGAACATGCAGAAGTGGTTCAGGTTTTTTGTTTTTTTTCATAAATCTTTGCAACAAAGTGGATATTCTTCAATTATCTCACTCACAGAGAGGGGAAGTGGTTTATATGTCTGTTTAGTGACTGTGTGTTACCGGTGTTTACCGTAGTCTGTCTTAAAAATGCCTGCGCAAGAATGCAGGAACAGCATCTGATCGGCAACCAAACAAATACTGGAAGAAAACGGGCTTTTTATTTAGGGCAATTAGTATTTTGGTATAATTCAATCATATTATAAAGATTATCTCTAAATAATTTCTTTTGTGGAGTGATGAATTTAGTTTTGTTTTAGATATTGGGAATAATCCTCCCAAACCCTAACAACGCGCAACATTGCAAACATGAGAATTATTTTCATTATTCTTGCGGGATGTTAAAAAATAAATTGTTTAAATAGTGATATTGCATTTTATGAACCTCAACTTTAGACGCGGCTCACTGATCAGACAGAGGCGAGCTCGTCAAAACAAGGTGCTCAGAGGAAACCACACCAGGTGGCGCCTCGAGCGGAGCAAACCGGAAGTGTCTGCTCTGGTGGGTGATAATGAGGGAAGTCTGGCATGTTTGCCATGATTGAACACTGACGTACATAGGACGAGAAAGGTATTCTATTTTTTACACGTGCTTGTCGATATTTATGTATGTATCTGAGTTTAAAACTGTAGAAGCATTTAATATAGCCAGGCTGGGGTCTACTACCAAATCACCGATCTGTCTTACCACACAAAGAACGATGAATGCAAAGGGAGGCTAGTTGTTTTGGTTGTTATTTTTTTAAATTGATAATTTGATTATTGAATTCAATTAGTGGTGTATCTTTGAGGACAACAAACATTCCAAAGGTGATCATTGTGAATAATACTATCTGCTAGTTGTGGTGGACAATGGCTACAAGCCATTACACTGAGCGTTGCTTTATATTGCGCGCCAAGGGATTGCCTTTGATGCTGGTGAAGGCAGATCAGTGATTGGCTGGCATGTCGGTGATTGGCTGGCAGGAAGATCAGTGATTGGCTGGCAGATCAGTGATTGGCTGGTGGATGAGTGATTGGCTGGCAGATCCGTGATTGGCTGGTAGGTGGATTGGTGATTGGCTGGCAGATCAGTGATTGACTGATGGATCAGTGATTGGCTGGCAGATTCGTGATTGGCTGGTATGCAGATCAGGGATTGGCTGGTGGATCAGTGATTGGTTGGCAGATTGGTGATTGGCTGCCAGATTGGTGATTGGCTAGAAGATCAGTGATTGGCTGGTAGGCATATCAGTGATTGGTTGGCGAATCAGTGATTGGTTGGCAGATCGGTGATCAGCTGGCAGATTAGTGATTGGCTGGTCGATTGGTGATTGGCTGGCAGATCGGTGATCGGCTGGCAGATCGGTGATTGGCTGGCAGATTGGTGATTGGCTGGCAGATCAGTGATTGGCTGGCTGGCTTTGGGTCTCTTAAGGGCACACTGGACATTACCCTATCGACTCAGACATCAAGAAGCATTCGCTGGTTTTGTGTTTTTATGCTGCTAGTTTGTGGCTGGTGCAGGCAATCATTAGTGGATGAGGTTCACCGCTCTTTCGCTTATCGCCTTTGGAATTGATTCTGAAGAAGAGACCATCAGCATGTTGCCATGGAGACATCAGTTTATTTTAGGGATATCCCTGAGATGGAGGCTGGCTGTGACTGATGGCTCAGTGTGGCTCAAGAGCGAACATGCCCAATGTAGCCACGCCTTAATTGTCAACACCATCTTGAAAGTTTGCAAACACAGCGGTGCAATTTAGACCTTATATTTTGAACTTATTTACCAAATTATCATCGAAAGTAATTTTAATTTAACCAACTTAAAAATAAAAAAATAATCAGTAATTCTACCCCATCAGCCTTCATTATTATTTTTTGAATAAAATTAGTTTTTAACAAATTCTTTTTTGTTTTAGGTTCTTTTTAATTCAAGAAAAAAAAGGGTTATGCTGGGGATTATATTGGCCAAAGGTTATTTCGCTAACTGGTGATAAGAACCCTTTATTGCGGTTACTTCATTCAGTTCACTAAAATAATAGTTGGTTGTCATTGCGACATAGCGGAGGGTAAGATGTAACTCACTGATATACTACATTGTTCTATGGGTTACTGAATGCTACCCTAGAGAGTTTAGTAAGTAAATTCAAATCCAATGTTTAACAACCCAATGTTGTAAGGGCTCTAGGACAGTTTGCCTACACCTCGACAAGTATGTGGACCTTTTGCAGGCAACTTATCCATATTCTCCCTCCCCTACCCTCTCCCCATAGTTCCCCCTCCTCCCATCCATCCCCTCCATTCTCCCTGATCCACTGAAATCTTCGCACCCGCAGCCCTATTTGATGGAGAGCTCTGCAGGTGGTATGCGGTTCACATATTCTCCTTCGGGTCTGACATTCTCAGTTTGTCGTTTATTTATTGGTGAATTTAATGGAATATTTATTCACTACCGCCATTTTATTAGAGCAGAAACCAAGCGATGCTTTCTTGGTGGCTAGGTCTATATATGTCTGTACCTGTTGTAAATAAACCAACTGTTGTGTATGTGTAGACTGGCGGATTACCGTGTGAATTAGTCGCACTCCACACACACTGGCCAGCGATATGTCTGCGGTGTGTAATGTAGATAGATGTGTGTGTGTGTGTGTATGTGTGTTGTCAGGTAGTGACTGGAGGAGGAAATCTGAGGCTGGAGTAGGTTATGGTAGGAATACGCTTGGCAATTTGTCACAGCATCGAAAAGTTAACCGCATGGAGCGTCAAGTCAGGGCACCTGACTCGTGTCAACCGGGTGGTGAGTCATGGCAGTTACATGATGAGTCATGGCAATTACATGATGAGTCGTGGTAGTTACATGATGAGTCATGGCAGTTACATGATTAGTCATGGTAGTTGATTGGTAGTCAGGGCAATTGCCTGGGTCATGGCAATTGGGTGGTGGGGGGGTTACCACCATTGTATGATGAGTCATGGCCGCTGTCATGACAGTTACATGGTGAGTCATGGCAACTGGATTGGTAGTCATGTCTATTACATGAGTCATGACAACTGGATGGTGAGTCATGGCAGCTGGATGGTTAGTCATGGCAGTTGCACAGTGAGTCATGACAACTGCTTGATGACTCATGGCAATTGCCTGATGAGTCATGGTAATTGAACAGTCTTGACAGTTCCAACAAGATCCGTTGTTGCGGTGTAGCGGTGGCAACCATTTGCTGTGATTGGTCGCGGTGTGTATTCGCTGTTTTCCACTGTGTGGCCACATGAATGTGAAGTGTTTGGTGTACACCGTCAGTTGGTTCAAAATTCACACATTGGTTCCGTGGTATTACTATGTTATGTCAACAGACCTATATCAATCCACTGTAATTTTGTTGTCGCTCATGACATGAAATTGTGTCACGTGCCACGTGACTGACCTCTTTTCTATGATCGTTATGAATCCATGGCAATGTTGTTATTTCAGTATTTTACCATAATATTTATTAACAGGATGACATTATTTAAAACATGCCACATAGTTTGTAGTTCTGTTCAATGTAGAGATTCTTAGTGCCAGCGAATGGAAGGAAGTACGCTCTTTTAGAATGTGCTTAGTTGAAACTGTAAGTGCTGTTAGTTAGTTTTTAAAAAAGAAGTATTATTTGGGAAATTTTATAATAATGATTCCCTTACTCAGCAGAACGAGAATGGTTGGGATGTACTCTTTGTATCCTAATGGCTCATATTGTATTATATTTTGGTAGTTTTTAGTTCAAGACAGGGAAAACTACACATTTAAGCTCCTCATGCCGAATTCAATTTGTATGGATTGGATAATTTATTATATATAATTCACATTAATGAGGCTACAATTGACACTCCATAATTATATATTTGAAGCTTAGAATTTGACCCACTTAAATCTACAGTAACACTTTCTACTCTGTTTAATAATGACAATAATAGTAACAATAGTAATAATAATAACTAATAACAATCTGTGTGCACACTACTTGATATATTTAAGGCAAACCACCATTTCCACTCATAATGGTGACCTATATAATGGTGACCTATATAACGGTGACCTATATAACGATGACCTATATAATTGTGACCTATATAATGGTCCCAAGGTAGGTACAGACGTAGATGCTGGACGTTGCTAGGATAACGCTTTGTTTTATTTTGCTTTAAAATTGAATAAACCATAATGTTATTTTAGGTATTATATGTGATAATTACAACAACAAAAATGTAATAGCGACATTTGGAGGTAAGCGGCAACAAAATGAATCAAAATCTGAAAATGTTCTCATAAAGTTACATAATCCGATGAAATCATAACATTTTCAAAACCAAAAGACCTACCTAGATTTGATCCTACAACTTCGATACTATTACTAGCGTCCTCATTCTTCACTCCTCATTTCTTTGGGGATTTCCCGCTGAAAAGCGTTAATATTCGCTGGCTTCGATAATGGCGTGACAATGATGTATTGCGCTTACATTCAACTGGTGTAGCCACACAAATTATTTTGCACGCTTGGACTTCACACATCTCCAGCATTACCCAATTATCACAAAAGTTACTCTGAACTAAAGTAGAGCGGGTTATAATTAATTGTCAACCTGATATTTTATTTAAGCTCGAAGGTCAAATTTGTCCTTTAACCCAACGGATTATGCAACTTTTAAGATTCAGATTAAGCTTTCATCTTATTATTTCTTCTTTTTTTTTCAAATTAAATTTGTCCAGACTCCATAGCCTGTTTTGACACTGGTCCTCTTTCAGATATTGTGTTTCAGTAATTGGGCTGCTTCGGCTGGTTCTAGGCGTAGCTTCGGTTAGAGAGTGCTAAGGCTGTACCTGTGATTTAATTCTGGAGATGACAATTGTGTGTTGTGTATGACTGTTTACCACGTGACCACTCTTTGTTCTTGCTACATTTATTAAGAAGTGTCAGCTTGGTTGATTGGGAGGTTTAAAGCTGCATAGTCCGATAAAAGCATTAAGTTTTAAAAACCAAAACAATCATCTAGATTTGATCCTGCATCTAACTTAGATACTGATGCACTTATTAAGTATTTGTTGCCACATAAAAGGGAACGCTGAGTCAATTTAATAGAATCTGTTATTGCTCAAGCCGAGGGTGTCAGAGTTTTGGCATGCTTGCCAAAATTATTGTTGTGTGTTTCAACTTCAAATATCTCTTAAGTTAGCAATTTAAAATAAAAAATGCTTGAAACTAAAGTAAGATAGGTGATAACCATCAACATATTATATTTATCTCAGAAAATTACAGAAGCTCACACAAATTGGACTATGCAACCTTAAGCAACATCTGAAATCATAGCAGGACGGGCATCAACATGTGACAGTGTGTCATCACGGTGGCTTTGTATTGCTGTCATCTGTATCATGGCCCGATATCCTGCTCAGTCACATTATTTTGAATTCACGCCAGCCAGTCCTTGCCCTATCCTATTAATACTGAATGCCAGGCTAGGTAGCAATATGTATCAAATATGTAAGTCTTTTGTTTGACTCGGCCGGGGTTCGACCCCATGACCTGCTGCATGAGTAGCAGACGCTCTAACCATTCAGCCAATCCCATTTGGGTAGAAGCCTAATGTTAATTGGTTCACTTTTCAGTTCAATCCTTAAAGCTGCATAGTCCCGATGAAAGCATCACATTTTCTAAACCAAAAACACTGACCTAGATTTGATCCTACATATCTAACTTAGTTACTGGTGCACTTATGTATTTGTTGCTGCGCTGAATGGAATATTACGCAATTGTAACAGAACCTGTTACTGCTGAAGCCTCTGCTGCCAGAATTTAGACGCGCTTGCCCAAATTAATTTGTCATATTTTCACTTCGAATATCTCCAAAGCTAATCAATCAATAGTTCCGTCCTCTAGTCGAGGGTTGGATGCAATGGTTCTCCACTTGTCCCGATGGTGTGCTGTTCTGATAGACTGAATAATTCAAGCCTGTCCACTGTGAAATATTTGTAAACCATGATGTTCTTGGTCTCCCTCTCTCTCTGCTGCCATTCACCTTCCTGTCCAACAATATCTCCAAAGCTAGCCAGTTAAAATAATAGTTACTTCGAACTAAAGTAAAGTGGATTATAATGATAATGATAATTTATCTCAGAAAATTGCAGACACTCAAAACCATCGGACTATGCAACTTTAATCGGTATTGCCATTATCTTTTTAACAAAATGTTGGAAAAGAGCTCAATTTGTGACAAATTCTCATCTGCTACGCTCAGTTTCTTTGCTCATTTCTCTTCTTTTACACTTTCTTTTTGTTACAAAGTTCAATACATTTCGGCAGCTCTTACTGCTGTGGCGATGCCTTCTTGGCAGATCTGTTCATTACTAGGTGCTTTCCTGGAGGTTTATGTTGTTGTTTTTCTTTTGTCCGCGCTTGTTGCGGTTTCCGCGGCACACCAGTTTGCCAGGGACACATCCATTCAAATGCATTGTCAATGGCCATGAGCAAATCTTCATACAGAAAAAGTCAAGTATCTCTCAAATTACACCACCTAGAAACAAATCGCTTGGTACACATATAATAAACATGTTTACCAAAAAGACTATATTAAATTGATAAGGTTGGGGTTCTGGATTTCTATTAGTTTTGAATAAAACTAACGTTTTGCACTGCGCGTACCATCAAACTCAAGGCATTGTCAATGGTCGTGAGCAATGTCATACAGAAAATACAGAAAAAGTGAAATATCTCTAAAACCACACCACCTAGAAACAAATCGTTTGGTACACATACAGAAAACATCTTTACCAAAAACATAATACTAAATTTATAAGGTTAGTGACGATGCTGTTCGATTTTGACGCATGCGCAGAAGCGATGTGTCCCTGACAAACTGGTGTTCCTCGGAAACTGCAACACTGGGACTTGCAGTGATGGTGACCTTTCTTGCTGGGTGTTTATTTATACCTCATGGGTACACAGGTTGCCATGGCAACCCTATTCCACTGATATTACGTTAATAGTCTATAGCTAAAGTAAGCCAATGTATTCCTAGACTTTGCTCTCACAAGGATCTGTATGTCTATATATATATATATATATTAACGAGAATCTATGCAGTGACATCAGTTGTCATGGCAACATCTTAGACATCATTTATGAGTAAGCTATAAGTAAATGCACTCAATGTTGATATTTGGTTTTGGGATAAGGATTACACGGAATTAGCATTTACACACATATATGATATAGTCACACATGTGAATCAATATATACATATATATATATTATATGTATGCAAAGGTTATTAGGAAATGGCTCACAATTTCAGGGGTGTTTAAAAAATATATGTGATGTATAACGTATTATGCGAGTATAAAGCTACAGAAGGGAATATTACTCATTATTATGATTTATTGTTATACTCCGCAAGATGCAACACTATACTGGTGGTGCCATCTCAGCCCACCTCTCCTCAACCGGATGTTGACCACTGTCAGTCGCACCGGAGGATAAGTTTATTAGTCCCAGATTTGTCTATTGTTTGGCCAATTATCAGTTTGGCAGGCGAGTGTAAAATTTCAGATCATGTGAGTGCTGCCAATGGTGAAAAGGGCTGAAGAGACTAATGGCCGGTACACACCTACCGTTTACGATTCGCGCACTAAAACCCGTGACTCGACCCGACCAGCTTAAAACTGAAAACGGGCCGATTCATTTTTCGAATCGCAATCGTAATCGGCCGGTTTTAGGCCTAAAACTGAGGTTTTATGCGTGAATCGCAATCGCTAGGTGTGCGCAGGGAGCGCACACCTAGCGATTTTTGTGTGCAAAACGGGCAGTTTTAGATCGTATACGGTAGGTGGGTGCGCACAAACAGTAGGTGTGTACCAAGCATAAGGAATACACAAAGGCTTAAACTGTGTATCTAAAGACTTTTTAAGTGAGAGCGGTATTAATTCTAGTGCCATTGGTTGTTACGATATTATTTGCCATGTTTGCTACTGCTGTGTAGTTCCATATGTTTGTATGTGGATTCATTCAGTGACTTCCCGGTTCATTTGAATATGGCGTAAGGTGGAAAGCAAGTGTAAACGGCTCTACACATGACATGCGTGGCCATCATTCTGCCTACAGCGACAATTCCGCTATGTGTGCTGTAGCGTAATTTTAAGGCTGTGTTGTGGTGCTACGCGTATGATTAACCTGACGTAAGGTAACATGAATAAATCATGACAGCCACGCAGTGTCGTGTGTACTGCCTTAATGTGTGAATGTTCAGTGAATGGGCCAAAGCAATTTGGAAGTCGGCTGCAAAAACTTTGAATGAAGTTTGTCAAAGGTAATAAATAACTGAAAGATTTGTTATACAAATTAAAAGAATCAATTATATTTACACCGGGTTATTGAAATGACACAAAAATAGCATGTTATAATACTATTAGTTATGTACAAAATACATGTGGTATTGTCCGAGATTTGTGTGGAGACGGTTCTTGTAGGAGCACCAGGCGTGCATGTTGTACACAATGACCTTCTGACCCTGCAGCCGTGTGACACGAAGTGGCAACTTTTGTATAAATGACAAATAAAGAGAAATACAAATATATTCTAAGTCACCTTCTGTTGCTGTTATTATTATTAGTAGTATTATTAGTAACATTAAAAATTAGTAACCAAACATAACCACTAGGTGGCATAATCATTTAGTTTCTTTTTGATCCACCAGGTGGTGGTACCATAAAGTGAAAAAAATGTGAGACGACTTTACACTCTAGGTGGAAGCACTATGGTCGTAGAACCATTGATTAGTTTTACTATGATCCACCAGGTGGCAGCATCTCAGGCTATGTAATTTCTGATAAATTACTGCTTTGCCAGTTTATGGTTACTCCCTCACTATGTACTCCATTTTGAAAAGGAAAGAAAACACATTTGGTATATGTACGGTGCTGGCACCTGGTGGACCAACATAACACTAATGAATGGCACTAAGACCTTAATCATGGTGCTGCCACCTAGTGTTCTCCAGTGTCCATATTCTTAAACCTGGTGGATCAAAGTAACACCAGTTGATGTATCTAGCGCATCACTATAAAAGCAATGGTGATCAAGTTACTCATCCGCACCGCACTTCGTCCACACCTCTCTCTATCTTCTCTCCGCTGGCCTTGCTCCTCCTTGATATGTTTGAAAAGAGTTCCAGGAGGGGAAGCCTGCTGGCATTTCACTTTCTACTCTTACTCTGTCCGTGTCTATGGCTCGCTGGTTGGTCACCATAGAGCAAATAGACATGGTCCTTTGACTCAACTCTCCTCATTTCTCTTTCCTTGACTCTACCCTTTTTTTTTCTCCCAGGCATACTCCTCCCCCTGACCAGGGGAGTTGTGTTCTTGGGTGGGGCCCTGTACCTTTGCGTTTTCTCTCACTTTATTCTCGTTGCTGGAACCACCACTGCACCCATCTTTACTCACCCTTCCTCGAAACCCTTGCTGCTGTCGACTGGATGCAAGTGCTCACTACCGCCAGACCAAAGATTTTCAGGGCCGCCTCAACACTTCGCCGTTACAACGTTGTAAAGATGTCCCCAGCTCTACAACCGTCACTACTGAAGATTAATCTTCAACCAAAGATTGGGCCGATTTATCAGAGCCTCTCTATAAATGTTGCAGTTCTGCAACCAGTAACCGTCGTAAGGTTACAAACCACCCCCAAAGTGAAAGTTACCTTAATTATCAACTAAATAAAATAAAGTTGTGAAAATCATTCCTGGATGGCAACTTCTGGTCTATTAAAGGTGGAATCCCCAATAAACAGACAATGCAATCATCTGGAGGGTTGGGTTGTTGTTTGTAAGGGTTTTACATCCTAGCAACACCTAAGATC
Organism: Branchipolynoe longqiensis; assembly: GCA_030323885.1. Lineage (NCBI taxonomy): Eukaryota > Metazoa > Annelida > Polychaeta > Phyllodocida > Polynoidae > Branchipolynoe > Branchipolynoe longqiensis. The sequence goes on along the minus strand of CM059198.1, from coordinate 52,346,612 downwards.
ATATCAGGATGGGTTCCTCCAGTAGAATGCCCTGGGGAGATAAGTACCACTCACTTCATATATACTTAGGTGAAAATGTATGCATTTATATTTGACGGTGCCTGGTGTTCCTACAAGAATACATGTAATCTGTACATAGCTAATAGTATTATATCATGCTATCTTTGCATCATTTCAATAACCCGGTGTAATTCTCTGGCGTGATTGACAATGTGGTGCGCCTGTTAGTGACAAGGAAGCCGGTTGCGGCGCAACCAGTCACATGGGTGTAGTCAAGGAGGCATAGTACAGAATAATGGTATATAATAACAATAATTCCCTTCCACACCTCTATACTCGCATAATGTGTTACATATCACATAATATATGTGAGAAGCACGCTGGAAATGGCTGCCAAGGTGTGGAATGCCCAAACTGTAAAGGAACGACAAATTCCTGACCTAAAAACTTACAAAAAATATCTGTGCAAAATAAGGCTAGGAAACCCCCAGTAAGCTGCACTGCAAAGGGGCATGTGATATGTCACGGCCCACCAGCGGGATGCCCAATGGAAGGTAACCATGCCAAAAGTAGCCAGATAACACACCACACAGCTACGTACAAGCCTATGATATGTAAATAGGAGTAGGCTAGTCTAGTAATAAGAGTAGAAAAATAAATACATATATACCAAGAAAATCCAAAAAAACTAACATAGGCTACTAACCATACCAACCAATTATCTATCTGCTACTGAAATGCAGGCAATCAAATACCTTATCAGCAGCCACTGTGTGGTAAGATGACACCAACACTACAGCTGGCCAGCATTGAAAACAAGCCTGGGTACCCGGGCTTATATGCTATGGACAGTATAAATACAGCCTCAATAAAAAAAAATATAAAATTAAAAAAAAATTATATATGACTAGTGCCTCCGGTGTGGCCGAATCTGGAACTACATGCAGCATACAGTAGGGCCTATATAAATGGTATATAATAATAGAGCAAACTGAAGAGAGTTAGTGTCCTTGTTTATATTCCCATAATAGATTATAGAGCACATATATACCTACATTTAACTATATAACTGAGAACAAATACAACAGCCATTACAATACGTGGACATCTACAACTGAAAGTGAACACCTTTCATGACTCGAGTGATGCATTGTTTATTTGACTAGTTCGTGACATAATCACACCGGTGTACTTTCATTGATAGAAATATCACAATATCATGCTAAATACATCCAACGAAAACGCAGATAGAATGATGTCATGACAGTAACCATTGCCACGTTGCTATAGCAACAAAAATACAGACAAAATGATGGCGTCAGTGCAACCATCGTCATGTTGCTATAGCAACAGAAATACAGATATAATGATGCTGTGAGAGTAACCATCGTCATGTTGCTATAGCAACGAAAACACAGATAGAATGATGTTACGACAGCAACCATCAGCACGTTGCTATAGCAACGAAAACAGATAGGATGATGGCATGACAGTAACTATCACCACGTTGCTATAGCAACCAACATCGAAATGAGCTGACCCCAAGTAAGGGTGCTTTTGCCACAAAATGGCAATAATAATTTTCAACTGGAGACATCTTAAAACCAATCGTCAGGAATTTAGGAAACGTAGTAAATTGAATGTCGATATCACTGTGACTACAATAAGAGTCAGAACAAAAGAATGCACAACCAATTTAAAGCATTTTTAGCTGTTTCTCCTTTCAAGTTTAGTTACAAAGAGTGGAAGTTAATCTTAAAACTTTGACGAAGTGGAAATTAAAGTTGCATACTCCGATTGTTTTGAGTTTCTAACCTTTTCTTAGATAAATACATTAGGCTGATTATTATAATGTACCTTACTTTAGCTTGAAGTTGCTTTTTTTTTTAACCGACTAACTTTTCAGATATTTAAAGTGCAACCTTGCAAATTTAATTTTAGCAAGCATGCCAAAACTCTGACACCTTAGCATTCTGCGGTAACAGGTTCTGTTCAATTGCCTCAGCATTCCCTTTTTTTGTGACGACAAATGTTTAATAAGTGCACCGTAGTCTAAGTTAGATATGCAGAATCAAATTTAGATAATTGTTTTGCTTTTGAAAACTTGTAGTATTTTTATCGGACTATGCATGTTTAATTTCGTCGGTGATTTGACAATGGAGTTACCACTACATGGCATTTTTCTAAAGCACGGCGGAACAAAGGTCCCACTTTATAAAACAATACTCCTTGAATAGATTAAATAGCTAGTTAGACACTCGGGATCTAGGGCTTATAGTTATACTCCTTAAACTTGTTGATGAAGGAATGCTCTTTGTGTCTAACTCTAAGTGAAAGGCTGCCAACTTTACCACCTTTACATACCACCTCAGGCTATACAAGCCAGTCTTACAGTTTAATAGTCAGATCCTTTTGAGGTGCTGCCATTTTTGAAAGATATATTTATTTGGTTGATAATTAGAATCTACCTTAGGGGTTCTTCACAATTATCAACATTTTCACAAGCGTATAAGCGATACGTTGGGGGGAGGGGCTAAGACTGTAACATATCAATACAAACCCCACGAGTATGCTTTTTAAAACTAATTAAAAGAAATGTCAGTTGCATAGTCTGATGGTTTTGTATTATACGTTTGTGAAAATGTTGATAATTTTGAAGCACCCCTAATAACATTAGTTATTTTAAAGTAACTTTTATTATATAAGTGTTTAACTTTGGAGATATTTGAAGTGAAAGAATACACAATTAATGTTGGATGGCATGTCGATCACAGACTTCAGCGGTAACAGGTTCTATTAAATAGACTTAGTATTCTCTTCTACGCAGCCCTAAATGTTTAATGAGTGAACCAGTATCGGAGTTAGTTTTTGTTTAGAAAAGTTCATGCTCTCATCGAACTATGCAGCTTTAGCGTTGAAGCTATCACAGATACACGGTTCGTGATGCCCCCCCCCCCTTCCTACAACCCCCATCCCTCTCTTCTCCCCCTCCCTACATCACCCCTCTCCTCTCCCCTCCTACAGCCCCATCACCCATCTCCCCTTCCTACAGCCCCCACCCCCTCTCCTTCCCCTCCCTATCTCCCCCACCCCCTCTCTCCTCCCCTCCTACATCCCCCCAACCCTTCCTACAGCCCCCATCGCTCTCTCCTCCCCATCCATACAGTCCCCACCCCCTCTGTTCCTTCCTACAGGCCCCCTCTCCCCATCCCCTTCCTACAGCCCCCACCCTTTCCTCCCCTCTCCCCATCCCCTCCTACAGCGCCCCCACCCTTTCCTACCCTCTCCCCATCCATCCTTCCTACAGCCCCCACCCTTTCCTCCCCTCCACATCACTCTTCCCCGCACCCCCTCTCCTCCCACCTCCTACATCCCCACCCCCTCTCCTCCCCGTCCTACATCTCCCACCCCTCTCTCTTCCCCTCCTACATCCCCCACACCCCTGCCCCCCTTCCTACAACTCCCTACGCCTCTCTCCCTCCCCCTCCCCACATCCCCCATCCCCCTCTCCCCTCTCCTTCAGCCCCATCCCCCTCTTCTCCCCACCCCTACACCCCCCTCCCCCTTCCTACAGCCCCCATCACTCTCTCCTCCCTTCATAAAGCCACCACTTACCCCCTCCTCCCATCCTACAGCCCCACCCCCCTCCCCCCTTCCTACAGCCCCATCACTCTCTCCGCCCCCTCTAAACCACCATTCCCCCTCTCTCCCCATCCCTACAGCCCCACCCCGTCCCTCCCCCCTTCCTACAACCCCCATCACTCTCTCCCTCCCCTTCATAAAGCCACCATTCCCCCTCTCCACCTCCCCATCCCTACAGCCCCCCCCCGTCACCTCCCCCCTTCTACAGCCCCCCAACCCCCCCTGTATCCCTCTTCCTACAGTCCCCTCCCACCTCCCTACAGCTCACGTACCTTATATCTTACCAGGACGTAAAGCTCCAACAACAAACAAACCCCACAGCCCCTTAATACCCCCCCCCACCCCCCCCCCTCCCTCCCTCCACCAGAAAACCAGGAGTATTTGTGTATCATTGGGTAAAGTATTGTCCAGCACTTTCATCTTGAACCTTCAACTAGACTCACTAACTTCTAAAAGGGTTGTATGTGTATTCACCACCCGACCCCCCCCCCCCCCACCACCACCACCACCCCCACCACTACCACTCCCCCACCCGCTGTGTAAGTTAAAGCTGCATAGTCCGATGAAGCATCAAATTTTCAAAACCAAAATAATTATTTAGATTTGATTCTACATATCTAACTTGTATACTGCTGCACTTATTAAGGATTTGTTTCTGCATAGAAGGCAATACTGAGTCAATTTAACAGAACGTGTTACTGCAGAAGTCTATGGGGTCAGAGTTTTGGCAAGCATGCCAAAACTAATTTACCATGTTTGCACTCAAAATATCTCAAAAGTTTACCATTTAAATTTAAAGTAACTTTGAACTAATGTAAAGCAGATACTAGTGATCGATCTAATATATTTATCTCAGAAAAAATACAGAAATTCAAAACCATCAGACTATGCAACTGTAAGCTCGCATCTTGGAATGAATGGATTAACAAGCTCCATTCTGAGCCCTGCTTCTCGGAATACTGTCCTTGTAAACCCACAGTTCACAATTGAGTGCGCAGGCATGGTGTCCCCAGGAATCACAGAGCTAACTAACTATTCCCAGTCTTATATAGTCATTCCAATTTTTTTTAAATATGAAATGGCTACTATTTTTGTTAGTCAATATCAGTTCCAGACAAATCAACATATTTCACATTTAATTTTAAGTAATTTAAAGGCCATGAATGACTTTTATTTTTTTACTATTAATATTCATTATAAGTTAGTTTTTTTCAATGGTTACAAATTAAATTGAATAATAGTTATAAATTATGAGCGGGTTTTCATGCCACAAATCTCGCCTAGTCAGTGATGCCACCTGGTGTTTTACGCCCGGATTATTATGGTTCTGTGGCATCAGTGACCAGGCCGCCAGCACCATGACCTGATATCCCACTCAGTCACATTATCTTGACACCGAGCCAAACAGTCCTTGCCCTATCCTAATAATGCCGAGTGCCTGGCCAGGAAGCAACAAGTATCAATCATTACATCATTGGTTTGACTCGACCAGGGTTCGAACCCATGGGTTCGAATCCGACGATCAACCAAAACGAGAGATGGACGCTCAACACATTCGGCCATCCCGTCTGGTCAATAATCTAAATACATGTACTTCACACATATACTTACACATGTATATTTATATATGTACTTACACACATACACATGTATATTTATACATGTACTTACACACATATACTTACACATGTACTCACACACATATACTTACACATGTACTTACACACATACACTTACACATGTGGTTACCAATAAATATATATATACACACATATACTTACAGATATACAGACATATCTATTTTTGCACATACTTATGCATATACTTGTACTTATACATATACTTATACATGCAATTACATAGGATAATTATATGTGACTTATGTAGCATAGTTGACATATTATTGTTGTTTCATCGAGAACAGAGACTCAGCTAGTTATATGAAAGTGATGGATGGGAGCGTCCATTATTTTAACCTCATGGGTCTTGGTAAACCAGGTCATTGTAAACCAAGTCATTGTAAACCAGGTCATTGTAAACCAAGTCATTGCAAACCAGGTCATTGTAAACCAGGTCATTGTAAACCAGGTCATGGTAAACCAGAGCATGGTAAACTAGGTCATGGTAAACCAGCACCTCATTTCAACACCCAATGGTAAGGTTGGGAGGGCGACTGTCCTATAACTATGAATGAATGATGTTATGAGTGGGATTCCGTCATCACCTGACCTAATCCATTCCACACATGACCAAGTATGGTTCCCGACAGATAGGCAGGAAACCACCAGGGAACCCCTTTGCGGTGCACTTGCACACACTAACCATTGCAGCACTCTCCCTCCACATCAGTTACACAAACCGAAAAGGTGTGCTCAGAGAGAAATTGTCAGGAGTGCAGTACCAGCAAGGATTATATATATAAGGATGGCAAAGGGAGGCTGTTTTAGGATCTCCCAGCGTGCGATCCGGAAAAAATGGCTGCCATATTGGAAGCATGATAATGAGCGATGATAAAGGCAACATAATTTATATAGCTGGAAATAGGATGTTTACAATTTAGACCCTCCCTACTTTCTACTCATCTCTCGAATGTCACACTTTAGAAAAGATGGTTGAAATAGTCATATCTGGCTGCATTTCTAGGGTATCATAAACCATGTCGGTTTAATACAGAATACAACCACCAAAGAACTATATCTGTAAACACCAGCATACTACTAGGGCGTTGATTACCTGTGCTGTACACTATACAGCATAGGATGCTCCCCAACTTGTAATGTTCAGAATGGAGTGTGCTGCACACAATGCAGCACATTCCACTTCCCCATCACCATCTACAAACCAAATGTGATTGCTTCAACGGGTGGAAGACCAGTGCCTCGTCGCTGACAAAGTATGTGTTCAGATGAATAAAATATTTACCCCCTCCAAAATAAATGACATGGACAATTATCACGCTTTCAAAATGGCCAATTATCATGCTTTCATGACGTCACTTAACCATCTATCCCTCTACTATCTGTGGTTCCGGTCCCAGCGGCCTATATCGTGTCCCTTTAACGATACGAGTAGCAACAGCGAGCCGTTCACTTCCGGTCGAGCCGCTCACTTCCGGTCGAGCCGCTGCTGTGCCAGCCTACCAGCCACCAGCTTCTCGACATCCGGCGTCACCTCCATCCGGAACTGCAGCTTGTTGACACAGGGGAAGGGATGCAGGGGACTGGCGCCGAACCGCTGGATGCTAGGGTAGGTGGCGCCACCGCCGCGCGAGGCGCTCACGAACAGCAGCCGGTCGGAGAACTGCACCACGTCGCCCTCGTATTTGAGCACCCCCTCGGACAACTCGCGGATCCCCAGCCGGATGTCGAGGCTGCTCAGCCCGTCCATGTGCGTCGGGAACTGGTCCCTCAGCATCGACATCCACTTGAACTTGGGCATGATGATCGGCAGACACTCCACCTCCCACTGCACGTCCAACTTGAGATCCTGCAACCGCTCGATGATGCCCATGTATGATTGGTCCATGGCGGTCATGTGACCGCGCGCATCTGCGAACAAGGGCAGCGTGTTCATGGCGGCGGGTCGGTGGATGATGAGCATCTTCCCGCCAGGACGGACCGTGTCCATGATATTGCGGAAAGTCTCCTTCGGCTCGGTCAGGTAATCGATCGTGTCTTTCAACAGGACTCTATCGAATTGAGCCGGCTTCTTGGCTTCATCGCGGAAGAACTGGTCTGCGCCGACGTGCTGGATGCGGACCGGCACCATCTTGTTAGCCGGAGTCTCTTCGTAATGGATGAAACCAGGCGCGACTGTAGTGACCGGCTTCAGTAGACAGAAGCGCTGCTGGATCAAACCGGCCAGGCTGCCCTTGTGGTGGCCCACGTAGCACACGGCATCGTCCGTGCCCAGCTCCAGGTACTGGTGGATCAGCGACACCATCTTCTTCTCGTACGGCTCGCCGAAACTGAACCGCTCGTACTCGGGCACCTCCGGCAGCGCGTAGAAGTTGGAGTCGTTCTCGGAGATGACGGAGAAGGGGCTGGGAGCCTCGGGACCCAGGTAGTTGGTCGCCATGGTCGGGGCGGGATGCTCACCGGGCGCGGGTGTGGGTGTTGGTGTTGTTTGTTGGTGGTGTTGGTGTTGTTGGTGTTGTTGTTGGTGGTGTTGTTGTGGGTGTTATTGTGGGTGTTATTGGTGGTGTTATTGGTGGGGTTGGTGTTTTTGGTATTGTTACTGTTGGTATTGTTGATACTGTTAGTGCTGTTGGTGTTGTTTGTTGGTGTTGTTGGGGGTGTTTGTTTTTGTGTATGTATTGTGTTGTGGTGTTTGTGTTGGTGTTGATGGTGTTGGTGTTGTGGGTATTGTGGATATTGTGGGTGTTGTTGTGGGTGTTGTTGGTGTTGTTGTGAGTGTAGTTGGTGTTGTTTGAGTGGTGTTGGTGTTGTTGTGGGTGTTGTATTGTTGTGGGTGTTTTTGGTTTTGCTGGTGTGTTGTGGATATTGTAGGTGTTGTTGTGGACGTTGTTGGTGTTGTTGTGGGTGATGTTTTTGTTGGTGTTGTTGGTCTTGCTGTGGATGTTGTTGGTAATGTTGATCTTGTAGATGTTGTTGATGTTGGTGTTGGCGTTGTTGGTGTTGATGCTGTGGTTGTTGTTGAATTTAGTATTGTTGATGTTGGTGTTGTTAGTGATGATGGTAGTCGTGGCTGTGGTGGTGGTGGTAGCGTTATTTGTCAACCGTGAAGCTGTTCTTGAATCTGTTGGAAAGAAAAATGAAATCAGTTCAGTAAAGTCAGTTTACACTGATTATCTTATCTTCATTGTCAACTGTGAAACTGTTCTGGGATCAGTTGGAGAGAGAAATCAGAAAACGTGTTAATAAAACCAAGTCACACTGCTTGTCTCAATGAATTATTCTTCAATATGAAACCTGTTGTTGGATCTGTTTGAAAGAAAAATTACAAAATGTATTACTGTTGTGTGGTGTTCTCTGTGGCAGATTGGTTAGAGTGTCTGACTTTTTTCTAGGTCGGACTCCTAATCTGAAGGTCAGTGGTTCGATTCCCCATGCCCCCACCTCTGCCAATTTGGATTTCCACTGCTGTGTATTACTTACAGCGACATCAAAGGCCAGTTGCTCTCATACCATGTCTATGTGGTGTGGGAGGTTAAAAATCCCCTGGGCCGGTAAAAGTGTAGGCTCGGGCTTTCTATTGACAACTGTCTAATGGTGAAAACAAGTCTATTCAGGCTTATGCATGATAGGCAGTATAGATCTTCAAGGGAAAAAAAAGATGAGGTTGTGGTGGTCTTCATTCGTCGCTTATGGGCGGGGGGGGGTGTGTTGGATGGGGTTCTGGAACCCGATGCAACACCGCAGAAGGCTCAAGGTAAGTAAGCATTGCCAGTGGTAGGTACCTCTGTTATATTCTGTACCTTTGAATGGTGATACATCTAATTGAGCAACATGAACCCAGCACATGTGTATATATTGGCATTTATTTTTGCAATTAGCCGTTGTTACATGAATTTTCTAGTCTTATAAGGTCCTTATTGAGGCTATGAGTCGCTTAACCCTGAGTGTTGTCTACTTATATGTTAGGGTGGGTGGGACAGCAAAACAAAAATTCTGACCGATCCCTACCTCGTGTGTTCAGGCGTTCAGGACGAAGTAATTTGAATGCACGGCTGCGCAACGTTTTGTATATTTGACAGAGAATTACACTAGGTGGCGTAAGTGAAGATTAGTTCTTAATTACTAGCTCGATGGCGGTGCATGAAAGCATCCATAGTTACTTGTGCCAGCGAGTCTGGTCTTAAGGTTCATAAAAACACTGCTAGGTGGCGTCAAGTGTTATGATGTTAAGTAACAAAATCTGAATAATATATAGATGGCGGTCAGGTTACGCGTCCTTGGTTACGAGGTCGTGTGCCGAGATTGCGTCCTCAATTACCCATGTTGCGAACAACATGAACAATGAAAATAAAACTAGTTTAATGGCTGTATATCCAACACGAGCGAGCCACAGACGCAGGGAGTGCCTATTCCCCGACTTCCAACCCACGACTGTAGTGTGGACTTCACCCACTGAGTGGCGCTGCGAGCTACTGGATTGGTGGATTGGATTATCTGAACATCTTATGCTGCTGAAGTCAGAACTCTCAATCCTCTCTTTTGAGAAAATGCAGAATTTACTCAATATATTTAGTCATAGTAATACGATACCATTTCTTCAGCCTGGATTGTGGAATAGACCTTTTCCGCGAAGCATCACAATGAGCTGTTACCCACAGTATTGCTATTAGTTCCTGCCACTGCTAGTTGCTGGTTGAAATCCTCTATAAGACCTTTTCCACAGAAAATGTTGTTCAGTCAGTTGCTACCCACAACATTAGTTAGTGCATGTCACTGCCGTCAGAGGGCGGGTTGGTGGTGGAAATCGTCTATTCCCGCCGTGCTATGCTTTCACTGCTAGTATGAGAGAATACCCGGTATTTATTTCATCTGCTGGATGGTGACTAGGTTGGTTGTTGCAGTTTTACGTCCTGGCAACATCTAAGGTCATATCACGAGGAGGATAGTGACTAGGAAACCAAGGAGGTAGAGGAAGTCTTAGTTCCTGTATTATGCTTAAGATTGAATTGCTGCAGTTGAATTATTGACTCTATGTTCTAGGGTGGGACCTACTCTCTGTGATGTGATGTCTACAAAGAGCTAATTGGCGGGTTGGCCAGTCGCCATGTTGGATCGGGCTACAGTGGTGTGTGGCGTGTTCTGACCGCTACTCGGGGGGGGGGGGGGGGGGAAGGGGGGTATGGGGGTAAAGAGTTGGGGAGTAGGAGTGGGGTATTGCAGGAATGGAAGAGTGGAGGAGTGGAGGTGTGGAGTAGGGGAGGAGTGGACGTGTGGAGGAGTGGAGGTATGGGGGAGTTGGGGAGAGGAGATGTGGGGGAGTGGAGGTGTGGAGGAGTGGGTAGTTTTGTGGGGAGTGGGGATGGAGAGTTTTTGTGTTTGTGTGGGGGGTGGGGGGGTGAGCTGGGCTTGGCCTGCGTGCCAATATATCCCGATATATAATTAACTCAGCCCGGCTCCAGCAGCACGAGTTCCGGGTGAGAGGGCCGGGGGTGGCGGCCTGTGTTGAACGTGGAGTTGTGAGATTACCTAAGAGCACGAGTTCCGGGTGAGAGGGGGGGGGGTGGCCTGTGTTGAACGTGGAGTTGTGAGATTACCTACCAGCATGAGTTCCGGGTGAGAGGGGGTGGCGGCCTGTGTTGAACGTGGAGTTGTGAGATTACCTGCCGCACTTGACTCCACTCACCAAACCAACAACCTGCCCCTGGCGTCACACACTAACACCCGCAGTGACGTCACACAGACCTCGGACAATATACCTGTAGTGGCGTTACAACATACAGTGACGTCACACGCTAACACCAACAGTGACCTCACACACTTGTCACCGCAGCGACATCACACACTACCACCTGCAGTCACCTCACACACAAATACCTTCAGTGACGTCACGCACTACACCTGCCTCGATTAGCAACAGTTTGCAATACCCAGAAGTCCTCTTTCTCTTCCCTCTTATTCTCACTTCCTTCCACTTCTTTCCACTTCTTTCCACTTCTTCTCTTCTTCCTTCTCCCCTCTTCTCTCTTCTTTCCCTCTTCCCCTCTTCCTTCATCCCCTTTCTTCCCTCCTCTTCCTTCTTCCTGCCTCACACACCCACCCTCGCACACTCTGCCATCCACACACCCACACACCATTTCACACACCTTTTTACACACCCTCCCAAACACACACCCTCTCACTCTGCCACCCACACACCCTGTTATACACCTTTTCACACACCCACGCACACACACCTTCACACATTCTGCCACCCACATACCTACACACACCCATACACCTTTCCACACACCCTCCCACAGACACCCTCACACACTCTGCCATCCACACATGCACACACCCTCTCACACACCTTTTCACACCTGCCCACATACACCTTCACACACTCTGCCATCCACACACCCACACACCCTCTCATACACCTTTTCACACACCCTCCCACACACACCCTCACACACTCTGCCATCCACCCACCCACACACCCTCTCACACACCCTTTCACACACCCGCCCTCACACACCCACACACCCTCTCATACACCTTTTCAAACACCCTCCCGCACACACACCCTCACACACTCTGCCATCCACACACCTACACACCCTCTCACACATCTTTTCACACACCCTCCCACCCACCCATCATCACACACTCTGTCACCCACACACCCTCTCATACACCTTTTCACACATCCTCCCACACACACACCCTCACACACTCTGCCATCCACTCACCTACACACCCTCTCACACACCTTTTCACCCACCCTCCCACCTACCCACCCACCCTCACACACTTTGTCGTCCACACACCCTCTCACACACCTTCCCACCCACTCACCCTCAAACACTCTGCCATCCACACACCCTCTCACACACCTTCTCATGTACCATCCCAAACAACCACCCTCACACAATCTGTCATCCACACATCCACACACCCTCTCACACACCCTCTCACCCACCCACCCTCACACACTCTGCCATTCACACACCCTCTCACACACCTTTTCACGTACCATCCCATACACACACCCTCACACACTCTGCCGTGCACACCTTCTCAGGCTCCCACCCACCCACCCACACACCCTCCCACACACCCACCTTCTCTCACACACACCTTATCAGCCCGCCCCCCCCCCCTTTCACCCTCCAACTCACCGCCCTTTCTGTCATGTTTAAAACATAGACTCTGTAATAACGACAGCATAGTGGTGAGTGTACTCCTTCATACTCGTATTTGTATGAACATAATGTCACCCATCCATAATACATCTTACATACACTGACATTGTGGTGCTGGTGCCTTAATGTATATTAAATGAGAATGGTGGATCGCCGGGGAAATTCGTGGTATACTGCTAAATATAGGGCGCCAATTTAGCACCAGCAGTGGCCTGGTTAGTAAATCACTTTGTAATACCAGTACATGCTATATTGCTTAACATAGGATGCTAATCTAGCACCAGCAGTGGCCTGGTTATTAAATCACTTTGTAATACCAGTACATGCTATACTGTTTAATATAGGACACTAATCTAGCACCAGCAGTGGCCTGGTTATTAAATCACTTTGTAATACCAGTACATGCTCTACTGTTTAATATAGGACACTAATCTAGCACCAGCACTGGCCTGGTTAGTAAATCACTTTGTAACACCAGTACCTGCTATACTGCTTAATATAGGAAGCTAATTTAGCACCAGCAGTGGCCTAGTTAGTAAAGCACTTTGTAACACCAGTACATGCTCTACTGTTTAATATAGGACGCTAATCTAGCACCAGCACTGGCCTGGTTAGTAAAGCACTTTGTAGTACCAGTACCTCCTATACTGCTTAATATAGGAAGCCAATTTAGCCCCACCAGTGGCCGAGTTAGTAAAGCACTTTGTAATACCAGTACATGTTATACTGTTTAATATAGGACGCTAATCTAGCACCAGCACTGGCCTGGTTAGTAAAGCACTTTGTAACACCAGTACCTGCTATACTGCTTAATATAGGAAGCCAATTTAGCCCCACCAGTGGCCGAGTTAGTAAAGCAGTTTGTAACACCCATACATGCGATGCTGCTAAATATATGACACTAATCTAGCACCAGCAGTGGCATGGTTAGTAAATCACTTTGTAACACCAGTATATGCTATACTACTTAATATAAGACACTAATCTAGCACCCTCTATTTGCTCCCCGAGAGAGTGCCGCTGGTAACTTGCAAAAGCCAGCAGCACTTCAACACTTTTGCAGGCAGCTTTCATGAAATGTAAGACCGACTCATGGACGCAACTCTCACAGCAGAGAGCTAAATGGAGAGCGGCAGTCAAGTAATGAAAGCAGTCTTTGTTGAATCGCAACCGACAGCATGATGATGATGATGAATCTAGCACCAGCAGTGGCCTGGTTAGTAAATCACTTTGTAACACCAGTACATGCTATACTGCTTAACATAGGATGCTCATCTAGCACCAGCAATGGCCTAGTTAGTAAAGCACTTTGTAACACCAGTACATGCTATATTGCTTAATATAGGACACTAATCTAGCACCAGCAATGGCCTAGTTGTTTGTAGTTTGTTTGTTGTTGTTTTACGTCCTAGCAACATCTAAGGTCATATCAGGACGGGAAATGGCCTAGATAGGCTAACTAGGCAATGGCCTAGTTAGTAAAGCACTTTGTAATACCAGTACATGCTATACTGTTTAATATAGGACATTAATCTAGCACCAGCAGTAGCCGAGTTAGTAAATCACTTTTTATTACCAGTACATGCTATACTGCTTAACATAGGATGCTCATCTAGCACCAGCAATGGCCTAGTTAGTAAAGCACTTTGTAATAACAGTACATGCTATACTGTTTAAAATAGGACACTAATCTAGCACCAGCAGTGGCCTAGTTAGTAAAGCACTTTGTAACACCAGTACATACTATACTGCTTAATATAAGACACTAATCTAGTACCAGCAGTGGCCTGGTTAGTAAATCACTTTGTAACACCAGTACATGCTATACTGCTTAACATAGGATGCTCATCTAGCACCAGCAGTGGCCTGGTTAGTAAAGCACTTTGTAATACCAGTACATGCTACACTGTTTAATATAGGACGCTAATCTAGCACCAGCGGCCTAGTTAGTAAATCACTTTGTAAAACCAGTACATGCTACACTGTTTAATATAGCACGCCAATCTAGCACCAACTTTAATTCAATTTGAATTAAAACTGCATAGTCCAATGAAGACATCAAATTTTCAAAACCTCGCATCTAGATTTGATTCTACATAAATACCTGTGTACTTATTAAGCATTTGTTGCTGCATTGAAGGGTATACTAAGCCAGTGCAATACAACATCTCCAAAGTTGGACATTTAAGATAAAACTTACTTCAAAGATAGATTATATCAATCACCCTAATATATTTATCTAAGAAAATAGAGTAAAAGAAACTCAACACTATCGGACTATGCAACTTTAATGGTTTGATCACGCGATGGAAACCCTTGGATCAATTTGAAGCCTTGCCAACAACAACTCGGCCTAAAAACACTGCCGCTGGAAGCCGTTGCTAAGCCCTGTCAGTCTCTGCTCTGCATTGTTGTTTTACGTCCTAGCAACATCTATGGTCATATCAGGATGGGTACCGACTTGTGACAATGCACACTCATGGCGACTTTCATAGTGCTGCCCCACTGGGAAACAAAGCCACCAGCACCATGACCCGATATCTCACTCAGGCAGATTATCCGGATACTGAGCTAATAAGTCCTTGCTCTATCCTAGTAATGCAGAGTGCCAGGCTAGGTAGCGACATGTATAAATTGTATATATGTCATTGGTTTGACTCCCGACCTCCCGCTCTGGAACCGGAGGTGGTGGCTGAAGCGGTAGATCGCAGGCTCCTCGTGCGGAAGGTTGGGAGTCCGATTCCTGGGTTGCTTCCTAGCCTGGCGCTCGGCAATAATAGGATAGGGCAAGGACTGGTTAGCACAGTATCAAGATAATGGGACTGTATGGGATAGCACATCATGGTGCGGGCAGCCTGGTCTCCCAGTGGTGCACCACTATAAAGTCAAAATGAGTGTGCGCTGTCACAAGTCGGTACCCATCCTGATATGACCATAGATGTTGCTAGGATGTAAAACAACAATGCAGAGCGCCTGGCTAGGAAGTGACAAGTATCAATTTTTAAGTCACTGGCTTGACTCGACATGGGTTGGAACCCATGGGATTGAATCCCACGATCTACCAAAACGGGTGATTTCCGGTGTTATCGCCTTGACTGCTGCTCACTGCTTATATAACCCCAAGGCAACAATCGATTGGTATCGATCTCCCACATGCTGCTGGAGAAGTCGCTGACTGTCTTTCATGCTCCATTAACTGTAACCATTTGTAAAATATTCTGATAAAACGCATTGGTGGGGAATGCAGATGGTCTATAATGGAATGCAAATGGTCTATTAAGGTAAATGGTGTATAGTGCCAGGTGCATGAATGTATTTATGTAGTTGCTGGTGATCCTTTACTTATGGTCAATAGTCATTGTGTATTAGGTAGATAGTGTGAAGGAGGCACTAGTGATAGTGTGTAAGGGGCACTTGGAGCTCTACTCACTACCCCCTCCCCCCCCAACTGTTAGTCACGGATCACCACACACACAGCTCAGGCAGGTGGTGGCCAAGCAGCCACACCGCATGGTGGTGGTGGGCAGATCACAGTAGCCATGGGCGACTGCATCTACTGTTCATTGGTGGAACTATAAATGCTTGTTGCTCATTGGAGATAATGGTCAGGTGGTATGCCATACCAGATCCATGTACCACTATATAATAATAAACCTGAGGGTACAAGCTCTCACTCTACTTTCATTCTTTATACTCTTCCTTTCTCTTTTTGCCTGTATTGATTTCATTATAGCCTGCCTACACAACCCACAGATTCCGGCTGAGGACTTTACGCGTTGATCCCTGACCATCGCAGCCTGGCTTTGCCTTTAAAGGTCACATAAAGGACGCTTGCTTCTGTGTTACTGTTAGATCCCCTTCTCCGTAACCCACAGGACCAGACGGGATGGCCGAATGATTTGAGTGTCCGTCTCCCGTTTTGGTAGATCATGGGTTTCGAACCCACGAGTCGAATCAAACCAATGACTTAAAAGTGATACTTGCCGCTTCCTAGCCAGGCGCTCGGAATTATTAGGATAGGGAAAGGACTGGTTGGCTCAGTGTCAGGATAATGTGACTGAGTGGGATATCAGGTCATGGTGCTGGGGCAGCACTATAAAGTCGCCACCTTTTCCGTGTTTCCATTACGCCCCCCCAAAAAATCCCTTTATTTATAGCTTCCAGGAAAGAAGATCATTGTGAGTAGCATACTCAGTGACAGTGCCCAACAACCGACTGTAGTTGGGCACTGTCAGCAGACAGGTTGGGGTGATATGTGTATTTACAGGACTGGTTGGTTGTTGGAGTTTTACGTCCTGGCAACATCCATGGTCATATCAGGGCAGGTACTAACTTGTGACAGTGCACACTCATGGTGACTGGGATGCCAGTACCATGACCCGATATCCCACTCAGTCGCATTATCCTGACACTATATAATATGGCTTACAACAATGACGGAACTCCTATGATGGCTAAATTAGCTTTGCAAGCATTACGCTGCTACACAGTTAACCTCCTCCTCATTCAAATCTCCAATAACAACAATGACCTTGTGATAGAATCACAGAACTAAAGAATATTTGTCCTTTGTGGGAAATCCTTCGACAAATTCAATTTCTCTAAACTCGCTCTTTTCTTATTCGAAAAATGGTTTAATGGTACCATAGTGGTCAAGTTTTTTTGTGTGTTTTTTTTGCACAAGTGCCTCAAAGGAGGTAACTTTTTCCTTCAGGATTTTCTTCGGACTAAGCAAAGTGTTTCCACTCTCAGATCACCAGATGGGATGGCTGAAGTGCTCAGACTCAGAGCGCTGGCCAGCTTACCGTATTAGATATATTTGTTTGTTGTTTTACGTCCTAGCAACATCTAAGGTCATATCAGGACGGGTACCGACTTGTGACACTCATGGTGACTTGGGCAATCATGGTGACTTTATAGTGCTGCCCCACCAGAAGACCAGGCCACCAGCACCTTGACCTGATATCCCACTCAGTCACATTATCCTGACACTGAGCCAACCAGTCCTTGCCCTATCCTAATAACGCCGAGCGCCTGGCTAGGAATCAATTTTTAAGTCATTGGTTTCACTCGCACAGGGTCCGAACCCACAATCCCATGGTCTACCAACACGGGAGACGGACGCTCTAACTTATTCGGCCATCCCGTCTGGTGCGTATTAGATATGATCAGTACAAATTCCAAATGAGTCAAACCAATGACTTACAAAATCAGGACTGGCACTAAACACTACTAGCATAGGGCAAGGACTGGTTTGCTCGATATCAGGATAATGTGACTGAGTAGGATATAACGATAATGTGACTGAGTGGGATATCACGTCATTATGCCCGTGGCTTGGTTTTCCAGTGGGGCAGTGCTATAAAGCCACCATGAGTGCGCATCATCACAAGTCAGTACCCGTCCTTATATGACCGTAACTGTTGCTATGGTGTAAATCCCAAGCAAACAATGCACTCCCAGTTAATCCGTATAAGCTTACTGTGGTTGAGCTTTTCAGTCTGTGGAAGGCTTGGATATGGTGCTTTGCAATGAGCAATGTTAAAGTTGCACAGTCCGATGGTTTTGAATTTCTGTATTTTTTCTGAGATAAATATATTAGATCGATCACTAGTATCTACTTTACATTAGTTCAAAGTTCCTTTTATTTTAAATGGTAAACTTTTGAGATATTTTGAGTGCAAACATGGAAAATTAGTGTTGGCAAGCTTGCCGAAACTCTAACACCATCGACTTCTGCAGTAACAGGTTCTGTTAAATTGAGTCAGTATTGCCTTCTAAGCAGAAACAAATGCTTAATAAGTGCATCAGTATCTAAGTTAGATATGTAAAATCGAATCTAGATAATTGGTTTGGTTTTGAAAATTTGATATTTCATCGGACTATGCAGCTTTAAGCTGGGATTCCATATACAGTATAACCCCGTTAAACCAAACTTGAAGGGACCCTAGAAATTACCGTCAAAATTAGTGTCAAACTGACGATTTATCTAATTGATACATATCACTACTTACCCTGTCGCTCAGCAATACTAGGATAGGACAAGGACTGGTTAGCTCATTGCCAGGATAATGTGACTGAGTGGGAAATCAGGTGTTCTGGTCGTCCAGTGTGGCAGCACTATAAAGTCGACATGTGCACTGTCACAAGTAGGTACTTTTCCTGATGTGACCTTAGATGTTGCCAGGACGTCAAACTCAAATATACAAAAGAAACAAAGCTCTGGAACAAACTGATTTGGAATGGAATAAAACAAACATATCATGGACAAAGAAGATCACCAACAAAGAAGTTCTCAGAAAAATTTAAAATAAGAAAAGCTTGTTTGCCACTATACAGACAAAGAAACTTATTTATTTTGGCCACATCATTCGTCAGAGTTCAATATACCGTACATTGTTGGAAGGGAAGGTGAATGGCAGCAGAGGGAGAGGGAGACCAAGAACATCATGGTTTACAAATATTTCACAGTGGACAGGCTTGAATTATTCACAGTATATCAGAACAGCACAACATCGGGACAAGTGGAGAACCATTGCATCCAACCCTCGACTAGAGGATGGAACTATTGATTGATTGAAAACAAACGAAATACAGAATAATAATAGCATGTATTGTTCAGCCACAATGAGAAATAGTCAGTGAATATTTGTTAAGTGTGGCCTTGTGATTTTAATCTAGTCGACGATCTGCTCATGCAACGTGCCCATTCGTGCCTATACCGGAGTGTATTAAATGTTGCATGCAGTCAGCTACTATAACACAGCTGGTGAATTATGTGAGGTTGCATGCAGTTCAGCTCACTTATTGGATCTATAATTAACTGCTTACTGAGACAGTGTACAATTAAAATAACACCGTTCCACCAGAGTTGGTTGGTTGGTTGTTGGAGTTTTACGTCCTGGCAACATATATGGTCATATCACGACAGGTGCCGACTTGTGACAGTGCGCACTCAGGGCGACTTCGTAATTTGTTTGTTTGTTGTTGTTTTACGTCCTAGCAACATCTAAGGTCATATCAGGACGGGTACCGACTTGTGACAGTGCACACTCATGGCGATTTCATAGTGCTGCTACCCCACTGGGAAATCAGGCCGCCAGCACCATGACCTGATATCCCACTCAGTGTCATATTATCCTGACACTGCGCTTCCCAGTCCTTGCCCTATCCTATTAATGCCGAGTGCCAAGCTAGGAACGAACAAGTATCAATTTTGTAAGTCATTGGTTTGACTCCACCGGGAATCGAACTCCCCATCTCCCGCACGGGAGGCCCGAACTCTACCCATTCGGCCACCGCGTCCGCCCCCATGGCCCAAACTTCCGGCTTCACTGGAGAGGCGCCCCTCTTCCCCCCCCCCCCACACACACCCCCAACGCCCCGCCCCCAATCTCACAACAGCTTTCAAGACTTTGCTACATGGTGTGAATCAAGAGCGAATCAAGAGCGAAGCACCTGGAAGGACCGTCCTGATATGACCGTAGATGTTGCTAGGACGTAAAACAACAACAACCAACCAACCTGGAAGGCACTCAGCCGCCTGCGACATTGAATGGGCGGGTGTCATTGAAACATACTAAAGTAGACATGACACATTGACTGAGTTGTCGTCTGCTGGATGAACTGTGCTCTCTGATAAATCTCAAAGCAGCAGCTGACACAGCAATCGCAAGTCAGCAGTGTGGCAAAGACAAGATGTCATGATTGTCACTTTGCACACCTTACAAACAGGAGTTCGAATCCCAGCCGAGTGAAACCAATGATTTCTTTAATCAAATTGATCAATATTTGTCGCTACCTAGCCTGGTGCTCGGTATTACTAGGATAGGACAAGGAATGGTTAGCACAGTATCAGGATAATGTGACTGTGTGGGATATCTGTCCATGGTGCCCACAGCCTGATCTCCCGGTGTGACAGCACTATAAAGCCATCGTGAGCGCACACGGTACCCATCCTGATATGACCTTAAATGATGTTGCTAGGACGTCAAACAACAAACAATCAACTTTGCAGACCATATTTGCCACATTAATAATCCACACTTGACCAGCCGTCTTCATTCTACATTCATTCTGCACTTCCTGGTTGTCACCCTTTATGTCGCCTCCCATAATGCTTTGCGTTAACTGGGCCGACTACAACCGACTGTAGTTGGGCATTGTCAGCAGACAGGTTGGGGCGATATGTGTATTTACAGGACTGGTTGGTTGTTGGAGTTTTACGTCCTGGCAACATATATGGTCATATCAGGGCAGGTACTAACTTGTGACAGTGCACACTCATGGTGACTGGGAACCGGCAGCACCATGACCCGATATCCCACTCAGTTGCATTATCCTGACACTGAGCTAACCAGTCCTCGCAAGGATATGAACTAGTCTCTAGACACAAATATAAACTGTATATGAGATTAACCCTGCTCAGTCCGATCAAAACCTCTTTTTTTTTTAACCGAGGGACTGCCAAATGAGTTGAGCGACTACCTCCCATTTTGGGAGATCCGAATTAAACCAATGACAACAAATTATACATGTCGCTACCTAGCCAGGCATTCAACATTACTAGGATAAGGCAAGAAGCAGTGGAATGAGGAAGACTAATTGTCCGTCATTGAGAATTACCCTGCTTAATCAACTAATGTACAAAAGGAAAAAGAAAAGAAAAAACATTCACCAAGATTTGACCTTACACATCAAACTTAGTATGCAGTTGGGTACTCCTGTGCTACACAACTGTGCTTGAAAACTAGTTTTAGTTGTTTGTTGATGGTTCATGACAGTGACTGTTAGGAGTAAAGGCCCTATCACATTACGACGCATCTCACAAGCGCGCGGCCAACATGTAAAATCACTTTTTTACGTGTGAAGCGTCAAACTTTTTGACGTGGGGGGAAAAGTTGGACGTATACATACTGTATACATAGTGTATGGCCAACATATGGCTAACGTGCTTCTGGGTGAAAAACGCTCGAATTACGCTCATGGTACGTTCACAGAACATTGGTGAACGTTATATACGTTATTCGATCGCCAGAACTACGCCTCATATGTTACATATGTCAAGACATGCTGGAGAAACGCTAAAGGACAATTAGACGTACGTTAGACCTACGCTATCCATACATTGTCAGTATGCGGACTGTACGTTCCCACTGCCTTTAATGTAGGTCAACGTAGTGAACCACGTATGTCTAACATACGTCTATTGTACATAGAGTAGTTGGAGTTTTATGTCCTGGCAACATCTAAGATTATATCAGGATGGGTACTGACTTGTGACAGTGCACACTCATGGCAACTTTATAGTGCTGCCCCACTTGGAGACCAGGTTCCTAGCACCATGACCCGATATCCCACTGAGTCACATTATCCTGACATTAAGCCAACCAGTCCTTGCCCTATCCTAATAATGCCAAGCACCTGGCTAGAAAGCAACAAATATACATTTTTATATCATTGGTTTGACTCAACATGACTTTGAATCCATGGGTTCGAAATCCCACGATCTTCCAAAATGGTCCGCGGTACTTGGGGTGGTGCAAATATTATGTTAACATAGTTCACTTGCGGTATTTACCTTTACGTGATCTCCTCACATCCACCTCCTCTAGTACCTCACATGTGAGTCTGTGGTAACCTCCTCCTTCCTGTACACTCACACAAGGCTTTGTGGCATTTGATCCAGGAGTCTCAGGTAAGTAATCTATACCACAGAGGTGAGCGTACTAACCTCCAGTACCTTAAGCTGAGTCCTTGCGGTGTCTCCTCCATGTGTTACCATGTGAGAACTGTAACCTCCAGTCCTACACAGGTGAGAGGTGAGTCCATGGTAACCTCCCGTCCATTGAAGTCAGTCCATGTGGTGTCTCCTCCAGATGTTACCAGGTGAGAACTGTAACCACCAGTACTAGTACTACACAGGTGAGTCCATGGTTACCTCCCGTCCCTTGAAGTCAGTCCTCCAGGGCTCTCAGGTGAAGTGTCAGCGTCTAGGCGCGTGTTGAGTTGGCTGGTGTGTGTAGACGTGAGCTTCTGCCTACAGTCACCAGGGGGCGGCACTGTGCTGGGTGTAGTAGGGTCTCACACAGTTACTGTTGGTGTGTTCCAGTTTGTGACTGACCAATACACCGGACGTGGTGGCCGAATCGGTAGAGTGCCGGCTTCCTTCCCGTGCGTGAGATCGGG
The DNA here is from genome assembly GCA_030323885.1 of Branchipolynoe longqiensis. Classification (NCBI taxonomy): domain Eukaryota; kingdom Metazoa; phylum Annelida; class Polychaeta; order Phyllodocida; family Polynoidae; genus Branchipolynoe; species Branchipolynoe longqiensis. Next base: position 52,323,961 of record CM059198.1, on the reverse strand, counting down.
AGTTCGATTTCCGGTTCCAGTCAAACCAATGACTAACAAAATTGATAGGATGTAATTGATAATTGTCGCTTCCTAGATTTACGCTCTGCATTAATAAGATAGGGCAAGGACTGGTTAGCTTAGTGTTAGGATTGATTTTTTTTTAGATTTTTTTTTTTTTAATTGAGGCTGTATTTATACTGTCCATAGCATGTAAGCCTGGGCGCACAGGCTTGTTTTCAATGCTTGCCAGCTGTAGTGTTGGTGTTGTCTTACCAAGCAATAGCTGCTGATAAGTTATTTGATTGTCTGCATTTCAGTAGCAGTCAGATAGTCTGTTGGTACGTTTAGTAGCCTATGTTAGTTTTTTTTGGCCCTCTTGGCATTGTATTTTTGTTCTATTCTTATTACTATGTTAGTTGTTAGGATAATGTGATTTGAATGGGATATCGGGTGATGGTGCTGGTGGCCTGATTTCCCAGTGGGAAGCACTATAGAGTCGATGTAAGTGTGCGCTGTCACAAGTTGGTACCCGTCCTGATATGACCTTAGATGTTGCCAGGATGTAAAATTCCAACAACCAATCAACTGGCTGACTGTGTGTCAGCAGGTGACATACCGTGTTAGTGTGAGTCCATGCCACAATGTGTATATCTATGCCACCATGTGTAAGTCCATTTCACAATGTGTAAGACCATGTTATAGTATGTAAGTCTATACCACAATGTGTGAGTCAATGGCATAAGCTGCCAGTACATAGCAGTGTCGGTGAGTGACACGCAAATCTGCGTCCAGACTGTAGCCAGGTCTAACTGCTTCTACGTGTGTGAGTGCGTCGCCCACTGCACACAGACTGGTCCCTCAGCCAGGTCTAACTGCCTCTACGCTGTGTAACAGGTACTCATGATCCGCTGCTCAATCCTCCACCCCCACCCACCCGCCCACATATAATCCCCACACAGTGGTCTCTGTATGACGTTATAAGCCTTGTCACACCACGACAAGTGTGTGCCGACGTAGGTGATTTTGTGCCAATACGTCGGTGTATGTTGATATGCATTACTCAACCATTACATGTTCGTTATGCGTATGTTGGTATACGTCAATGTATGCCAATGTTCATCGTTATACGGTGTCGCTTGTCAAGGGATCGCAAAAGTTTTGTGCATGCACAAAACTTTTGACGTTCGACAACGTGTCGCTTTTATGTCAGGCATACGTTATGTATACATTAGACATATGTCGATGTATGTTAGATGTACGCTAGACAAATATTGTTAATACGTAGCGCTACGTTGACCTATGTCAGTCAGACGGAGAGCCAGTGGAAAAGGACAGTCTGCGTATTGACAACGTATTGACAAGGTATGGATAACGTACATCTAACGTATGTATAACATATGTTTTGCGCTTCTCCACCATGTCTTGACATATGTAACGTATAATGCATACTTCTGGCGATCGAATTACGTATATAACATTCACCGGCGTTCTGCGAGCGTGTGTACATATATATATGTATATATACATATATGTACATGAATATATCTGTATGTGTATGCGTGTGTGTATATGTATGCATATATATATATATATATATATATATATATATATATATATATATATGTAAGCGGAAGGGAGGCAACAAAGTGAATAAGCATGGGCGATATCATTGTTATTGCTCAGCGTAACAGTAAGCAATCAATAACAATAACAAGTATATATATAGCGTGATATCATAAGTTGACAATAGGCAATATCAACAACCAGTCAATAGTAGATCAGTAATATAATGACATCTGGCTGGGCAACTGCCCTACCGAAAGAAAAAAAAAGAAGAAAAAATAGGAGGCGTGTCGCTCTTGGATGTTGGCAGCGCAATGCCGTATCAAGACCAAGAATGTCAGTGCGCGCACCCCGGTGCTGTGACACTGGTGCTGCACGCGCGCCTAGCGTCGAACCCACAAACCGCTAATGGTAGCCCAGAACAGAATAGGTTGCCGGAGCCCCTTCGCCCTACACCTGCATACAGAAGCTGTATAGAAGGCTATATATATATATATATATATATATATATTAATATATTATATATATAGTATAGAGTTATACGAGTCTTACCTGGTACAGATGATGGATAACTGTTGTTTTACCGAGGTATAAGCCTCGATAGATGTGGGCTAGGGAGAGGTAAGCACGTCCGGTACCAGCAATCTTAACCTACTTATTGAGGATAAAAATGACTTTCAAACAATGGATACTATTACTTTACCGAAAAGGTACACCAACGGAATAGATGTGGCAGGGTGTGGCGGGAGGGCCCTAGCCCACATCTATCCGAGGCTTATACCTCGGTAAAACAACAGTTATCCATCATCTGTACCAAGGTAAGACTCGTATAACTATACTATTTTACCTCGGTAAACAGCCTCAGGCTAGCCTCAGGCTAGGGAGACCTTTACATAATTCATTTTTATCCTTAATATCATTCTTTCTTATTATTATAACATTCTAAATTTTTGTTCTCACCTATTCTTGTTAGTTGGCGAGAAGACGCTTTGCAACGCCGGTAGGCTTTTCTAGTCGTTTATTATAATGTTTTGCAAACGACTTAGCCGTCTTCCAGCCTGCATGCGCTAGTATTCTTTTCACAGAAATACCAAGCACCCGTGCCTTGGAGACCATGGCTCCTCTAGTTGAGTGGGAAGAGTATTTACTCGTATCCACTCCAGCCAATTTCAACACCGTAATTGTCCATCTGGCAAGTGTGTCTCGTGAAATCGCCTTATGTGGCTTTATAAAGCTCACTAATAGTTGTTGTGATGCACGTAAATCCTTTGTCTTGTATATATAAGCCCGTATGGCCGACACAACACATAATTTCCGATCATTCGGAAAACAGTCTAAGTGAACCGTTGATAAAGGGTCACCTAACGTGTTCGATTTAAGCAATTTTTCTAAATCAAACGTAGCTTGTTGCTTGTCTATTTCTAATCCAGTTAAGGATAAAGCAACAATCGTCTGTCCTCTGTGTCCGGTTACTAACAATAACAGGACCGCGACCTTAAAACCTAACTGTTTTATATCTAACCACGAGTTGTGAGGCCAAGCCTGAAACAACTTAAATACTATAGAAACATCCCAAAACCGACTATACTTTGGTTTTGGAGGATTCCTTTGATAAATTGAACGAAGTAAATAACAAATAACATGATGTTTTCCAACTGTTTCGCCATCAATTCTAGGTAATATAATTGATAACGCACACCTCGCCGCATTAATCGATCCAAAGGAAAGTCCTTCATCCTCTAGAGAACGAAGAAACCGAGCTACTTGTGAAATCTTTGGATTTGTTGGCTTAACTTTCATTAACAAACAATGTACACCCCATTTCTTTAAATAGGTTGTATACATTTTGACAGTTCCTGGCCTCCAGGCATCCGATACTATCCTATCCTCAGTAATTCTGTCCAATCCAAATTGCTGTAGCTGCTTCCTTAGAAAAGGAATGCCAATAGGGGCGTCGTTGACACGTCGCCGTGAACCACTAGCGGTCCGTGGTGCGTCAGATTCCCGAGTTTTCTTGGGAATCGTATACGATCTTTTGCCAGTTGTGAAACTGCTGGCAGCCAAGGTTGCGTGTCCCAATCGGGCACCACCAGTATCGCATGTGTCCCTTCCAAGCCGATTTTTCTCACTACTCGGCTGATAATGCTAAATGGTGGGAAAATATAAAAATAATTATTTTCCCAGGTAATAGCAAACGCATCTACTTTCCAAGCATCCGGTTCAGGATGCCAAGAAACATAACAGGGTAACTTGTTATTATTTCGTGATGCAAATAAGTCAACTTCAGGTGTACCCCATTTTTCACAAACGAAGTGTAGAGAGAGACCACTCTAAATGGTCATGGAAATTTCTACTTTTATAATCTGCAAGTGTATTTTGTGACCCTGGAATATGCGCTACAGTCAGCCAGACTTGTTGAGCCTGTGCCCAGTTCCAAATCAGTTTAGATAACTGATTGCAAGACTTTGATTTGGTTCCACCCATGTTACGAATATATGCCATGGCAGTAGTATTATCAGTTAGTATTCTAACCTGTGATTTATTTATCTTTACTAAACTACGTAAGCCCAGATAAATAGCACGCAATTCTAGTGCATTAATATAGTCTGATTTTTCATCATCAAGCCATCTACCTCCTGTTGTGACCCCATCTCGATGAGCTCCCCAACCTTCTAACGAAGCATCAGTAGTAATTACTGTATTAGGTTCCGCCATGCGGATTGGATTTGGTGAACTTGCTATATGTTGCATCCACCATCCAATATCCTGTAACCCTTCTTGCGAAATAAACATCTTTCGCTCAAAATTGCCTTTAGTTCGTGTTAACGCTAAATTTTTATCTATTTCTAGCGACTTAATATGGGCCTTCCCATATAACACAGCAGGTGCATATGAGGTCATTATGCCAATAAGAACAGCAACCTGTCTAATTTTTGGCTTTGATAACTTAATAAGCTGAGTCGCTGTAGTCATAAACTTAATTAGTTTTTGTTCTGTTATCGACACTGTAAGGGACTGTGTATCCAGAATAAACCCTAAACATTTGAGTTGTTTTGTTGGTTTAAACACTGACTTTTGTTGATGTACATAAAACCCCAATTTAGTGAGTAATGCACATAAATCCAAAACTGCATTCACACAACCAATTTGTGTTGATGCTATAATAAAAGAATCATCTATGTATGGAAACATTATATGACCCTTCCTCGCCATTACCGAGAAAACAGGTTTAAGCAATTTAGTAAATAAACGTGGCGCACAAGCTAAGCCATTCGGCATACAGGTAAACTCATAGAGTTGGTTATCCCAAATAAATCGAAGAAATTTTCGGTATTGTTCCATTATGGGAAGCGTATAATATGCATCCTGTAAATCAACACTAGCCATCCACGCATCTGGTGTAATCAGATCCCGTGCCGTATCTAGAGAGAACATTTTAAAATGTCGATATTCCACCCTTTTATTAAGGATTGTTAAATCCAGGATCATTCGAACATCACCATTAGGCTTCGGTCTCGAGAAAATGTTTGAAATAAACTGTCCTGAACAGTGTGTCACTTTTTGTATAATTCCTTTCTCAAAGAATTTATGTACCTGTTTAGTTAGTGCGTCTCGTTCAACTGGTTGAATGTTATATGGAAAAGGTATTATACTTTGTACAGGAATTTGTGTAAAAGGAATTTGAACACCCCTAACTATTTCTATAATTTCTTGGTCACTAGTAATTTTGTGCCACTCAGAAATATGATTACTAATATTACCAGCCACAAAGTTGCTTACAGTTTGTGTGTTTTTAGAGGCTGCAGGGACTTGTAAAGTTTGTGTTTGGACCTCTACTTGGACCCGCCCCTGGGGAAAGGTCTCGACGAGTTGAACCCTCGGCCTATTGGCCGTGCGGTGTTGTCGGTCCAGCCTGGGCGAGCGCCCCGGCCCGAAACCCTTGACCGAAGTTTGAACTCGGTCTGGTTCCTCTGGTGAACCGTCGTGGACGAAAATCCCCTCGTGACTTTTTGAAACGAGGAACTTCCTGTTTCTTCTTGCCATCCATGTTTTTGCCACTCTTGGCTGCAGTCTCTACCTCTTTATAGAGGTATTGTAGTTGACCGCCAAACATCTTGGTATTATCTAAAGGTTTCCCTTTAATCTGGAGCAAGATAAAGCGTAAACTCCTTCCCCTCATTATCGGTAACCTTCTTAGAGCGAGCCACTTCCTTGCCAGCATCTGTGCAAACTGACTTGAAGACATTTTCATATCTTCGATACGACAGGTAATTACCTGCCGCCGCTAACACTGCAATGCCTTTGTCCATTGTCTTAGCCAAAGACGAGAACTTATTTTCACTCTGCATCCTATTAGCCACAGGAACAATAGCTGTTAGGGTAGCCAACACTGCCTTATGCACTGTGTGCAACACATCCTCAAACTTCTTACGGTCATCCGTCATATTGACATCCCGATCCATTTCTTTAATGATGGAGTTGGGAACACCCTTTATGCCTGTTAACTCATCTCCTAACTTGGAGATAACCTCCGCCGGTTTGAACGTGCGAAAATGACCATTCACGGTCTCGCGCATAAGCGTAGTGGTTTTAACCCGCTTAGCCTTTGGCTTCTCCACCTTCTTAGCCACTTTAGTGCCAATGTCCGCATAGACCCCTTCATATACGGTGTCTGAGTCTGATTCCGTAGAAGTAGACTCAGTGGACGACTCAGAAGAAGAATATTTCCTCCCTATCATCTCATCGTAGCAACGCCGTAATGTACAGGCTTCAGCTTGAAATAAACCACCAAAACTATACATATATACTAGAATACACGGGAACTGACATAGTAAATATTGGCGATAATTTCTTTTTTGGCATTACAGAAGAGTTGCTTGGTTGTTTTGTTGTTGGAGTTTAGAGCCTCCGGTAACATCCTAAGCTTCATATCAGGACGTAACGCGACTTTATATTTTTTTTTGACCCAGCACGCTCAGACCACCACACCCTGACCTTGATATCTCATCATCATCATCAAGCTGTCAGTCGCGATGTGAACAAAGACTGTTATTCTGAAAGCTGCTCAAAAGTGGTTGAAGTGCTGCTGGCTTTGGCAAGTTCCCAGCGGTATACTCACTCTCTCGGGTAGCAAATAGAGGTTTCACCCCAGCAAGAACATTCCAGACCAGGCGCAAAACTATTTGTCCTGCATGGCTGTCGGGAATGTTTGGGAGTACCATTACATCAACCGCCCATGAAGCTAAAACCACAGTGACATTGTTTATCTGTTCAGGGTCTGCTCCCTTAGCCTTTTTTCGATTCTGGTCCAGAACCTGTACCACAAGGCAGTGGTTTACAACTCTGCACGGCATGGGCGTTTAAACTCCATGAGGTATTGCAATACCTGCATACCCATTTATATCTTCACTCAGTCCACATTATCCTGACACAGAGCTAACCTATCATGAATAATGCCGAGCACCTGGCTACAAAACGACAAGTATCCATTTGTAAGTCAATGGTTTTACTCGACCGGGAAAAATCTTTGTCGTTCAAAGGCTCAGGGGAGAAGGAACTTAGAATGTGTGACTATGAGATTCAGACCTGCTAGGTGTATGTTGGCCGTAGGATGTGGTAGCCAGGCTGATATCGCTAGAGCGCCACCCGATCAACCGTATTAAGGGGCTGTCACATTACGGCGTATGGCGGGAGCGTATTGAAAACCTACGTACGCCATCGGGTGCCACTTTCGGGTGTGTTTGAGCGTATGAGGAGCGTATGAAGAGCGTATGCGTAGCGTATGCGTAGCGTATGGGAGCGTAGGGCGTGCTGTGACATGTTTTGAATTTTGGGCCATACGCCCTCATAGGTCGTGTTTTTTTGAGATGCACAAAAAAATAGGACGGACGGATTTATGAAAGCGTATGGCGGCGTATGCATCATAGGCTTCACATACGCCGGGGTGTTGCGGCACTGGCGGCGTATGCGTAGCGTACGCGTAGCGTATGCGTAGCGTATGCGTAGCGTATGCGTAGCATATGCGGCGTATGGCGACGTATATGACGTAAGCCGCTACGCCGCCATACGCTCCCGCCATACGCCGTAATGTGACAGCGCCTTTACCATCCATGGCACTTTCACTCGATCCCGACCGATCCATAGACTCCAACAAGGCCTTTGAATAACATCCCACTACACTCTTCACTCCTCGGCAGTGTTTCGGCATACTTGAAAGTCCTTGATGTCATGAAACTTGTAACTTTGCTCAGCGATCCGTCGACGACGGTGGCCAGGTAAGAACTGGACAAGCCTTGAATCTACTACCGGAAGTTACTTTTGTACATAGCAACGCGCGCTAGGAACGGTATCTATGGTGCTGCTCATATCAGGCCCGTAGTCAGGGTTTGTGAATTATGCATGTTTCCGGCAACATGGACAATTTATTCACCGGATGAGGAGAATCATCAAAAAGATGTAGCAAACATTTTGACCATTTTGCAGGATAATTGTATGACTATTAAGGAATCTAAATGTGAATTTGGAGTAGCTGAAGTAAAACTCTTAGGTTACGTTGTATGTGAAGCAGGGTTAAAACCGGATCCTGGAAAAATTGTTGCAATTAGGGATATGGCTTCTCCGACTAGTAAAAAAGAAGTAAGACATTTGCTAGGGTCGGCAGGATATTATCGACAATTAATTCCTAATTATGCTGATGTCGTAGCTCCTATAACTATTTAACTAGTAATAAATGTAGCTTTGTTTGGACAGTAGAATGTGAAAATGCTTGGAATGAGTTGAAAAGTCTATTATTAGAATGTGTCCTAAAATTTCCTGATCCTTTTAAGCCTTATAAGCTGTATACAGATGCTTCTGAGTACAGTTTAGGTGCTGTCCTGGTACAGGAGGGTGAAAATAGGATAGATAGGCCTGTGCATTTAATAAGTACTAGATTTTCTGCTGCTCAGCGTAATTATCCTACGATAGAAAAAGAAGCGTTTGCTATAATTTATGCATTAGTTAAACTAAGACCTTACTTATATGCTGCTGAATTTACTATTTATACAGACCATGCTATACTAAAATGTTTTTCCACCAAATAAATCCGTAATACACGTATTCAACGTTGGGCAGTATTATTGGCGGAATTTTCAGCACCTATTGTCTATATAAAAGGGGTAGATAATATATGGGCTGATATGTTGTCTAGGATAAGACCTAATACAGAGGCTAAATAACCAGTGGAAATGTTTGCATTTGATTCTATTTTGGCAGAACAGGCAATTCCATTTGAGCACTATAAACTGCCATTTGATGAAGTCATGAATGAGCAGAAAAAAATGCCCGAATATACATTAGGGAGGAATGAAGAAAAAATTTATTTACTAATGGATAATCTTCTTTATTCAATGATAACTCCTTCGCGTAAAGATGTAGTTAACACACATGCGTATCCGCAGTCAATGCCATTACCGGTTGCACCTGGCATCATAATTGCTGTAGATCTTTCTGCTCCTTATCCAGTTAGTACTAGTAGATATAGATATTTATTGTCTATAATTGATCATTATAGTGGTTAAGTAGAATATAAGTCATTGCCAGACAAATCATCGAAAGGGGTTACTGTACCCAGCTCTCACGGATAGTATGGAAGCCACAGGGTCTTGTTTATTTGTTTGTTTGAGTTTTACATCCTGGCAACATCTAAGGTCATATCAGGACAGGCACCGACGGGTAACAGTGCACACTCATGGCGACTTTATAGTGCTGCACCACTGGGAGACCAGGCTACCAGCACCATGACCTGATTTCCCACTCAGTCACATTCTCCTGATAATGAGCTAACCAGTCCTTTCCCTATCCTAATAATGCTAAGCGCCAAGCTAGGTAGCGATAAGTACCAATTTAGTAAGTAATTGGTTTGACTCGTCCGGAAATCAAACTCAGCTTCGCTTTACCGATTTGGCCACGGCATCCGGTGCCACAGGCTCTAGTCTTTGTCCCAGACCCAGAGAGTTCCGGTAGACCGGCGCGAGTCTGGACAGTCTCTAATGGGCAATGTCTGTCTGTCTGTCTGTACAGCGACCTGGCCAGACAACGATGTCGCCAGAGGGGAATCGCCAACCTGCCATATATGTTGGTGGTCATGGCAAGACACTTTGAGAGATCACTGGGACAGTGGATTCGTTCACCCACTCCCATTGCACACACCAATCCACCGGAAATGGTGGCCGAATCGGTAGAGCGCAGGCTTCCCGTGCGGAAGGTCGGGAGTTCGAATCCCAGCCGTGTGAAACCAATGACTTATAAAATTGATACGTGTCACTACCTATCGTGGCGCTTGGCAATAATAGGATAGGACAATGACTGGTTGGCTCGGTGTCAGGATAATGTGACTGTGTGGGATATCGGGTCATGGTGTCGGTGGCCTGGTCTCCCAGTGGGGCAGCACTACGTCATACTGTCACAAGTTGGTACCCATCCTGATATGACCTTAGATGTTGCTAGGGCATAAAGCAACAACAACAAACAAACCAAGAAACGTGGATTCGTTCACCCACCCACTCACCACCCCATTACACACACCAACCACCCGGACAGATCGGCGGAGTGAAGGAAGGAGGCAGGGGCCGTCCCGGACCTCCCGCCGCCGTACACCAGGCAATAATTTATCTGGAATCCTGTTGATTGGCCGGTGAACTTGATCTCGTTAGTTATTAAAGCTGCATAGTCCGATGAAAACATCAAATTTTCAAATCCAAAACAATTATCTAGATTTAATTCTACATATCTAACTAATTACATCCGGCCACTGAGGCTCCGAATGAAACCTCATTTGGAGGCCATGGGCGTGGATTTGGACGTGTTGGAGGATGCCAAAGTCCCAGAATGATTGATTGTTGATTGATTGGTGGTTGCTTTATGCCATTTCGGCAGCATAGGCCATATTCACTGTGAGAAATGTTTGTTTTTTGTTCAAACCATCGCATTTACATGTAAAAGCAGATAATCAATTATGTGCCAATAGACACTCATTAAATTAGAAAGCTCACAATCATATATTTGTGGTCTGCTTTTCAATTCTTGGTTGACATCGGTGTATCTGATTTTTTGGCCCTGCGCCAACAGTTCTACACTGCAGACAGTATGCATGACCTTTTTACTAAGGTAAAACAGGAAAACATTTGAGCCTTTTTGAGGGCAGCTGGACTGTACCACCTCATATAGTTTACTAAATAGATTCTATCAATTATTAATAAAACTTTTCTTTTTCTATGGGAATTTGTTTCCCTTGACATCAATACAGGCAAGAAGAGAAAGGATTTGTTTGTTTTTTGTTGTTTTATGTCCTTGCAACAAGAAGAGAAAGGAAGAGTATGAGTAATGAAAGTAGAGAGAGAGAGACAAGGCCCTCAGGTTTATTATTATATAGTGGTACATGGACCTGGTATTGCATACCACCTGACCGTGTTCTCCAATGAGAATCAAGCATTTACAGTTCCACCAATGAACATCAAGCATTCCTGTGTCACCATGGCTACCGTGATCTGCCCACCACCACCATGCGGTGTGGCTGCTTGGCCATCACCTGCCTAAGCTGAGTGTGTGGTGATCCGTGACTAACAGAGGGGGGAGGGGGTAGTGAGTAGAGCTCCAAGTGCCCCTTACACACTATCTCTAGTGTGTAAGTGTAACCATGAGTAATGTATCACCAGCCACTACATAAATACATTCATGCACCTGGCACTGTATACCATTTACCATTATACACCATTTGCATTCCCCCACCAATGCGTTTTATCAGAATAGTTCCCAGAGTTTGGTGGTGGCTCAAGAAGCAGCGGCAGTCAGTTTAGTGATGGAGGGAGTGATGGCTGTCTCCATGTCTGCACGGTTGGCACTGGCTAGAGCAGCACAGTCGGCCTGGTCATTACCATAGAGTCCTATATGGGAGGGGACCCATTGGAGGACTGTGCCTGATGTCTGGTCGAGATTATAATCTGGATCACGTCGGCAATGGAGTGTCGGGTATTTGGGTGGGCGATCTCTTTGGTGGCATTCAGAGAGTCAGTAATAATGATGGTATGTGAGTTGTGGAGGTTTTCGAGGGCCAAGTGAATGATGGCGAGCTCGGTATCGAGGGTGGAAGCAAAGTCTGCCACCCTGGTGGTGTTCTTTGTGTTGGAGAAGGGGATGAAGATTCTGGTTCTGACTCTACCTGATGTTGGGTCAAGGGAGCCATCAACCGTCTTAGTAAGTGGGAAGTCCGCCTTTGCCTGAGTTATGGCCTCAAGAGCCAGGGAGTGGAATTCTGGGGTGGTGTAAACCGCCTTGGCAGCAACTAGGTTGGTCGTTTGGGTTTCCACTGGAATGGAAAACCATGGTGGCTTGTGAGGGCTCAGGGTGGAGTCTGCAATGTGGAGTCTGTGGGAGTCCTTGAGGGTGGTGATGGCATCCTTGAGGCGGTCGGAGATGTGAGGGTGACCGCGGGTCCCATCTGGGAGGTAGGCCGTGGCTCTGTGGATTGTTGATGAAAGGCCTGAGGAGAGGGTTCTTGTGAGGTGGGTGGTGAGAAATTGTTTGCCTCGGAGGTGGTGGGGAGGGAGGCCGGATTCAAGGAGGAGCATCTCAATCCTGGTGGTGCTGGGAACACGGAGGACAAGCCTGGCAGCCCGGTGTTGGATGTTCTCAAGTTTCCGGAACTCATTTAGGAAGATCTTCTTCTTGGGTAGTCTAGTTTGGGGGTTGTCAAGCCCGAGGGTTGTGAGAGCGAGTGTGGGCAAGGCATAGTCGAAGAGGGAGCGGACTGCCTGGTGGTAGAACAGTGCGAGTACACTGTCCGGGGCACCCCAGGAGAAGCCCAAGATACTGTTCATGAGGAGGAGTCTGTTGGTCATTCAAGTGGCGGCAGAGGGCTCGCATGTTAAGGTCTCGGTCTAGACGGATACCTAGGTAGTCAAAGGTGGAGACCCATTCGATCTAGGTAGAGGGGGTGAAGTGGTTGACCTCTGAACATGTGCATGATCTTGGTCTTGGTGGGGGAGATTTTTAGTCCAAGGTTTTGGCAGGCGTTTCCTACCAGGTGGAGCACCTGCTCAGTCAGATCCTGTGTGTTGATCGCATGGGAGCAGGTGATGGCGATGTCATCTGCGTAGCAGACTATTGTTGTGTCTGTGATCTCTTGGGTGGCTAGGTCTTGTTTACGCCTCCTCATGAGAGATGCCATCATTGCATTGAAGAGGAGGGGGCTGAGCACTGCACCCTGGGGGACCCCATTTTTTAGTTGGAGGTAGGGAGAAGAGGTGGCTTGGACACATACCCTGGCTCACCTGTTCTGGAGGTAATTTCGGACATAGGCAAGAGGCCGGCTGGTGATGCCAAGATCAGTGAATGATGTCAGTATCACATTGTGGTCAATAAGCTCAAAGGCTTTTTCGAGGTCAAGGAAGCTGATTGCTCTCTTGTGTATTTCAGCTAAAGACCCCACAGCTGACACACCTGTACTGTTAACTTTGTAGGTTGCAATCACATATACACTTGTCCCATTGGCTAAACACTTGCTGTCCAGACGGCACTTTGTCCACATCTCTTCTATCTCCTCTCCGCTGTGCCGCGCTCCTCCTTCATATTGTTTGAATTGAAAAGAGTTCCAGAAGGGGGAGCCAGCCGACATTTCACTCTCTACCTCTTACTCCGTCCGTGTCTCCGGCTTGCTGACTGGTCACCACAGAGCAAGGAGACATGCCACTTTGACTCAACTCTCCTCATTTCTCTTTCCTCTATACTACCCTTTCCTTTTCTCCCGGGCTTACTTCGCCCCCTGATCAAGGGATTTGATTGTTTCGGTGGGGTCCTGTTCCTTTTTCTCTGTTTCACTTTGTTGTTTCCTGCAGATCCCACCTTTTTCCATCCCTTCCTCCTGAACCGTTGGCTACTGGACGTGAGTGCATAGCTACAATCGGACCGGTGATCTGGTACCGCTCCAACGACTCGTTGCTATTGTTGTAAAGTACTCCCCGTTTCTACAACAGCCCCACCTGAAGTTAAGTCTTCATTGCAAAGAACGGATCGATTTGAACAGTGGGAACTGGACACAATAATTGTTTTGGGAAAGGTGACCAGGTAGTGGAAAACTGGAGAAAACTGGTTGCAAAGTCATCTGTGGTGCCCCAATGACCTTGCTTACAATGCTTAGGCGGAGAGCTTTGCAGTGTGAATGTGCTGCCTCGGGTTCGTATCCCAACCCGATGCAACGCTTGTCGTCTCGGTCCATGTATTGTTCCCAATCCACGATTGCTGACAGCTGGTCGCCTAGTGTGTTCGGCGGACGTCAGACCTGGCGGGCCCTGGTAACAAACCTGCTGAGTTTGCCGATTCACGATAACAAAGCGACTGGCCAATTAGCTTATCTCACTACAAAGAGCCCTTTGTTGTCAACAGGGTTCTCAGGCGTCATCTCTCACTGATGCTCCGCCACTTACTGATGCACCATACTGACACTGTCACTCACTCACTCACTCACTCACTGATGCACTATCACTCACTGATGCATCCTCACTCCCTGATGTCGCATGACTCAGTGATGCACTCCCACCGTCACTCACCACCACACCATCATTCACTGTCACACCATCACTCACTGTCACATCATCACTCACTGATACACCGTCACTTACTGATGCGCAATGCTGATAGTCACTCACTGATGAACCACCACTCACTGATGCACCATCACTCACTGATGCACCATCACTCACTGATGTCACTCACTGGTGCACCATTATTCACTGATACACCATCACTCACTGACACACCTTCACTCACTTACACACTATCACTCACTGTCCTATCATCACTCAGACACCATCACTCACTGTTACACCATCACTCATTGTCACATCATCACTCACTGTCACATCATCACTCACTGATACACCGTCACTTACTGATGCGCAATGCTGATAGTCACTCACTGATGAACCACCACTCACTGATGCACCATCACTCACTGATGCACCATCTCTCACTGATGTCACTCACTGGTGCACCATTATTCACTGATACACCATCACTCACTGACACACCTTCACTCACTTACACACTATCACTCACTGTCCTATCATCACTCAGACACCATCACTCACTGTTACACCATCACTCATTGTCACATCATCACTCACTGTCACACCATCACTCACTGATGCCACTCATTGATGCACTGCCACTCACTGGTGCACCATTATTCACTGACACACCATCACTCACTGTAACACTAACACCATCACTCACTGTCACACCATCACTCACTACCAAATCATCACTCACTGTCACACCATCACTCACTGACACAGCATCACTCACTGTCACACCATCATGCACTAACACAATATCACTCACTGACACACCATCACTCACTGTCACACCATCACTCACTGTCACACAATCATGCACTAACACACTATCACTCACTGACACACCATCACTCACTGTCACACCATCACTCACTGTCAAACCACCACTCACTGCCACATTATCACTCACTGATGCAGTCATTCATTGACACCTTCACTCACTGATACACGATTATTCACTGACATATTGTCATTCACTGATGCATAATCACTCACTCACTCAGCATTTATCTACTCTCATCTAAGTGATGAAACTGAAACGATATAATTTTTCTTTAAAATCGTGTAAAAACTAAGCCTTTTATAAATTGGTAACAATTATATTTCTCAAATACGTCAGTTCTCCGCAAGTTGCATACCTTTGAGTTCTATATTAAGTTAATATTTCACAAAAGCCACTATCACAACACGCTTAACTAATGGGTAGGGCATGGCACCTGTTTCCTGTACGGGAGGTTGTGAGATCAATCCCATGCCGAGTCAAACCAACGATTTTGAAAACTGATATTCATCGCTACCTCGTCTGGTGCTCGGCCGTTTAAAAATTACTAGGATAGGGTGAGGATTGGTTTGCTCAGTGTAAGGATAATGTGACTGATTAAAATATAATGTCTTGGTGCCAATGGCACTCTATCCCTGTGGGCAGCACTATATAGGCACCATAGATGCGCACTGTTATAAGTATGTATCCGTCCTGATATGACCTCAGGTGTTGCTAGGATGTAAAACCCCATTAGTCAACCCTCCCAACACAAGTGTCCCGGACGTTCCGGGAGCGCGCCGCTCTGCCCATCGGGCCGTGACGTCATTTTCGCCACACCGAAGTTGACCAACGTGGCGGGTCCGGGCGCAGTGCATGCTGGGTTGACAAGACCCACAGGCACCAACTCAATCCACCAGACGGGACGGTGGAATTAGTTGAGCGTCCGTCTCCCGTTTTGGTAGATCGTGGGATTGTCAAACCAATGTCTGTCAAACCCTGGTCGAGTCAAACCAATGTCTTAAAAATGTATACTTGTCGCTTCCTAGACAGGCACTCGGGGTTATTAGGATAGGGCAAAGACTGGTCGACTCAGTGTCAGGATAATGTCAGGGTACTGTGACTGAGGGAGATAGCAGGTCATGGTGCTGGTGGCCTGGTCTCCTAGTGGGGCAGCACTATAAAGTCGCCATGAGTGTGCACTGTCACAAGTCGGCACCATCCTGATATGACCTTAGATATTGCTAGGATGTAAGACTCCAACAACCAACCAAGCCAAGCACGCCCCTCACTGCGACGAGTTGCCGAGTTGAATCTGTTTGTTGTTGTTGTTGTTGTTTTACATCCTAGCAACAGCAAAAGGTTGTATCAGGACAGGCACTGACTTGTGACAGTGCACACTCATGGTGACTTCATAGTGCTGCCCCACTGGGAGACCAGGCCACTGGCATCATGACCCGATTTCCGACTCATTCACATTATCCTGATACCGAGCTTACCAGTCCTAACCCTTTCATAGTATTGCCAAGCACCAGGCTCGGTAGCGACAAGTATCAATTGGGTAAGTCGTTGGTTTGACTTGTCCTGGATTTGAACTCCCAATCTTCCACACGGGAGGCCTGCATTCTACCAATTAGGCTGCTGCGTCCGGTTGCCAGATTGGAACTCCGGTGAATAGCCACAATCATAAACCACAACTAGTCACCACAATTAGTCATCAGTTCTAGTCACCACAACCAGCAACCACAACTAGTCATGACAAACAGCAACCACAACTAGTCACCATAACCAGCAACCACAACTAGTCACCATAACCAGCAACCACAAGTAGTCACCATTACCAGCAA
The DNA here is from genome assembly GCA_030323885.1 of Branchipolynoe longqiensis. NCBI lineage: Eukaryota > Metazoa > Annelida > Polychaeta > Phyllodocida > Polynoidae > Branchipolynoe > Branchipolynoe longqiensis. The sequence goes on along the minus strand of CM059198.1, from coordinate 52,307,198 downwards.
CCACAACTAGTTACCACAACTAGTCACCAGAACGAGTCACCATAACCAGCAACCACAACTAGTTACCACAATTAGTCACCAGAACGAGTCACCACAACCAACAACCACAACTAGTTAGTTACCATAACTAGCAACGGAGTAGTTACTTCTGCAGCCTGCCGCTAGGTGGCAGCACAACCTAGTGGCACCTGCTCCTGTTGGACGAAGCCTTCACACCCTTTCTCCTCCTTCGGTAAAGTTTGGCCTGCCACCTACCGGAATACATCGGCACCAAACGGAGGTTCTGCCATTTATCGTGGCGCCATCTAATGTCAATAGTTGGCAATAGCGTGTACACACTACCCACCGGTAGAGTTACATAGTCCAATGGTTTTGAGTTTCTGTCAGTTTAAAAAAAGCGATGATAAATATATTAGGTTGATTGTTCTAATCTATCCTACCTTAGTTTGAAGTCAATTTTTATTTTAAATGGCTAGCTTTGCAGACATTTGAAGTGCAAAACATGTCAAATTAATTTTGGTGTGCACATAAAAACCCTGACAACATAAGCCCCGTTCACACGGGCGATTTAATCCGCCTCATATGAATCGCCTTGCCTAGTTCGCCTCACATTTGCCGTGTGAACGCGATGTCAAGGCGGATTAGGGCTGAATCGATTCATATGATTCGCTTTATATAAACCACCTCTGTAGGTGGTTTATATGAACCAAATTTTATGATTCGACTTATATCGCCCGTGTGAACGCAACCGACTTACTTGAGGCGGATTAAGGATGTGACAGTCGAGACCTGAGTGTGTTGACTTTCCGCTAAATTTGCTTTATGAACCTGCTAGAGGTGCACATATATTTTTTTCATCATTTATTTTTAGGGTTTCACTGCCCAGCAGAAGTTTTGACTGTTCCAAACCAATACGATTCAGTCCATACATATCTAGGTCGAAACCACACTCTCTCGGGCCAACGTCGACGAACCCAAACTGGCGCTGGTTAGTCTGGACTTGCTCATGCGCAAATATCCACTTCCGCCTTAAACCGATTCAAAGCACTGCCCATGTGAACGTGAAACACTTTCAAACTAAATCGATTCATATGATTCGCCTTGTCTAAATCGCTTTATATTTTGCCCGTGTGAACACGGCTATAGAAGGGTTCAGCAGCGGAATGTTCTATTAATTTTTACTTAATATTCCCTTGTATGCACCGACATGTCCAATACGTGCGCCAGCACCTAAATTACATATGCATAATCAAATCTAGGTAAGTGTTAGGTATTGAAAATATGATGCTTTCAATAGGTTTGTTTGTTAGGGTTTACATCCTGGCTCCATCTAAGGTCATATCCTGTGACAGTGTGCACTCATGGCAACTTTATAGTGCTGCCCCACTGGGAGATCGGGCAGCTGGCACCATGACCCAATTTCCCACTCACTCACATTATCCTGATACTGAGCTAACCAGTCCTTGCCCTATCCTATTAATGTTGAGCGCCAGGCTAGGCAGACGACAGGTATCAATTTGGCATGTCATTGGTTTGAAGTGGCTTGGTTTCAAACTCTTGACCTTCTGCATGGCAAGCCTGCGCTCTATCGATTCGGCCATCTCGTCCGGTCCTTTCATTAGGTAATGAGACCTCCAATATGAACAACCCAAACCAGAGCTGCACTCTGGAACATGCTTTGCAGCACGAATCCCGGCCACGTCAAACTAGGACTGGTTATGCCAGTGTCAGGATATTGCGACTGAGTGGGATATCGGGTCATGGTGCCAGTGGTCTGATCTCCCAATGGGGCAGCACTATAAAACCACCATGAGTGTACACTGTCACAAGTCCGTACCCGTCCTGATATGACCTTAGATGCAGCAAGAATGTAAATCCCCAACAAACAAACCTATTGAAAGCATCATATTTTCAAAACCTAACAATTATCCGTCCTGATATGACCATATATGTTGGCAGGACGTAAAACCCCAACAAACAAACAAACTAAATCTGATTAAATCCTTCCCCGGGGCCCTATCTATCCACTTGACCTAATTGCTATTGATACCAGTATCCATGGTGATTCACCGCACATACTAAGTCTCCGCTGGATGGTCAGAGATGCTCTGCGCAATACTCTCAACGGTGACTATTGATTTAGCCGAGTCAGAGTACATGCACCACCGGGGGAGCGGCTTCCTGAGGCGGGCTCGGACTAGCAGTGACTGCCGTAGTGTAGTTTGTTTGTTGTTTTACGTCCCAGCAACATCTAAGGTCATATCAGGATGGGTACCGACTTGTGACAGTGCGCACTCATGGTGACTTTATAGTGCTGTCCCACTGGGAGACCAGGCCGCCAGCACCATCACCTGATATCCCACATTATCCTGACACTGAGCCAACCAGTTCTTGCCCTATCCTAATAATGCAGAGCACCTGGCTAGGAAGCGACAAGTATACATTTTTAAGTCATCGGTTTGACTTGACCAGGGTTCGAACCCACGATCCCATGGTCTACCAACACAGGAGACGGACACTCTAACTCATTATTTGGCCATCCCGTCTGGTTGCCGTAGTGTAAGAAATGAACACAGGACTAGTTGGGTACAATGTAGTAGACAGGCCACTGTGTGTGGCCTACTGTAGTGTAAGAAAGGAACCCAGAACTAGTCGGTGACAACATGTGTGTGGCCTGCCATAGTGTAAGAAATGAACACATGACTAGTCGGGGACAACGTGTGTGTGGCCTGCCATAGTGTAAGAAATGAACACAGGACTAGTCGGGGACAACGTGTGTGTGGCCTGCCATAGTGTAAGAAATGAACACAGGACTAGTCAGGGACAACATGTGTGTGGCCTGCCATAGTGTAAGAAATGAACACAGGACTAGTCAGGGACAACGCGTGTGTGGCCTGCCATAGTGTAAGAAATGAACACAGGACTAGTCAGGGACAACACGTGTGTGGCCTGCCATAGTGTAAGAAATGAACACAGGACTAGTCGGGGACAACGTGGCAGACAGGCCACTGCCTGTTACAGTACAACCCCGTTAAACCAAGCTCGGTTAAACCAAACGATCGGTTAATCCAAACTTTTTTCGGCGGCCCGGCAAAATACTACCATTTCTCATATAAAAAACGTTGGTTAAAGCAAAATCGGTTAATCCAAAGTATTGGTTAACCCAAACAAAATTGTCGGCCCCAGGCCACTTCTGGTACAGTTAAACCAAACTTTCATGTGGTTTTAAGGTCATCTGGGACTTTTTTATATGATAAATGGTAGTATTTAACCAGGTCGCCGAAAAAAGTTTGAATTAACCGATCGTTTGATTTAACCAAGGTTGGTTTAATGGGGTTAAACTGTATATACATAAAAAAAATATAATCATAGTGTCCACATACATTGTACATTCATAATGCACCCCCGTTTTTGCCAAAGCCAAGTCAAAGTCAAAGCTCAGTTAAACCAATGATCGGTTAATCCAAACAAATTTCTAGGGTCCCTTTTACGGGGTTATACTGTATAGTGTAAGAAATGAACATAGGACTAGTCGGGTACAATGTGGCAGACAGGCCACTGTGTGTGGCCTGCCGCAATGTAAGAAATGAACAAGACTCAGGTGTTGGATGAGCTCGCTTTATTACTAAAGCATCTATAACATGGACGGTGGTGATGCGAAACAGTATTTCACTTACTTTTCTTACTTCTCATTCACTCATTTAACCAACTCATTAAAACAAATAAAAAAACACACACCAGCAAATTGACGAGAAATGCGCCCCGTGATCACTCTGTGTCTGGTGTAACTGGGTGCTTGCACTCTGCACTTTACACACTGCACCAGGAAATAGTTACACAAAAATAAAGTTGCATAATCCGATGAAAGCAAAACATTTTTCAAAGCAAACCATTTATCTGCATTTGAACCTACATTGGTGCAAGTATTTGTTGCTGCATAGAAGGGCTTACTAAGTCAAGTTAATAGAACCTCTTACTGCTGAAGCCTATGGTGTTAGAGCTTTGATAAGCACGCCAACAATTAATTTGGCATGATTACATTTAAGATATATATCCCAAGTTTGTCATTTTAATGCAAAGTTACTTCAAATTAAAGTAAAGTAGATTATATCAGAAACTCAAATTATAGACAGAAACTCAAAAAAACATTAGACTATGTAACTTTAAAAAAGCACCCAAAAACCAACAACCTGTCGTTTTAGTTTGCGGAGAGACTCCAGAATCTCGAGTTACAACAAATGGAGGCCGGTGTCGCAGTTTCCGCCCTCTGCCAGTTTCCGCCCTCCGCATCGCTTCTGCGCATGCGTCAAAATCGAAGAGCATCGTGACTAACCTTATAAATTTAATATAATGTTTTTGGTAAAGATGTTTTCTATATGTGTACCAAGCGATTTGTTTCTAGGTGGTGTGGTTTTAGAGCTATTTCACTTTTTCTGTATGAAGATTGCTCACGGCCATTGACAATGCATTTGAGTGTATGTGGAGGGCGGAAACTAGCAGAGGGCAGAAACTGCGACACCGGACACAACTAGAAGAAATACTGTAAATGAATCAAACATGGGATCATTTAATCTGTTATCTCAGTCCCTACTAACTGCTTATTTAATGTACGACTAAAATACTGAGCTGTGGACCAATAAGCCAGAATAAAAAAATTTAAAATGGTGATTTTAAAATATATATGAACTATATATATATTTTAAACTGTTAAAAATGCGTTGGGCTAGCAGCAAATAAACTTTCATCAGTTTTAGATACAATTACATAATTGCATGATTGTTTTACATGTCGGGAGGCCTCAAACATGTCTAAATTAAAATATTTTATTTCCAAAATTGAATCTTCTAGAGCTGTATGATATAATAAATTTCGAAATGAGAATACAATGTTCATTGATTGACTGAAAACATTGTGATGTGTACATGAATGACGTAATCCTTTTATCAGTCTAGGGTGGTCCTATATTTTTTGGTTTAAACTGAAACCCCTCCCGCCCCCCCAAAAAAAACAACCCCCATTCACCCGACCCTGATTTGTGTGATCAAAAGGATGATCACCAACTTTTATTTTTTATTTGGCCTAAGGGAGAGAGAATGTGTGAGTGTGAGGAGAGGGTCTGTATAATGAAGGGATAGGGCTTAATTAGGACAGCTGCACATACAGGAGGGTTAGTTGGTTGTTGGAGTTTTACATATTAGCAACATCTAAGGTCACATTAGGACAGGTACCGACTTGACACACTGCGTGCAAATGGCGACTTTATAGTGCCCCACTGGGAGACCAGGCCACCACGGCCTGATATCCCACTCAGTTAAATTATCCTGACACAGAGCCAACCAGTCCTTGCCCTATTCTAATAATGCCAAGCGCCTGGCTAGGAAGCGCCAAGTATCAATTTTGTAAGTCATCAGTTTGACTCGACCGGGAATTGAACTCCCCACCTTCCGCACGGGAGGCCTGCGCTCTACCGATTCGGCCACCGCGTCCGGTCCTTTACAGGAGGGAATAGCGCCAGTTACCTCACAATCTGCCAGCGGCGCACTTTGCTGTAGCAAGTCAACCAGCAATGTGGCAGAATGAAATGTCAATTTCCTTTGCCTGTGCACAAAATGCCAAATAATAAACCTCATTTCATTCTCCATGTCTCAATTTAATCCATAATCTTAAAAAAAAAAAAAAACCGATATAAATAAAAATAAATATTCGTCTCCCTCTCGTCCTGCTATAATTACTAGTTTTAGAGTCAGATTATCGTATTATTATAATAATAAATTTACTTGCTTTAGCATCATTTACCTTATTATTAATTTACTTGTTTCAGCATCACATTGATTGATTGATTGATTGATTGGTGGTTGCTTTTCGCCGTGTCAGCAGCATAGGCCATATTCACGGCGAGAAATGTTTGTTTTTGTTCAAACCATCGCTTTTACATGTAAAAGCATATAATCAATTTTGTGTCAATGGAGACTCATGAATTTTATAAACTCACAATCATATAGTTTCTGATCAAGCTAAATAAAATTCCAAATGATAGTATTATTCACTGATGAAATTTGTTTAAAACCTATATTCAGCATCACATAATTGTTATCAATATTATTATGATGATTAATTTACTTGCTTCTGCATCAAATTACTATTATTACATTAGGTTGATGATTATGATCCACTTTATCTTAGTTTGAAGTAACTTATATTTTAAAGGGTCAACTTCAAAGATATTTCGAGTAAAAACATTCATATATTAATTTTAGCATGCGTGTCAAAATTCCTTTTATGGAGCATCAAATGCTTCGTGAGTGCATAAATGTTGGATATATAGGATCAAATTTCAGTAAGTGTTTTGGTTTTGAAAAGTTGCGAATATACCAGAATATCAGAACTTTTTAGAAACTTGATTCTAATCGTAACAATATTGTCGGTAAAACCCAAGAAACCATTTCTGAATGGTTGACCATGGATGTTTTTGTGTGTTTTTTTTGGTGGGGGGGGGTTTACATCTTGGCAACACCTAAGGTAATATCAGGACAGGCACCAACTTGTGACAGTGCACACTCATGGTGATTTATAGTGCTGCCCACTGGCTGCCGGCACCATGCCCCGATTTCCCACTCTTGCTTGTTTGTTTATTTAACGACCCTCTAGCACAAATAGTAAGCATCGGCTATTCCCACTCAGTCACATTATCCTGATACTGAACTAACCAGTCCCTGCCCCATCACATCAGGAATGCCAGTATGGGCTGAACATGAAAGCACAAACTTCTTTACGGAGGTGAATGGCATGCTTTGGTAACCATTAAGCTAAGATTCCATATATGCAGTATGCGGTATGTGAAAGCGACAACAAATGGCAAAGCATATAAATAGACAGTGGTGCTTCCATATGTCCGAATGCGAATGCGAAAGCGAATGCGAATGCGGCAAGTGGATTGCTACATGGACCGATTGGTGTGAATGCTGCTGGTGCGTTTGTCATACAAACAGGAACTTTGACTTTCCTTCACAAATTTGTAGAAAGAAAGACCGAAAATCGCTTCGTTATCTATGCCGCATGCCGCATTCGTATGCCGCATATATGGAATCTTACCTTTAGGGTGTTGGGTGGGCAGGTCATGATCCAAGAGCCACCGCTACTCAGTGTGCACCACCTACCACAGTACCAGCTGACCAAAAAGCCCAGCGGGCAGTACGCATACAATAGCCCTATATACATGACACCGACAACACGACGCTGCAATCCCTTGGTACAGTGGTAGCGATATGGTTGGTTGGTTGTTGGAGTTTTACGTCCTGACAACACTTAAGGTCATATGAGGATGGATACCGACTTGTGACAGTGCGCACTCATGGTGACTGTATAGTGCGGCCCCACTGGGAAATCAGGCCACCAGCACCATGACCTGATATCCCATTCAGACACATTATCCTGACACACTGAGCTAACCAGTCCTTGCCCTATCCTATTAATGCTGAGTACCAAGCTAGGAAGTGACAAGTATCAATTTTGTAAGTCATTGGTTTGACTCGACCGGGAATCGAACTCCCGATCTCCCACACGAGAGCCCTGCGCTCTACCGATTCGGCCACCGCGTCCGGTAGTGGGAAAGCACGGACGCTGACTGTTTAGGGAGGTATGAAGGGTACCTCAAACAAGAAATCACCCATTCAAGTCCAGAACAACCACAAACAAGCACCACCTGCGTCACAACTAAAGGATATATTTGATATAAGTCACAATATTGGTTACAATCGCCTCATTTATCATTGGTGTAATCCTCAGTTTAGTCCGACCTTATTATCAATGCATAAATACATATTATCAATGCATATATAGACATACAATCACTATTGCACACGACAAAGCCAATTATATAAAATCCATAATGTCACATTAACTGGAAGACCAGCGTTTCCGTGCTAACAAAATAATTCTTTACTGCATAAACCTTTTTTTTTTAACGAAAAAGAAGGACATTTATTTTCTGGAATATTTAGGGCATTTTCAAACTGCTTGAAAAAAAATTCCACTGAAAATTAATTGGAACTTTAAAATTTAGAGAAATGCTGAAAAATGGTGTCTCTGATATATATTATATATGTTAAACCGTGCCGCCTTAGGGACAGTCCAAAGTTATCAATATTTTCACCATTGTACAGAACATACCCGAGGGGGGGGGGGGGGCGGGGGGAGAGGGGCTGTCAGTAAAAGTAAAACTTTTATTGTCTAATAAAATGTTGATATTTTTCAGCGATTTTTATTTTTTGTTTTGTACATTAGTTGATTAATCAGGGGAAGTTTCAAGCACGGATAACCCCTCTATGTTGTACTTGCACACTAGCCATAATGAACACTGACCTCGGCGCTGTCCCTCCACATATTTAGTTACACAAACTGAAAAGGTGTGCTTGGAGACCATTTGTCGGAGTACAGTCACAATCCAGGACCCAATACTGGATCCCTTTCATTGAACTTCAAATGCAACTTCTACACAGAAGCATGACGTCATAGTATTGCCTAGGAACAACTGTAGTGAACACCACACCCATATTGTATGTCTGCCAAAGCTCTCACATCGGGAGCAGTGACATATAAATTGTCAGCCGTGACACATGACAGATATGAACTGCCACAAACTGTAACTGTCAGTCAGAACCAGTGACACACACAAGCTGTCTGTGGGAACCAGTGACAGACACAAGCTTCAGCTATGACACGTGACAGACACAAGCTTCAGCTATGACACGTGACAGACACAAGCTTCAGCTATGACAAGTGACAGATACAAGCTTCAACTATGGCAAGTGACAGACACAAGCTTCAGCTATGACACGTGACAGACACAAGCTTCAGCTATGACAATTGACAGACACAAGCTTCAACTATGGCAAGTGACAGACAGAAACTGTCAACTGGAACCACTAATAGACACAAATTGTAAGTCAGAACCAGTAACACACAAACTGTCAGCTGCCACCAGTGACAGGACTAGTGACTTACACAAACTGTAAGCTGACAACAATGTCAGTCATAAACTGTCAGTCAGAACCTGTGACAGCCAAAATGTCAACTGGAACCAGCTACAGACATGACCTGCCAACTAAGACCAGTGACAGACATGAACTGTCAGCTGTTACCAGCAACTCACACACACACACACACTGTCAGCTGGAACCAGTGGCAGAATCAAGTTTCCATGATATGCTACACTATAGCACTGTCATAGTGAAGGGTCTGCAAGGTTTTCATCATTTTCACTTAGTGCCAAGTAGACTGCACCAACACATGAAAGAGCGAACAGCTTTGATATGCGTCTCTTTTTATGATTCATCCTGACCATCATACTTTTTCTGTTTAGTCAGAGGATTTAAATTTGTTAAGGAAATAAATAGCTCAAATAGGCATATACTTCACGATGCTAATATTGGATATCAAACAATATTGTCACAGGAGTGGGAACTACTTTTGTTAAAATGTCAGAGTATCGAGGTACTGCAAAATAGGAGCACACAAAACATTTTCCTAGCAAACTCAAGGAGCACTATATCTAGAAGTGCGAGTGGTGTGAACCGCCGGAGAGTTTGTCAAGGGTACAACAATGTAGGCCAAGGGCATCCTCAAAATGGGCACTCACTATGCCTAAGTGGAAATGATGGCTACCTGGCAACAATGTCTTTAGCAATATTGTGCACTGTTATTGTTATCATTATTATTATTACAAGGAACAGCTTAGTTGTAAACAATCCCCGTTGGGAGTCTAATGTTCTAAATCGACAACGTCCAGCTGCATTTTGGATGCTCTTATTTCGCTTGACCACGCGTTGGTGGTCTGTCTGGAGGATTCTCAGGGCTGAAGTCCAGTATCGTTATACCAAAGCCTTCGTAGCACACCACCAGCTTGCCATCTGGCAGTAGCGAAACGCCAAGCACATCCTTCCGAACCGTCTTCTCCTCTGCACCATCATGCGAAAAGGGAATGCTGAACAGTTTACACCGAATGTCCACCGCCATGCCAAAGATACACCCTGCCCTGGTTCCGTAGATCAAAAGGTGGTCATCCTCAAATGGCACACTGGATACCGAAGTGACATTGTCATCATTCTTTACGAACACACCGTCCTCATCCATGTCCTCTTCGTAGTACTCCTCAGCCAGTTGCTTAATCTGCTCCTGGATGTTTATACACAGAATTGTCTTCTTTTCGGTCATGTTCCAGAAGCTCACATTTGGTTCAAATTTGTGAAAGACTCCAACATAGTTGCCAACTATTTCAAAGTTGCGGACTTCTTCAACGGGCACTTTGTAGAGACACTGGTATTCATTGTTTAGAGGCTGCCTCAAGTCAAAGACGCGGAGTCCGTTATGGATGTCTGCGACTCCCAGCATGCTCTGCATTTCGGTTATCTGCAGACGCAGGAGGTACACAGCATTGTCAACCACCTTCCACTCACACACCGAGTCCAGGCTGGGGATCTTTAGCACCCGGATGTTGCACTCACACGCGCCTGGGGATGAACACAAGAGGGTGGTCAGACACTCACGGACAACCTTTGAGTCATTTGTCTATGTCCTGCATCAGTAAGTAACAAAGGCCACCTTGAGAAATGAGCAATTACATTTCATCACAAAATCTTCTCTCCCAATTTAGAAAGGTCAGATTCTAAATTCATATTTGCAATTCATAGATAATAGAGACAATTTAAATGTCAAAGGTTTTAAAACCAACTAGTCCTTGCCCTATCCTAAAAATGCTGAGTACCTTGCTAGGAAGCGACAAGTATCAATTCTTAAGTCATTGGTTTGACCAGGGTTTGAACCCGTGGGTTCGAATCCCACAATCTACCAAAACGGGAGACGGACGCTCAACTCATTCGGCCATCCCATCTGGTCTAGAGACAGGCATTGTGCTCTCTATAGCGAATTGCTCATTGTAAACGTGTGTCGTATTGCTTGGACTCTCATTGTATGTATAAATCTTCTAGTATCTGAGGTTTTTATTGCGCATGCGCATTGGAAGTGAATTGGTACATATCAATGGTGGTAATGCTAATAAATGATTCGTTAGTCAGAGAATTTTATTAAAATTTACTAAAGGTAAGCTTGTATTGGGGACCATTACATACATAATCCTAATGTAGACTTATAAATATTAACACAGGGTTCCTGCACCTATTAGCCAATTACATTTAAGACCTTTTAAAGCCTTTTGAATACCAATTTTCATACAATTTAATATCTATTTTCACAGCAAATGCCAACCTATCAGTAAAAAGCTGTCAAAGTATGCGTGCACTTATGACCAGTACATGATGGTCCATAGATTCTAGTGTCAACTTCCAGACATTTCAGCTCCACGGCATTTGTGCTTTGTGAGGATTTAAATGTCAAAGGTTTTAGAAATCTAGAGGTTTTAGAAATCTAGAGGTTTTAGAAATCTAGAAAAAAAAAGATTGTAGTGGCCAAATCCAATATAAGACCTTTTATAAGACCTTTCCCAGAAAGGTTACCATATTTAACGCTTGAAAATTGACTAATCAATTTAAGACTTTTTAAGGATCCGCAGGAACCCTCTAACAGAGCATAGACGAGCCATTATCATTGGCACTGAATAAAACTACGGTACGACATAAGCACCATGCTAAAAAATGGCTGATAACTGACTAACGTTGGAGATATTTGGACAGCAAGCATTCAAAATAATTTATGTGTGCCATGTAGCAGTGTAGCTAAATGTCATTACTTTGTTAACTAGGTCATGCAAGTTTTAATGTTCTTAATATAAAGAAATGAAGAATGAGTACACTAATATCTAAGATGGATATCTAGGCAGATCATTTCGTTTATACAAAAGATATTTCATTGGATTACACAACATTAAGCTAAAAGAAAAGTTGTTGCTATGGCCGACGTAGGGATAGTTAATGTTTTGTTTGTTTGTTGTTTTACGTCCTATCAACATCTAAGGTCATATCAGGATGGGTACCGACTTGTGACAGTGCGCACTCATGGTGACTTTATAGTGCTGCCCCACTGGAAGACCAGGCTGCCAGCACCATGACCTGATATCCCACTCAGTCACATTATCCTGACACTGAGCCAACCAGTCCTTTACCTATCCTAATAATGCCGAGCGCCAGGCTAGGAAGTGACAATTATAAATTTTTAAGTCATTGGTTTGACTCGACCAGGGTTCGAATCCACGACCCCACGATCTACCAACACGGGAGACGGACGCTGATAGTTAATGTAATGCATGTCTGAGTAATTTAAGTTGATAAAAGTTGCATAATCCGATGGGTTTAAGTTTCTGTCATATATGTTTTAGATATAAATATATTTAGGTAAGTGTTTTTGGCTGCATAGTCCGATGAAAACAGCAAATTTTCAAAAACAAAACAATTATCTAGATTATTAAACATTTGTTGTCACATAGAAGGGAATACTAAGGCAATTTAATAGAATTTGTCACTGCAGAATCCTATTATGTCAGTTTTGGTGTGCTTGCCAAAATTAATTTTGCATGTTAGCATTTCAAAATCTCAAAAGTTAGCCATTTCAAACTAAAGTAAGGTAGATTATAACGGTCAACCTAATATATTTATTTCAGAAAACGACAGAAACTCAAAACCATTGGACTACGCAACTTTAAAGATTTGTCGCCACACAGAAGGGAATAGTGAGGCAACTGAATAGAACCTACTACTGCAGAAGCCTATGGTGTCAGAGTTTTGGCATGCATGCCAAAATTAATTTGTCATGGTTGCACTTCAAATATCTCAAGAGCTACATTTAAAATAAAAGTTACTTCAAGCTAAAGTAAGGTAGATTATACCGATCAACCTAATATATTGATCTCAGAAAATGACAGAAACTCAAAACCATCGGACCATGCAACTTTAAGTAAATGTAATGCTTTCATTGGTTTATGCAGTCTCAATATTCCCTTCAGTGTGACAACAAATGTTTAATAAGTGCATCAGTATCTAAGTTAGATATGCAGAATCAATTCTAGAAAATTGTTTTGGTTTTGAAAATTTGATGCTTTATCGGACTATGCAGCTTTAAATGACCGATATAAATACAAGTTAACACCGGATAACAAACCTTTTTCCGGTCCACTGTCCATCACCCCAGTCCAAGACGGGGCCCAGGCACCGCCACCTTAAACAAGGAACACACCGAGTTGGTTAGTTGGTTGTTGGGAGTTTTACGTCCTGGCAACATCTAAGGTCATATCAGGACGGGTACTAACTTGCGACAGTGCACACTCATGGCGAGAGTTTATAGTGCTGCCCCACTGGGAAATCAGGCTGCCGGCACCATGGCCCACATCCCACTCACTCAGTCACATTATCCTGACACTGAGCTAACCAGTCCATGCACTATCCTATTAATGCTGAGCGTCAGACTAGGAAGCGACAAGTATCAATTTGATACTCGACCGGAAACCCAATTCCTGATCTCTCGCACGGCAAGCCTGCGCTCTACTGATTTGGCCACCGTGCCCAGTAGCCTACACACCAAGCACATGACTCATGTCCCTAAGCACAGCATCAGGAAACAATCTGTTCACCTCGCTTGAACCCGCAAAAAGCATACTCTCTAGCTCAGTACTTAGCGAGTTATGTTTGTTTTGTCTGTTGGAGTTTTAAATCCTGGCAACATCTTAAGGTCATATCAGGACGGATGCTACAGGACTGGATGGTGCAGGCGTTAGTCTGTCCTGTAGGCACCTGAGTGGCTGACCGGAAGTAGGTGGTCACGTGACATCGCGAGGCAGTTATCCTCTTCCAGTCTACTTCAGGGATCACATAAGAGATCTGCATAGCGGAAACCCATCGGTTGTTTGGTTGTTGGAGTTCTACATTACATCCTGGCAATATCAAAGGTCATATCAGGATGGGTAGCGACTTGTGACAGTGCGCACTTATGGTGACTTTATAGTGCTGCCCCACTGGGAGACCAGGCCACCAGCACCATGACCTGATATCCCACTCAGTCACATTATCCTGACACTGAGTCAACCAGTCCTTGTCCTATTCTAATAATGAAGATCGCCTGGCTAGGAAGCGACAAGTATAAATTTTAAAGTCATGCCAGCTACTCGTAAAATTTATGAATAGATGCTTATTTGGCCATATATAGCCGGCTTCTAATTCATTGAATGAGCAAGGAGCCCACGCTGTCAATTTCTGCCAGTGACCCCCTTCACTTACCGACAGCGATGAGGCCCAAGTCCTTCTCGTAGACCATGGGCGCCTTCTTGGCAATGTCGAGGCACTTCGTAGGCTTCCCATTCCCCAGGATAACATCTTCAAACGCGTGAACACAGATTGAGGTATGGCCGTCACATTCCTGAAAGGACGGGCTCTGAACAGTTAGTGGTATGAATGCAAGGGCAGGTTTTGCATGGTCACCAATAAGAACAGAAATGCAGGTTGTGAATGGTTAGTGATAAGTGTTAAGAACACGCATCAGGCTTTGGATAGTTAACGATAAGAACACAAGAACAGGCTCTGAATGGTTAGTGATAAGACAAGGGCAGGCTCTGAATGGTTAATGATAAGACAAGGGCAGGCGCTGAATGGTCAATGATAAGACAAGGGCAGGCTTTGAATGGTTAATGATATGACAAGGGCAGGCTTTGAATGGTTAATGATAAGACAAGGGCAGGCTCTGAATGGATAATGATAAGACAAGGGCAGACTCTGAATGGATAATGAAAAGAGAATGGCAGGCTCTGAATGGTTAATGATAAGATAATGGCAGACTCTGAATGGATAATGATAAGAGAATGGCAGGCTCTGAGTGGTTAATGATAAGACAAGGGCAGGCTTTGAATGGTGGTGTTCTCTGTAGCGGAGTGGTTAGAGTGTCTGACTTTTTTCTAGGTCAGACTCCCAATCTGAAGGTCAGTGGTTCGATTCCCCATGCCCCCACCTCTGCCAATTTGGATTTCCACCGCTGTGGATAACTTACAGCATTATCAAAGGCCAGTTGCTCTCATACCATGTCTTATGTGGTGTGGGAGGTTAAAAATCCCTTGGGTCAGTAAAGGTGTAGGCTCGGGCTTTCTATCGACAAACTGTCTAATGGTGAAAACAAGTCTATTCAGGCTTATCCATAATAGGCAGTATAAATCTTCAAGAAAAAAAAGAAGAAAAAAAGGATAAGACAAGGGCAGGCTTTGAATGGTTAATGATAAAACAAGGGCAGGCTTTGAATGGATAATGATAAGAGAGTGGCAGGCTCTGAATGGTTAATGATAAGACAAGGGCAGGCTTTGAATGGTTAATGATAGGATAAGGTCCGGCTTTGAGTGGTTAATGATAAGAGAATGGCAGGCTCTGAAATGTTAATGATAAGACAAGGGCAGGCTCTGAATGGTGAGTGATAAGACAAGGTCAGGCTCTGAATGGTTAGTGATAAGACACAGGCAGGCTCTGAGTGGTTAGTGATAAGACAAGGGCAGGCCTTGAATGGTTAATGATAAGACAATGGCGGGTTCTGAATGGTTAGTGATAAGACAAGGGCAGGCTTTGAATGGTTAATGACAGCCGGGCTTTGAACTGTTAGTGATAATACAATTGCAGACAAAACGGTTATTGATAAGGATACAAAGGCAGACTCTGAATGGTTAGCAATGAGAACACAAGGAGAGGCTTTGAATGGTTAATGATAAGACAAGGGCAGGCGTTGAGTGGTTAATGATACTACAAGGGCATGCTATGAACGGTTAATGATAAGACAAGGGCAGGCTGTGAATGGTTAATGATACGACAAGGGCAGGCTTTGAATGGTTAATGATAAGAAAACACAGCCGGGCTTTGAACTGTTAGTGACAATACAATGGCATACAGAATGGTTATTGCTAAGAATACAAAGCAGACTCTGAATGGTTAGCGATGAGAACACAAGGACAGGCTGTGAATAAGACAAGGGCAGACAGAATGGTTAGTGATAAATACACAAGAGCAGGCTCAACAGGTGCAAACGCTGAATGGTTAGCAATCAGTCACAAGGGCAGGCTTTGAAGGTTTACAGTGAATGACATTTTCTAAAAGATTTTAAAAACCCAAAAGAAACACCCTAGGGGCATTGAAACATTTAACATCAACTCAAAAAGGTGTCGCGTGTGATATCACAGCCACCTGGTCGCCACTAGGCAGCTGCTGGTTACCGGCTTGTGATTAGCAATTACCATAAAACCAGTGGAGGTTGTACACTGCCAGCCGCCTTCGTGGAATTATATCCGAAGAAAATCATGTGAAAATGTTCTTTATGTAGTCGGAATTTGTTTATTAACAGAGCAGACGAGCCACTACATTACGGCCTTTCTTAGAAAGCGACATTACACAAAGTATGTCATTTGTGCCGAGAAGCAAAATTTTGCACTGCTACTAAATTTATATCTAGCAGTGCTAGATATATTCGTGGGTGAATGGTTCTACAAATTTACAAACAGGCACATAATTTCTTTTCACGCAGGGGTTAAATTAAAAAGAAGCAGAACAATTTGAGGAGCTTTATCAATAATCTGAATACACAGGTTGCAACATGACAATGGGTACAACATAATAATGGTTGCGGGACCTAGTTCTAGAGTTGGTGGTAAATACTTCGCAGTAATTTGGTTAGTAGAACATTCAACAAATATATCACTTCAGGTAGGAAATTGTTGGAAACTACAAATATCACTTAGTAACAAAACACATCAACTATGTCATCTCATATAATTAATTTATTATTATTCAAAGTGATCACAAAATTCCTCAATTTAGGCTTGTCTACCTCACTTAATTGACTAAATCCGGACTACTTTGTTCCCATTATTCAGAATGCCAAATTGGTGAAATTGTTAGATAAGTGATCACTTAAAAGGATGAGATGGATTAAATGAATAGTGGAAATCTGTTCCATGGATGCTTTGTCGAACAAGAGTTCGGAATTAAGCAATCAGATTAATGTGAGCCAACAGTAATTCAACTCTAACTTTAAAACGAATCATCCCGTCAGATATTGCGGAATGTCCCTGTGTCCAGACCATTGGAAATGGCAATTGCGCCTCGTATGTGGAATGTTCCACTTTATAGAATAGGTTGCCACAGGATGTAAGAAAAGCAGCATCTCTTGACAAATTTAAACCGGTCATTAAAGCTGCAGTCTGATGAAAACCTAACATTTTCAAACTAAAGCAATTATCTAGATTCCATTTTACATATCCAACTGAGATACTTGTGCACTTACTAAACATTTGTCGCCACACATAACGAAATACTGAGGCAATTGAATAGAACCTGTTACTGCAGAAGTCTATCATTTCAGAGTTTTGGCGTGCTTGCCAAAATTAATTCTTCATGGTTGCACATCAAATATATCAAAAGTTAGTCATTAAAAATAAAGTTACTTCAATCTAAAGTAAAGTAGATTATAAAGATCAACTTAATATATTTATCTTAGAAAATTACCGAAACTCAAAACCATCGGACTATGTAACTGTTGAAAGTAGCTTTTTATGGTAAATGACATTTCTTTATCCTCCGAGTCAAGTTTTAAATATGTCATTATGGTTTTATTGCACAATGCTATAGAGCCTCCCTCCCCCCACCCCCTTTTCAAATCTACATTGTTTTATTTCGGAGCTGCCACTGCTAACCACCCTCACCTTGATGTAGGTGATCCACTCGGTGCATGCGCAGACGTTGTAGCAGGTTGGCTTCATGGACTTTTGGTCTGATTGCAACGTCTGTTCACTGAGCACACATACTGGTGTGTTCACATCGCCATGAAGACTGAAAGCACAAAGGATTGAAAGGAACATGCAGCTAGACCAGACGGGATGGCCGATGAGTTGAGCATCCATCTCCCGTTTTGGTAAATCATAGGATTCGAAGTAACGGGTTCGCAAGTCAAACCAATGACTTAAACATTTATACTTGTCGCTTCCTACCCAGGCGCTTTGCATTATTAGGATAGGGAAAGGACTGGTTGGCTCAGTCAGGATAATGTGACTGAGTTTCAATATCAGGTCATGGTGCTGGTGGCCTGGTCTCCCACTGGGGCAGCACTATAAAGTCACCATGAGTGCGCACTATCACAAGTCGGTACCCATCCTGATATGACCTTAGATGTTGCCAGGACGTAAATTTCAAACAACCAACCAACATGTAGCTAGAATTTCTTAGTAAGGAGACCTTCACAATTATCAACATTTTCTCTAGATAAAAGATTCACCCGGTACTTGTAGTACACGGGTGAAGGACAACGTAGTGTAAATACGGGCGAAAATAGGTTTAGTATGGAACATGAAGTAGAAACTGTGGTTCCATGATTAAATGGCTACATATATTGCCACAGATTTGGTGAAATGGGAGAAAATGCAAAAATCCAAGATGGCGGCCATAGAATGCCGTCGATTTCAATTTTAAATCGTATTAAACTAACTATTTTATTATATTTTTCAACTCAGAGGTAGCGGGTAAATATTAAGACACCTAAAAAGAATAAATGTTGCTTCTTAGATTGTGAAATTAGGCTCTCATTTCATTAACCCGCTTTTTCGACCGTTTTTATATAAGGCTGGTATTCACCAGTGTACTGCAAGTACCGGGTGAATCCTTTATCTACATTTTCTCATGCCGACAAACCAATCATTCGGGGTGGGGGTGGGGTGGATGGGAGGGCCAAGAACCACCATACGCTTTCTAAAACTTATAATAAAAATGTTGGTCAAATTAGCAGGATTCAACCCCATCTTTCTTGCCAATGGTGACAAATGTTTAATAAGTGTAGAATCAAATTGAATAATTGCTTTGGTTTTGAAAATTTGATGCTTCATCGGACTATGCAGCTTTAATCAACAAATGTAACAATGACAACCTCCCCCCCCCCCACACAACAACAACAACAAAAACAACCAAACCTACCTGAACACCTGACAGTGGTTTTTGGCCAGCCCGACGATGACGTAGTTGCCGACGGTTGTCATGGAGACAACGCGGTGGCCGATGGGAATGTGCGTCCTCTTGTAGGCGACGGCCTTCAGGTTCCGGTAGATGACGCTGTCCGACGTGAGCAGTGAGCCTGCCTTGCCCGGCGTCACGTGGTCGCACTGCTGCGCCATTGTCGAGCCTGGAAACGAGGCTGGTGCAGTTAGCATACTGTCTCAGTTTTAATTGCGCAAAAGTTTTCATTTTTAATACCCGGTACATTACTTGATTAAGCGGGGGAAATTTCAACCACAGACAATTGGTCTTGCAGTTTCCCGGTAATGCACAGTGCCAGGCTAGGTAGCGGCGACAAGTATGCATTTTTTAAGTCCTGGGTTGGACTAGGCAAGGGTCGCACTGGTGTGCCATTGTCGAGGCTGGAAACGAGGCTGGTGCAATTAGTGCCGGGCAGCGCGCATGCCGCTCCACTTTTAATTGCACATATTTTTTAGTTTTGTTGTTGGTACATTAGTTCATTAAGCGGGGGAAATTTCAAGAGCGGATAATTGGTCTTGCCGTATCCTAGTAATGCCGAGTGCCAGGCTAGGTAGCGACAAGTTTACATTTTTAAGTCATGGGTGTAACTTGGCATGGGTTCGAACTACCTACCAAAATGGGAAGCGGACGCTCAACTCATTTAGCCATCCTGTCTGAGATAAATACAATAGACTGATCATTATAATCTACCTTACTTTTAGTTTGAAGTAACATTTTATTTTAAATGGCTAACTTTGGAGATATTTGAATTGAAGAAATACAATATTAATTTGGCAAGCACATCAAAACTCAGACACATTAGGCTTCAGCAGTAACAGCTTCTGATAAATTGATTTAGTATCTCCCCCCCCCCCCCACCTCCTAAAAAGTTTGTTTTATTTAACGACAACTCTAAAGCACATTGATTTTTTTATCACCGGCCATTGGACGTCAAACATATGGTCATTTTGACATATTTCTTTGGAGGAAACATGCTGCCACTACACAGACTACTCTTTCCGATAAGCAGCAAGGGGTCTTTTATATGCACTTTCCCACAGACTGGACAGCACATACCACAGCCCATTGGTTGGAATGGAAAATAGCCCAAACTGCAAATGTGTCCACTGAGCAGGATCGACTGGATGACCCACACCTTCACAGGTGAACACTCTACCGCCTGAGCTATGTCCCGCTCCATCCCCCCCTACCTTCTATGCAGAAACAAATGCTGAATATGTGCACTAGTATCTAAGCTCGATATATAGGTCAGTGTTTTGGTTTTGAAAAGTGATGCTTTCATCGAACTATGCAGCTTTAAGTGGGCCGGCAGCGCAATGCAACCCTTAAACCCCAATCCCCCCCTGCCCCACCCACAAACCCACTTCCCCCACCCACCCACACCAATCACTATGCATCGCCCCCTGCCCACCCACCCCTCCCCCCATGACACACGCTGTGTATTATTGACTACCCGGTGCTGTGGGAACTAGGGCTTTCATAATTCACAACTCAGCCCTGTCTTCAAAGAGGAAGTCAAGGTCAATAATGGCTCACATGCATGGAATCCTGATGCCTGCGTTCCTTTTTTATTTATTTTCTTTTTGAGGGGAGAAACATTATATTCCCTTTGAACAACTCCCCCCCCCTCCAGCACCAAGTCTTTACAAGACCTATAAAGTATATATATTATATATATATATATATAATATATATTATATATATATTATATATAATATATATAGTATAGTTATACGAATCTTACCTGGGTATAGATGATGGATAACTGTTGTTTTCCCGAGGTATAAGCCTCGGGTAGACGTGGGCTAGGGAGAAGGAAGCACGTGAGGTACCAGCAATTTTAACCTACTTATTCAGGATAAAAATGATCTTTCAATACAATGGATACTATGATTTTCCCGTAATGGTAGGGCGTGGTGGGTGGGCCCTAGCCCACGTCTACCCGAGGCTTATACCTCGGGAAAACAACAGTTATCCATCATCTATACCCAGGTAAGATTCGTATAACTATACTATTTTACCTCGGTATACAGCCTCAGGCTAGCCTCAGGCTAGGGAGACCTTTACACAATTCATTTTTATCCTTAATATCATCCATTCTTATATAATATTCAACGTTTTTGTTCTCACCTATTCTTGTTAGTTGGCGAGCAGGCGCTTTGCAATGCCGGTAGGCTTTTCTAGTCGCTTGTTGTAATGTTTGGCAAACGACTTAGCCGTCTTCCAGCCTGCATGCGCTAGTATTCTTTTCACAGAAACACCTAGCAACCGTGCCTTGGAGACCATGGCACCTCTAGTTGAGTGGGATGAGTATTTGCTCGTATCCACTCCAGCCAATTTCAACACCGTAATTGTCCATCTGGCAAGGGTGTCTCGTGAAATTGCCTTATGTGGCTTTATAAAGCTCACTAATAGTTGTTGTGATGCACGTAAATCCTTTGTCTTAGATATATAAGCCCGTATGGCTGACACAACACATATTTTCCGATCACTCGGAAAACAGTCTAAGTGAACCGTAGATAAAGGGTCACCTAACGTGTTCGATTTAAGCAATTGTGCTAAATCAAACGTAGCTTGTTTCTTGTCTATTTCTAATCCAGTTAAAGACAAAGCAACAATCGTCTGTCCTCTGTGTCCGGTTACTAATAATAACAGGACCGCGACCTTAAAACGTAATTGTTTTATATCTAACCACGAGTTGTGAGGCCAAGCCTGAAACAACTTAAATACTATAGACACATCCCAAAACCGACTATACTTTGGTTTTGGAGGATTCCTTTGATAAATTGAACGAAGTAGATAACAAAGAACATAATGTTTTCCAACTGTTTCGCCATCAATTCTCGGTAATATGATTGATAACGCACATCTTGCCGCATTGATCGACCCAAAGGATAGTCCTTCATCCTCTCAGAGAACGAAGAAAACGAGCTACTTGTGAAATTGTTTGATTTGTTGGCTTAACTTTCATTAAAAACAATGTACACCCCATTTCTTTAAATAGGATGTGTACATTTTGACAGTTCCTGGCCTCCAGGCATCAGATACTATCCTATTCTCAGTAATTTTGTCCAATCCAAATTGCTGCAGCTGGTTCCTTAGAAAAGGAATGCCAATAGGGACGTTGTTGACACGTCGCCGTGAACCACTAGCGGTCCGTGGTGTGTCAGATTCCCGAGTTTTCTTGGGAATCGTATATGTTCTTTTGCCAGTTGTGAAACTGCTGGCAGCCAAGGTTGCGTGTCCCAATCGGGCACCACCAGTATAGCATGTGTCCTTTCCAAACCGATTTTCCTGACAAATCGGCTGATAATGCTAAACGGTGGGAAAATATAAAAATAATTATTTTCCCAGATAATAGCAAATGCATCTACTTTCCAAGCCTCCGGTTCAGGATGCCAAGAAACATAACAAGGTAATTTGTTATTATTTCGTGATGCAAACAAGTCAACTTTAGGTGTACCCCATTTTTCTCAAATGAAGTTAAACAAAGGTGTAGAGAGAGACCATTCTAAATGGTCATGGAAACTTCTACTTTTATGGTCTGCAAGTGTATTTTGTGACCCTGGAATATGCGCTACAGTCAGCCAGACTTGTTGAGCCTGTGCCCAGTTCCAAATCAGTTTAGACAACTGATTGCAAGGCTTTGATTTGGTTCACCCATGTTACGAATATATGCCATGGCAGTAGTATTATCAGTTAGTATTCTAACTTGTGATTTATGTATCTTTACTAAACTACATAAGCCCAGATAAATAGCACACAATTCTAGCGCATTAATATGGTCTGATTTTTCATCATCAAGCCATCTACCTCCTGTTGTGACCCCATCTCGATGAGCTCCCCAACCTTCTAACGAAGCATCAGTAGTAATTACCATATTAGGTTCCGCCATGCGGATTGGATTTGGTGAACTTGCTATGTGTTGCATCCACCATCCAATATCCTGTAGCCCTTCTTGCGAAATAAACATCTTTCGCTCAAAATTCCCTTTAGTTCGTGTTGACGCTAAATTTTTATCTATTTCTAGAGATTTAATATGGGCCTTCCCGTATAGAATAGCGGGTGCATACGATATCATTATCCCAATAAGGACTGCGACCTGTCTAATTTTAGGTTTTGGTAACTTAATAAGCTGGGTCGCTGTATTCATAAACTTAATTAGTTTTTGTTCTGTTATCGACACCGTAAGAGACTGTGTATCCAGAATAAACCCTAAACATTTGAGTTGTTTTGTTGGTTTAAACACTGACTTTTGTGGATGTACATAAAACCCCAATTTAGTAAGTAATGCACATAAATCCAAAACTGCATTCATACAATCAATTTGTGTTGATGCTGTAATAAAGGAATCATCTATGTATGGAAACATTATATGACCCTTCCGCGCCATTACTGAGAAAACAGGTTTAAGCAGTTTAGTGAATAAACGAGGGGCACAAGCTAAACCATTCGGCATGCAGGTAAACTCATAGAGTTGGTTATCCCAAAGAAAACGAAGAAATTTCCGGTCTTTTTCCCTTATGGGAAGCGTATAATATGCATCCTGTTATCAACACTAGCCATCCCGCATCTGGTGTAATCAGATTCGTGCCGTATCTAGAGAGAAACATTTTAAAATGTCGATATTCAACCATTTTATTAAGGATTGTTAAATCCAGGATCATTCGAACCTCGCCATTAGGCTTTGGTCTCGAGAAGACGTTTGAAATAAACTCTCCTGAACAGTATGTCACTTTCTGTATAATTCTTTTCTCAAAGAATTTTTGTACCTGTTTAGTTAGTGCCTCTCGTTCAACCGGTTCAATGTTATAAGGAAAAGGTATCCTGCCTTGTACCGGAATTTGTGTGAAGGGAATGTGAACACCCCTAACTATTTGTAAAATTTCTTGGTCACTAGTAATTTTGTGCCACTCAGAAATATGATTATTAATATTACCAGCCACAAAGTTGCTTACAGTTTGTGTGGTTTTAGAGGCTGGAAAGACTTGTAACGTTTGTGTTTCAACCTCTACTTGGACCCGCCCCTGGGGAAGGGTCTCGGCGAGTTGACACCTCGGCCCAGTGGCCGTGCGGTGTTGTCGGTCCAGCCTGAGCGAGCGCCCCGGCCCCGAAAAGCTTGACCGAAGTTTGAGCCCGGTCTGGTTCCCTGGTGAACCGCCGTGGACGAAAATCCCCTCGTGACCTTTTGAAACGAGGAGTTTCCTGTTTCTTCTTACCATCCATGTTTTTGCCACTCTTGGCTGCAGTTTCTACCTCTTTATAGAGGTATTGTAGTTGACCGCCAAACATTTTGGTGTTATCTAAAGGTTTCCCTTTAAACGGCTCTGGAGCAAGAAAGTGCGTAAACTCTGTAATCTCTTTCCCATCATTATTCGCGTAACCTTCTTTGAGCGGAGCCACTTCTTTGCCAGATCTGTGCAAAACGACTTGAAGACATTTCATACCTTCGTACGAAGGTAATTATCCTGCCGCCGCCAACAATGCAGGCTTTGTCCATGTCTTAGCCAAAGACGTGCACTTATTTTCTCGTTTGCATTCTGTTTGCTACGGGAGCAGGAGCAATAGCTGTTTGGGTACCAAGCACCGCCTTATGCACTGTGTGCAACACACCCTCAAATCTCTTGCGGTCCTCTGTCATATTGACATCTCGATCCATCTCCTTAATGATGGAGTTGGGAACACCTTTAATGCCTGTTAACTCATCTGATAACTTAGAAATAATCTCCGCCGGTTTAGACGTGCGGAAATGGCCATTAATGTTCTCACGCATAAGCGTAGTGGTTTTCACACGCTTAGCCCTTGGCTTCTCCACTTTCTTAGCCACTTTGCCTCCAATGGCAGCATAGACACCTTCATATCGCGTGTCTGAGTCCGATTCCGTGGAAGTGGAATCTGTGGACGAGTCGGAAGAAGAAGAATCTTTCCTCTTCTTCTTCTTCTTGGACTTGGTCTTGCGCTTTTTGCGATGTCCAGTCTTCTCCCTCTCCTTGGTGAAATCATCACCAGAAGAAACGATATGTTTCTTCTTCTTCCTCCGTTTAGGAGAAGGAGGAGGAGCCCTAAGCTCCATCTCTGAGTCTGTCTCCGAGAAATCCTCCAAAGAAGACTCCTCTTGAACACTCGGCATTTGCCGTTTACGAGACACTGGTGGTTTGAGAGCCATTATATGACTCTCCATCGCCGCAAACCGCGTCTCCCAGTTTTGAGCCGCGGCGCTGTCAGGCACTATGTCCTCCTCGGAGAGAATATGCGCCCCGGGCTGTGTCGAAGGCACTGCCGACAACACGGGTGAGGAGTCGTACTCCTCGTCCCCTCCACTCGGAACACGCCCCTCGGCTGCTGCTGCACCGCGCTTACACCGCTTCGTGGCCATCGGGAGCTGAAACAAAGATTTTTGGTCAGTCCCGGTATATATATATGTCACAATATGGTTGTTTCAAACTCATTTGGACATCTATTGGTGTTAGAGAACGTGTTTATACCGTTATAACACAGGCGTAATAAGCTAAATTTGTGCGTGGGTTGTGGGTCAAGCCCAAACCTTACGCGGGTCGGGACCAGTGTATCGGCCCGCCCATCCCTCTGTTCCGCACACTTCTCCCACCTGTGACTACTACGTCAACAAGTTGGAGAAAATGCTACGAAACTCGGAGAAACGCCTGAAAAAGTTTTGTCTAGGGGAGTCTATAAAAGAACCCCAGGAGCATCTCCAACATTACTCTCTATTAGAGTACGAGAGGAATTTCACAGGAGACGAGGCCAGAGCCCACATTCCTACCCATAATCACCGGGTTGGACTGGGTGTTGACAGAAACCGCTAATGATCGTTTCAATCCTTCGAGAAGGACTTTCTACCTTGGTTTTTATAACCACCAAATAACTCGTCCAAAATGGACAAAGAAAGTCTAAACTTTCCATAATGATGCTCTAATGCATCATAATTAAGCTAACCACAGTTTTTATTATACTTACTGCGTATTTGCTTGTATGTAGACTAAATTTGCCGGAGCAACCCAACGACACGTAATCCAGTCGTGAGTTGTATATGCTAATTGCTGGTACCTCACGTGCTTCCTTCTCCCTAGCCTGAGGCTAGCCTGAGGCTGTATACCGAGGTAAAATATATTTATATGAACCACTTATGGGTAAGAGGATGAGGCAGTACGAACAATACAGAGGGGCAAAGTCTCCCGAATTGGCGGGAGATCTCCATAAAATATAGCAAAATTAGAACCTTGGCAGAGTCAAACCAATGACTTACAAATTTATAATCACTACCTAGCCTGGCGTTCAGCATTACTCGGATAGGGCAATGAGCAGTGGAATGAGGAAGACCAATTGTATGTGATTAAAATTTCCCCTACTTAATCAACTAATGTACTGCCCAAAAAATACACCTTATGTGTATCTGTAGGGAGTTGAGCTGCTCAGCTGCAGTGGGCTGTGGGTTCAGTATCTGTGCCCTTTGGGAAGTTACCCTTTGGGAAGTTAGTTATAGACTTGTAAATGTGGCGTTTTGTTGGCAGATATTAGTAATATGGATATGATTGGCCAGCTGTGGTTAGTTAGTTGTAGATGCAGAGTTCTGTTGTTGGTTCTTTAGTGACTTCCTCCACAGTGACCAGACAGGATGGCTGAATGAGTTGAGCGTCTGTTTCCTGTTTTAGTCGATCGTGGGATTCGAACCCACTAGTTCAAGCCCTGGTCGAGTCAAACCAATCACTAAAAAATTGATACTTGTCACTTCCTAGCCAGGCGCTCAGCATTATTAGGATAGGGCATAGGAGTGGTTGGTTCAGTGTCAGGATAATGTGATTGAGTGGTCATGGTGCCGGCAGCCTGGTGGGGAAGCATTATAAAGTCACCATGAGTGTGCACTGTCACAATTTAGTACCTGACCTGATATGACCTTAGATGTTGCCTGGACATAAAACTCTAACAATCAACTAGAACGGTAGAAAACTCCGCACCCCCCCCCCCGCACAGTTTGTCCGCCACACACACATCGTGTCTCACAGAGAACAGCGTTTATGGCAGTGGGTGTGTGTGTGTGTGGAGGGGGGGGGGGGTCACGGGTGAATGACGACACCAGCGAAGCATGCTGCGAAGGTAACGATCGGCTTTCCCGCAATTAGCAATATCGATCTGTCGCTGTGGACAAACACTAGTCAGGTCGTAAAATATTCCGATATACGGCATAGGGTGGAATACAAATGTTATATTACTGATCGGTGTACGTGACCAGGCACATGTATGTATGAGTCAGGTTCACGAAAATAGGCCAATTGGGGAAAGTTGTCAGCATTGAGCATTGGATGTCGGCGTCGAACGGTATAATTATAGTTTAGCATTGACAGAGGATCCTGATGATCCTGAAAATAATTTTACTGAGAAACAGACAGAAAATTGAAGAACAAATCAGTAACGTACAAAGTGGGTTTATATCTGGAAGAGGTACACGTGAAGGGATTTTCAATATGAGAATGATTTGTGAACGTTATTGTGAAGTGAACCAGGATGTTTATGCCTGCTTTATTGACTATGAGAAGGCCTTCGACCGAGTCAATCATGAACTGTTAATCAAATGTTTACAAGATATTGGTGTCAATGGCAAAGACATTAAACTAATTGTGAACTTATACTGGACACAACGTGCATTTATAAAAATGGAGCAGGGCCTATCGGATGAAGTTATGATTAAACGAGGAGTTCGACAGGGGTGTGTATTGTCACCATGTCTATTTAACCTGTACACAGAGATGATTTTCAGACACATTGAAGATTGCAAGGGAGTGACAATAGGTGGCATGAACGTCAACAATCTTAGATATGCCGATGACAGTGTAATACTAGCAGACAGTGAGAAAAACCTACAAGATATAGTGAATAGAATCAATAAAGCTGGAATACTATTCAACATGAAGATGAATGCCAGGAAGACCAAAACAATGGTTATAAGTAAAAAGACAGATAAACCAAATGTCAATATAACCATAGATGGCACAAACATAGAACAAGTATCCGAATTCATATATCTCGGACAAAAGATTACAAATGATGGGAGATGTGAGGAAGAAATTAAAAGAAGGATAACAATAGCCCGAACAACATTCTCCAAAATGAATAGAGTGTTAACATCAAGTAAGATATTAATACAAACAAGGAAGCGTATTCTTCAGTGTTATGTGTGGTCTACTCTAATGTATGGGGCAGAGACATGGACAATCTCTAAGAAAATGTACAAACGTTTAGCAGCATTTGAGATGTGGACTTATCGAAGGATGATGAAAATATCATGGACAAAGAAGATCACCAACAAAGAAGTTCTCAGAAAAATTAAAAATAAGAAAAGCTTGTTTGCCACTATACAGACAAAGAAACTTATTTATTTTGGCCACATCATTCGTCAGAGTTCAATATACCGTACATTGTTGGAAGGGAAGGTGAATGGCAGCAGAGGGAGAGGGAGACCAAGAACATCATGGTTTACAAATATTTCACAGTGGACAGGCTTGAATTATTCACAGTCTATCAGAACAGCACAACATCGGGACAAGTGGAGAACCATTGCATCCAACCCTCGACTAGAGGATGGAACTATTGATTGATTGATTGACAGAGGTGTTGGAAAGTCCTTAAATTGATCCTGAATGTAAAGGTCGAGAAAATACAACAACATTATTTGTTTCTAGGATAATTTAATATAAAACAAAGAAAGGCACTACACTTTAAGAATTGCGACGCCGACATCTGTTAAAGTTGTCGGCGTCGAGCATTGGATGTCGGCGTCGAACGGCATAATTATAGTATAGCATTGACAGAGGTGTTGGAAAGTCCTTAAATTTATCCTGAATGTAAAGGTCGAGAAAATACAACAAACATATTTGTTTCTAGGATAATTTAAAATGAAACAAAGAAATGCGCTACACTTTAAGAATTGCGATACCGACATCTTAAATTGACCACCAATTGGCCCATTTTCGTGAGGCCGACTCGTTTTACATATATGTATGGGCTGGTGGTGCCTGAGTGGGATGTAAATAGACATAGTGGTGCTTGCAGGTCTGGGTGTGAGTGCACTCAGGGCCTACCCCCTCTGCTGGGATAGGGATCACCAAACTCGACCAGACTGGATGGCCGAATGAGTTAGAGCGTCCGTCTCCCATGTTGGTAGACCATGGGATCGTGGGTTCGAACCCTGGTCGAGTCAAACCGATGACTTAAAAATTGATATTTGTTGCTTCCTAGCTTGGCGCTCGGCATTATTAGGATAGGGCAAGGACTGGTTGGCTCAGTGTCAGGGTAATGTGACTGAGTGGGATATCAGGTCATGGTGCTGGCGGCCTGGTCTCCCACTAGTGCAGCACTATAAAGTCGCCATGAGTGCGCACTGTGACAAGTCGGTACCCATCCTGATATGACCTTAGATGTTGCTAGGATGTGAAATAACCAAACTCAAAGGTCAAGGTTGGTGGTGGCCATGGGGCCATACAGCTTGGTGGTGGTGGGCAGACCACTGGTATCCATGAGGACCAGGAATGCTGGATCCCAATTGGTGGGCCAAGAATGCTTGTTTTCCATTGGGGGGAAAGGGGTGGGGGTGATACTCTACAATGAACCCATGGAACCATATGAATAATAAACCAGAGGGCTTGACTCTCTCTTCTTCTTTACACTTTATACTCTTCCTTTCTCTTTGTCTGTATTGATTTCGCCAT
Organism: Branchipolynoe longqiensis; assembly: GCA_030323885.1. Taxonomy (NCBI): domain Eukaryota; kingdom Metazoa; phylum Annelida; class Polychaeta; order Phyllodocida; family Polynoidae; genus Branchipolynoe; species Branchipolynoe longqiensis. Next base: position 52,277,488 of record CM059198.1, on the reverse strand, counting down.
CGCCTGCCTACACAGCCACAGATTCGAGCCTTAGCTTTTACAAGGTGATCCATCGGTGATCAGTCTCATGAACACCGGGTACTCCCCCCCCCCCCCTCCGCCCTCTCCCGCCTACTTGATCAACATGAGTCATTTGAACTGTTCCTGCAGGAATATGTTTCCAACGTAGTCATTCTTGTTCACTTCAGGCTGCAAGTAAATAATGTTGGTTGGTTGGTTGTTGGAGTTTTACCTCCTGACAACATCTAAGGTCATAACCAGAACGGGTATCGACTTGTGACAGTGCACACTCATGGCACCTTTATAGTGCTACCCCACTGGGAGACCAGACCATGAGCACCATGATCTGATATCCCACTGAATCACATTATCCTGACACTGAGCCAGTCTTTGCCCTATCCGAATAATGCCGAGTGCCTGGCTAGGAAGCGACCAGTATAAATTCTTAAGTTATTGGTTTGACTTTACCAGGGTTCAAACCCATGAGTTCGAATCCCACGATCTACCAAAACGGGAGACAGACGCTCAACTCATTCAGCCATCCCGTCTGGTCTGTAAGTAAATAAGGATGTGGCCGGAACACCAGTGCCTCAGGTAGAGGGTAAATGATTCTAGTCAGCTGCACACCGTGTCATCAGGGAGAGATCGGCGCGCCGGCTGCTTTGTTTGTTTGTTGTTGTTTTACGTCCTAGCAACTTCCAAGGTCATATCAGGCCGGGTACCGACTTGTGACAGTGCGCACTCATGGTGACTTTATAGTGCTGTCCCACTGGGAAACCAGGCGGCCGGCACCATGACCTGGTATCCCACTCAGTCACATTATCCTGACACTTAGCACACCAGTCCTTGCCCTGTCCTAATAATGCCGAATGCCTTGCTAGGAAGCGACAAGTATAAATTTTAAAGTCATTGGTTTGACTCGACCAGGGTTCGAACCCACGACCCCATGATCTACCAGCACGGGAGACAGTAGATAAAAGATTCACCCGGTACTTGTAGTACACGGGTGAAGGACAACGTACTGTAAATACGAGCGAAAATAGCTTTAGTAAGGAACAGGAACTAGAAACTGTGGCTCCAGTATCAAATGGCTACCCATATAGGCACAGAGTTAGTTAAATGGGAGAGAATGCAAAAAGACAAGATGGCGTCGATTTCACTTTTAAATCTTATTAAACCAGATGTTTTATTATATTTTTCAACTCAAAGGTAGCGGGGAAATATGAAAAGATATACAAAGAATAAATGTTGCTTCTTAGATTGTGAAATTAGGTTCTCATAAAGACTCATTTCATTAACCCGATTTTTCGACCGTTTTTAATATAAGGCTGGGCTTCACCCGTGTACTGCGAGTACCGAGTGAATCCTTTATCTAGGGAGACAGATGCTCTAACTCATTCGGCCATTCCGTCTGGTCGCGCGCCGGCTGCAGTCAAGTGACACAATCAGGGATGAAAGTGGTATCCGGCAAAAAACGCGCAAATTAGGCCGAGACTTTTGCGCCACCTAGCGGGTCTCGGGAGAACCAACGGCGAATTTCAGGGAAATGCAGAAAAATGACGAAGTCCGATTTCAACTGTCCTTATTGTGACTGTATTATCACCCATAACAAACTCTTTCTTGTCTGGGTCCGGGTGGTGTGTGGTGGGGAGGGGGTTAACATACCATGCGTAGGAGGCGCGGGTGGTGTGTGTGGTGGGGAGGGGGTTAACATGCCATGCGTAGGAGGGGGGTGGTGTGTGGTGGGGGGGGTGGGGGGGTTAATGAGAGGGCGGGTTGGTGGGGAGGTTAACACCATGCGTAGGAGGCGCGGGTGGTGGTGTGTTGGGTGGGGAGGGGGTTAACATGCCATGTATAGGAGGCGCGGGTGGTGTGTGGTGGGGGGGGGTTTTAACGGCCATGCGTAGGGGCGCGGGTGGTGTGTGGTGGGGAGGGGTTAACAGGCCATGCGTAGGAGGCGGGGGTGGTTGTGTGGTGGGGGGGGGTTAAAGCCATGCGTAGGAGGGGAAGGGTGGGTGGGTGGTGCGTGCTGGGGCCAATATAGGAGGCGTGGGGTCTGGTGGGGAGGTGGTTAACATGCCATGCGTAGGAGGCGCGTAGGAGGCACGGAGTGTGTGGTGTGTTTGGTGGGGAGGGGGTTAACAGGCCATGCGTAGGAGGCATTGGGTTGGGGGCGGCAGCGGGTGGTGTGTGTGGTGGTTAACAGGGCATGCGTAGGAGGCACGGGGTGGGGGGGGGGGCGGGTGGTGTGTGTGGTGGCGAGGGGGTTAACAGGCCATGTGTGTGGTGGCGAGGGGGTTAACAGGGCATGCATAGGAGGCACGGGTGGGGGTGGCGGCGAGGGGGTTAACAGGCCATGCGTAGGAGGCATGTCGTGACAATCAACATAACGTCACTGTCTGGCGAAGTTAACACTCAGATCAATGTCCGCCTACCGGAGACGGATGGGGGCTGTTGCTGTATATTGTCTGTTATATCATTTACTGTTGTCATCTGCTATATCACTTACTGTTGTTGTCTGCTACATCACTTACTGTTATATGCTACCTCACTGTTATTGTTGTCTGCTACATCACTCACTGTACTTATCTGCTATGTCACTCACTGTACTTATCTGTTATGTCACTCACTGTACTTATCTGCTATATCACTCACTCTACTTATCTGCTATATAGATCGCTGTCCTATTCTCTTTCGTGCCACATATAAAGTACCTGAAAACCAGATACCTGAAAGTGCTAGATATTCTGAGGGTGCTGTCCAGCTCAGAGTGGGGAGCAGACAGAGATGTTCTGCTCTCCGTGTACAGAACCTTGGTTCGGTCATGAGTGGATTACGGCAGCATAGTATACGGTTCCGCAAGGAAATCATATATTGGGCTGCTAGCCACGATCCACCACCAGTGACTGGGCCTGGCCCTTGGGGCCTTCCGCACCTCACCGGTTCAGAGCCTCTACGTCGAAGCCAATGAACCATCACTTAACAACAGGAGAATCAAACTGGCCAAGCAATATGTAGTCAAGATAAAAACTAATGCATTGAATCCTGCACACAATTGTCTATTCAAGCAACATGACGAATCCAGGTATGAAGCCAGGCCAAATTACATCCGGCCACTGAGGCTCCGAATGAAACCTCATTTGGATGCCTTGGGCGTGGATTTGGATGTGTTGGAGGATGCCAAAGTCCCAGATCATCCCCGTGTTCGTTGATGAAGCCATCGGTTGTACTCCGACTCATGGAACTGAGGAAGTCTGGGACACATCCACTCGTGTACCAAGGACTGCATGCCGAGATTCAAGGCCAGTTTGAAGACCACCTCTCCATATACACTGATGGTTCGAAAGACCAAAGCCGTGTAGCTGCTGTGGAAGTCTGCCGACAGGAAAGATTTGGCATACGCTTGCCCAATCAGAGCTCGATTTTCACTGCGGAAGCCCAAGCACTCCTTCTCGCATTGGAGTGTATCAAGGTATCCAACCACACTAACTATGTTATATACAGTGATTCGTTCTCTTGCCTCCTGGCTGTTGCTGGACTGAAAACAAATCACCCTATTCTAGCAACGGTCATTTATAGTTTGTTTGTTTGTTGTTGTTTTACGTCCTAGCAACATCTAAGGTCATATCAGGACGGGGTCATTTATAAAATGAACCAACTGGCAACGGATGGGTATGACATCCACCTGTGCTGGGTGCCTGGCCATGCCGGCATACAAGGAAACGAACGAGCTGATCGGCTTGCGAAGAAGGCCCTGAACTGTGATCTTGAACCATGTCTGATCCCTCACTCTGATCTGAAACCACTAATAGCCACCCACATAAAATCCAAATGGCAACACGAGTGGGGTGAAAACATTAATAAACTTAAAGAAATTGAACCATCTGTGGGAAAACCACCACAGACTCATGCGGGAGGTTGGCGGGACCAAGTGGTCCCTAGCTGCTACCGTATTGGCCACTCATGGCTTACACATGCTTTTCTGCTCAAGGGGGAACCTCCCCCTGAATGTATTGGGTGTCAGTCCCCGCTGACACTCAAACACATTTGACTAATTGCGTTGATTTTTTGGCCCTGCGCCAACAATTCTACACTGCAGACAGTATGCATGACCTTTTTACTAAAGTAAAACAGGAAAACATTTTAGCCTTTTTGAGGGCAGCTGGACTGTACCACCTCATATAGTTTACTAAATAAATTCTATCAATTATTAATCAAACTTTTCTTTTTCTATGGGAATTTGTTTCCCTTGACCACAAATATATGATTGTGAGCTTTCTAATTTAATGAGTGTCTAGTGGCGCATTATTGATTGTCTGCTTTTACATGTAAAAGCGATGGTTTGAACAAAAAACAAACATTTCTCGCCGTGAATATGGCCTATGCGGCTGACACGGCGTAAAGCAACCACCAATCAATCAATCAATCAGCTATATCACTCACTGTACTTATCTGCTATATCACTCACTGTACTTATCTGCTACACCACTCACTGTACTTATCTGCTATATCACTCACTGCATTTATCTGCTATATCACTCACTGTACTTATCTGCTACATCACTTACTGCTACATCACTCACTGTACTTATCTGCTGTATCACTCAACATACTTTTCTGCTACATCACTTACTGTACTTATCTTCTATATCACTCTCTGTACTTATCTGCTATAGCACTCACAATATTTATCTGCTACACCACTCACTGTACTTATCTGCTATATCACTCACTGTACTTATCTGCTATATCACTCACTGTACTTATCTGCTATATACACTCACTGTACTTATCTGCTATATCACTCACTGCACTTATCTGATATATACACTCACTGTACTTATCTGTTATATCACTCACTGCATTTATCTGCTATATCACTCACTGTTGCTATATACACTCACTGTACTTATCTGCTATATCACTCACTGCACTTATCTGCTATATACACTCACTGTACTTATCTGCTATATCACTCACTGCATTTATCTGCTATGTCACTCACTGTTGCTATATACACTCACTGTACTTATCTGCTATATCACTCAATGCACTTATCTGCTATATACACTCACTGTACTTATCTGCTACCTCACTCACTGCTCTTGTCTACTATATCATTATCACTCCCTGTACTCATTTGCCTTATTACCTACTGCGACTTACTGTTCTCGTATCTGACTCTCCATTCTCTACCCCCAAGGTCACGTACATAAACCAGGTTCCACCCTAGTGTGTTCGCCCCACCATTGTTCTCCCTGGATTGGTTCCGCCATATTGATTTCAACCCGGCTGGTTGTTTATGAAGCCGCTTCTACAGTCAGACTGATCTGCAAATTACATTATCAGGCACTGCGTGCCAGACGTAACATTGCTGGAGGCATGTTGGTATGTCAACCACTAGCTGCATGTGAAAATGTGAAAATGTGAAAAATACAAAATATTTATCACAGTCTAATTAGTCCGGCATTGTCACAGCATCCCTGACAACTTTGGAGCCTCTTGCTCACCCGCATTTGTGAATCTATAGTAATATTTACTAAACATAAATTACTTATATAATACCGATATGGTACGCTACAAGTCTGTATCAGGGTAGTAACTAGATAAAAGATTTACTCGGTACTTGTAGTACACGGGTGAATACCAACCCTATATAAATATGGTCGAAAATAGCGTTAGCATGGAACAACAAGTAGAATGCCTGGCACCAGTGTCAAATGGTTACTTATACCAACACAGAGTTGGTGAACGAGAATACAAAAAGACAAGATGGCGGCCGCAGAACGCCGTCGATTTCACTTTTAAATCTGATTGTTTTTTTTTTTTTGGTGGGTTTGGTGTGTTGTTGTTTTGTTGTGTTGGTTTTTTTGGTTTTGGGGGTGTTGTTGGGTTGGGGTGTTTGTATCTAGGTAGTAACTAGCAGTGCAGCATGCTCTTTGCAAAAGGTCTTATAGATTTCCACCAACCCATACTTTAATGGCAATAAAAGAACTAATGTTGTGGGTAGCAGTTCACTACGCAGCATGCCTTGTGTAACAGGTTTTATTTACAATGTACACTCCCAGCCTGCCCTCTGATGGCAATGGCAAGAACTAATGTGGGGAGCAGCTCACTATGCAGCATGCTCTGTGGGAAAAAGTCATATAGAGGATTTCCATCACCAATCCACCTTATGATGGTAGTCGGGGAACTAAATGTTATGGGCAGCAGCTCACTATGTAGCATGCTCTGTGGAAAAGGTCATATAGAGGATTTCCATCACCAATTCACCTTCTGATGCCCGAACTAAATGTTATGGGCAGCAGCTCACTATGTAGCATGCTCTGTGGAAAAGGTCATATAGGGGATTTCCATCACAAACCAGCCTTCTGATAACAGTGGAAAGAAGTAATGTGGGTAGCAATTCACTGCACAAGTTCCGTGGAAAAAGGTCTTTGTCAGCATACAACTACCGAATTAAGATAAATACATAGATATATACACATATCATATAGAAATGAAATCAACACAAATATGGCAATTCTCATCGTCGCCAGTGTTGTGGTCACGTGATTAGCAAACTGCAGTGCCATTGTGAATGTAGGGTCAGTTAGTGCACTGGAATTTAGTGAGTTGCCTAATTAAGTTGTAGATAATGCAAAAAAACCGAGGTGCACAAAATTTGAAAAAGGGCGAGAGGCGTACCTATCATCGAGCTAAATACGCTCAGCGAGTTTGTTTTGTTTGTTGTTTTACGTCCTAGCAGCATCTAAGGTCATATCAGGACGGCGCTCAGCGAGAGTAAACATGATCGAATGGTGGTAACTAAGGTGATTAGCAGCTCTTGGTCGTCCTGTCAACCATCAATACCATGTCTGACACACAAACAGACTACAGGACAAGTTATTAACATACCCCGTGCTACAAACACCTAGTCAAACAGTGTACCTAATTAATATGGAATCAATGTAGTGGAACCAATCGAGGGATGAATTCACTGAAGTGGAATGTATCCATGGGTGAACTCACTGAAGTGGAACCAATCCAGGTGTCATAAGCCGTGTTTACACGGGCAATTGTGAAGTGAATTAGGCAAATCGATTTATATGAAGCGATGTAGTGGCGCGTTTACACAGACCTAGTTTGAAAGTGTTTTGGCGCCGGGAACCAGCAGCCTTAGTGTTCCACCTGTAGCCGGCGAGCACTGCTATTTGTTTAGTTTACACTCGGCGATTCGACGCCGATGTAGCTGCTACGTTAATATCGCTTGGAATTTAAGGTTAATTTAATTAAATTTCATTATTTGAGTATGTAATTCTGTTAAATATGATCGCATTCAATAGATTTCGGCCTAATCGGTCACTAACACTGCCGGGCACCAGCAATAGTTACAGCTGAGCCTGTAGCCGGCGAGCACCGCTATTTTACAGTATTGCCGCCCGGGAACTGACTGTATTGCTTCATATAAACCACCTCGCGAGGTGGTGTACATAAAGTGAATCATATGAAGCGAATCAGCCCTAATCCGCCTCAGAGTCGCGTTTACATGGCAAATGTGAGGCGAACTAGGCGAGGCGATTTATATGAAGCGACTTAACTCGCCCGTGTAAACACGGCTCTAGATGAGAATGGCCCGACAAATCTGGAAAATAGTCGGGGAGGGGGGTGCAAACTCAGAATCAGTCTTTGTATCAAGGCAGAAATAAAAATCCTACTTAGTTTTCCTCCAGTCTTAAAATATGAAAAAACAAAGCTGTCAGACAATTAACACTATATATTCCAAAGCATTTATTACATTCAAGTTAAGTTTGAACAAGAAATGTAGCAAAATTTGATGGATTTGTCCAAAGATTATTCAAAACTATCGAAAATTTGATTTTATCTGACAAATACATGAATATCCGACGAAAGTTGGGTAATCCAACTCTGTACAAACACTGGGAATGGTCGCAATTTTTGACCATATCCGGATATCTTGAAAAAATTGGGCAAACAAGAAATTTGGAAATCCCGATAAATCGAGAATATTCTCATCCATGAGGGGTGAACTCACCGAAGTAGAACGAATCCAGGGGTGAACTCACTGAAGTGGAACCAACCCAGGGGTGAACTCATTGAAGTGGAACCAACCAGGGGTGAACTCGTTGAAGTGAAACCAATCAAGGGGTAAATTCACTGAAGTGGAACCAATCCAGGGGTGAACTCACTCAAATCGACCAAACCCCCAGGGTGAACGCACTAAAGTTCAAGCAATCCAGGAGTGAACTCACTGAAGTGGAACCAATCCAGGGATGAACTCTTTGAAGTGGAACCAAGCTAGGGGTGAACTCATTGAAGTGGAACCAAGCTAGGGGTGAACTCATTGAAGTGGAACCAAGCCAGGGGTGAACTCATTGAAGTGGAACCAATCTAGGGGTGAACTCACTGAAGTGGAACTAATCCAGGGGTGAACTCATTGAAGTGGAACTAATCCAGGGGTGAACTCACTGAAGTGGAACTAATCCAGGGGTGAACTCATTGAAGTGGAACTAATCCAGGGGTGAACTCACTGAAGTGGAACTAATCCAGAGGTGAACTCACTGAAGTGGAACTAATCCAGGGGTGAACTCACTGAATAAGCAAGTATGGGTGAATTAGTTATGGTCGAACCAATCGCAGGTGAACTTACTGGTTTAAACCAGTCCATTACAAGCTTACTCTGATGGAACCAGTCATCATAAACTCACTGAGATGGAACCGGTCCATTGTAAACTCATTGGTATGGAACCAGTTAATTAAAAACGCACAGGGATGTAAAAGATACCTCATAAACTCACTGAGGTCGAACTCGTCCATTGTAAACTCATTGGTATGGAACCAGTTAATTATGCACAGGGATGGGAAAACTTCATCGAAAACTCCTGAGTATTGACCCAGTTAATTGCCAACGCACTGAGATCGAACCAGCTAATTATAAACTCACTGGTATGGAACCAGTCAACTGTAAAATTACATGGTTGAAAAAGGTGTATCATAAGCCTACTTAGATACAAGATTCACCCGGTACTTGTAGTACACGGGTGAAGACCAGCCTTATATAAAAACGGTAGAGAAATCGGGCTAATGAAATGAGTCTTTATGAGAGCCTAACTTCACAATCTAAGAAGCAGCATTTATTCTTTGTATATATGTCTTCATGTTTAGCCGCTACTTTTGAGTTGGAAAATATAATAAAACATATACTTTAATGCAATTTAAAAGTGAAATCAACGGCATGCTCTGGCCGCCATCTTGCCTTTTTGCATTCTCTCCCATTTCACCAACTCTGTGCTGATATAAGTAACCATTTGACACTGGTGCCAGGCATTCTACTTCTTGTTCCATACTAAAGCCATTTTCACCCATATTTAGACTACGTTGTCTTTCACCCCTGTATTGGAAGTACGGGGTGAATCTTTTATCTAAAGCCTACTGAGATGGAACCAGTCCATTGAAAAATAACTGGTATGGAATCAGTCAATTGTAAACTCAGAGGGATCGCAAAAGTTCATCGCAAACTCACTGAGAATCAGTGAGATGGAAGCAGTCCATTGTAAACTCCCTAGAATGGAAGTAGTCCATTGTAAACTCACTAGAATGGAACCAGTATACTGTAAAAATCAATGTAATGGGACCAGCTCATCATAAACTCACTGAGATGAAACTGGTTAATTATAATATAAACTCACTTGAATCGAATCAGTCGATGGTGAACTCATTTGGACGGAACCCAAACATAATATTAGTCCATAATAACCTTATTAAGTGGAATCAGTCCAATGTGGTAAACTCACTTAGAATAGATCAAGCCAGTGACGGATGAACTTACTTGGATTGAACTAGTTCATGGCAAATTCGTTGTTTTACATCCTAGCAACATCTAAGGTCATGTCAGGAAGGGTACCGACTTGTGTCATCGTGCACTTATGGTGACTTTATAGTGCTGCCCAACTGAGAAACCAGGTCACCAGCACCATGTCCCCATATCCCACATAATTGTGATACTGTGCTAACCAGTCCTTGTCCTATCCTATTAATACAGAGCGCCAGGCTAGGTAGTGCCAAGTATCAATTTTATAAGTCATTGTTTTGACTCGATCAGGATTCGAACTCCTGACCTTCCGCATGGGAAGCCTGTGTTCTAGCGATTCGGCCGCCGGGTCTGGTCATGACACATTCACTAGTCTAGGAACCAGTCCACAAGGAATTCACTGGGGAGAACTAATCAGGGTGCAGATTGATTCGGTGAGCTAGCTAACTGCTGCCCAATAAATATACAATCACTCTGGCAAGACGTGTCTATGCGAAATAAGGATGTGGCTAGTTATCTAGATAGTATGTAGATGTGTACAAAAAAGACAACTGTAGGCAGAGTGCAAATTTACTTACGCTAGAAGCTAATGTAAACACCACATATGGAAGGGCAAGGAGCTGGAGAGGGAAAGAAGAATGGGAAAGGGGTGGAGCAGCGGGAGAGCAAGGAGTGGGACAGACAGGCAGGCGTAGGAGGAGAGAATGGTAGGGAAGGGGGAAGAAGAATGAAAGGGGTGTTAAAGAGAGGGGAAGGAGACGGAGAGGGTGACTAAGGAATAGTAGGAGAGGGGAGGGGGAGGGAGAGGGGGAGGAGGGGAGGGGCAGAAGGAGAGGGAGGGAGAGGCAGAAGGAGAGGGGAGAGGATGCAGAAGGAGGGGGGAGGGGAGGAGACGGAGGACGGGGGCGGGGGGGAGACGAAGGGGGTGGGCAGGGGCATGGGGTCTAGAAAGTATGGCTAGTAAGTAGTAGACCGGCATGGGTAGAAAACTGTAGCTGTGACCAGTGGTGGTTCTCCTCTACACGGTCTACTGAGCACAGCGGGTGTAGCTCAGCTTGTGCAGGTTGAACGCTTGAGCGACTCGAAAACTCACAAAGCTGCGCCGTGCCAGTGTGGGATAAATCTATATTCTAGAACACAGTCATAGCTCAGTGGATGCAACGCGCAAGAAACAGAAGCTTGACACCAATCAATTATACATGGTGATACAGCAAATACTCAGAACACGATCATTATTTAACATGCTGTTGCGTCATGGTACTAGTATCTATATATAATATAAGCCTGTCTTACTAAGTTACCTGTATGGCTAATGCAATGGTAGTAATGGGCGTGTTCGTTAACATTCACATCCGACAGCTTTGGGGGTTAGGCTGTTCAGTAACACTGTACACACATCAACAAACGCTGTTTAGAACCGATTAATCGGATGTGTTGATATGTATATAATTTAACAAATATCTTAAAAAAGTAACTAATAAAAATCGATCCCCAAATCATGATTCAGTGAGTCAGCCCCTCTGAGTATGGAACAGAATATCTTAGATTAGAATGCAGAACTTGTGTTGACTCGTGCCAGGTCAGTGTCAATGATACATCCCCAACACTGTGTTTGCTTTAGTATGAGCTACATATGTGGACATAAATACACACAAGAGCCTCGTTAGTGTGGATGTGTCACATATATGTGCTCAAATTTGTTTGTAAAGTAGAGAGTAATAATATAAAGAACGGGCCTACGTAACTGAGACTGCTTCTTCCCGGGCTCACACAAGTCACAGTTCCTGCGCCTCTTATCACAGCCTGCGTATGGGAACTGGTACTGTCTTGTACTTCTGTAGATCAGTGTACATCACTATCAGGTGTAAGACAGTCATTAAACACAGGTACAAACTGGCGGAAGACTCACCTGGTTCAGTCACAGGTAGCCGGACTCCGACCACCCCGCCTCCCCTTGTGGTAATGGCGGCTGCTCGCCCAGCGCGCCAGACTGTCGGTACGCTGATGGATCTGCGGCCGCTGACAGATCTGCGGTACGTGTAGTGGAAGCAGTGTTAAAGAGGCGTAAGAATAGTGCAGTGGCGCGCAGCTGACACGCGACCAGTGTAGGTGTTCAGGTGTTGAGACGACCAGCCATGGTGGAAGCAGGTCACGGTGTTTGGTAGGTAGAGCTGGGCACAAGCGGCTGTGGGAAAGGGACTTCCTAATCACGCATGAACACTGTGTCAATGTGTTGTTTGGTGGTTGGTTACTCATGGATACAATTTTAATTAGTTGTCGGTGAATATGGGAGTGGTGTGGGGGCGGGGTGGCTCTTGGGACTACTATTTGAGAAAGCCAAACATATGTCAAACAAACGTTGTTACAAATAACATGTTGCCACTGTTATAGAATAATGCCATTAATGGTTATAGTTTTTGATATGTCACCCAAACCCAAAACGAAAATGCCCGAGAATTTATTTTTATGTTCGATTATCATCTATCCCAGAATATAGGTATGTGGCTACTCACCCCTCCTCCCAGCCCCATCCAGTGGCCTATTAAGACAATCACGGAGTGAATTAGATGTTATGCCTAAATAGGCCCATTACATCTGAGATTCTTTCACCATCCAGCGGACATCAGGTTTGTATAGGGTCTATTTGCCTTTGGCGTGTATGCACATGCAACCACCCTATGGACTGTCACATTGAAGTTGTTTGGATCGAAGGCTCTGGCAAATTTCCTCTGTAGGAGTCAGGTCGATACAGTGCGAGGTGGGTGCCAGTGGCCTTGGTACCGGTATCCAGGGACTGACAGGGGCCAGTGTGTTGGAACCAGTGTTAGGATCACATTAGATCACCAGTATTTGTGAATGCAAAGTGAGAGGCACGTAACTATTTTCTGACAGATGGCGCCAGGTGTCTCATTGTTTTGTTTATGGGGTTGTCATGACGACGGGTGGGACGCGTTCGTATGGATGTGCACAGATTGCCTGCTGGGTGTTGTGCAGTCTAGTTCCTTCTTCACAGAGGACGCCACTTGATTAGTTTGGACAAACCAAAGCACCACCAACGTACACTGGGAGTACTAAAAACCGACGAAGTATGACCATTCTTATAGGCCTGTCACACTACAATGTAAAGGCCCTGTCACATTACGGCGTGTGGGGGGAGCGTATTGAAAACCTACGTAAGTCCTGCGTGTGCCGGCCTATGATGACCTTTGGTGACCTCTCGGGTGGTTTTGAGCATATGTGGAACCTATGAGGAGCGTACGAGGAGTGTATGGGAGCGTGCTGTGACATTTTTTTACAGTTTTGATTGGCATGTGGAGTGTGCGAGTAGCGTACGCGTAGCATACGAGTAGCATATGCGTAGCGTATGAGCGTATGAGTAGCATATACGTAACCTAAGTGGAACCTATGCTTAGCGTATGCAAAGCATATCTTATCTTAAATAAACTGAATAATTAGTGTTCAATATTTGTGTGGCATCCAGAGTAGGACGGTCCAAACATGTGCTCCAACCACTATCAAAAGCAACTACCTGTTAGGAAGCAGTCTCCATATGAAATATGAAGAAATGGGATGGTGCAAACATGTACACACACACACCCACTACACACACATGTACCTAGATTTTATCCTACATATCGACCTTAGATACCTGTTAGGTTTATTATTATTATTATTATTATATAATACCTGTTAGGCTTACTTACTTATTGGGGGGTTTGTGACCTAGCAGTCACTGGCTGCAGAACTGCAGCAATAATAAACGGCGGACCTGTTAGGAAGCAGTCTCCATGAGAAATATGAAGAAATGGGACGGTGCAAACATGTAGGACGGTCCAAACATGTCCGTTAACCCGGCTCAGATCGATGTCCAGACCTATGGCATACGCTTTGAATACGCTGTGCATACGCTAGGGGTACGCTAGGAGTACGCTCGAATACGTAACACGTAGGTTATGCGTACGCTACATACGCTAGAGATATGCCGGTGACGCAAGTTGAGTGTATGCGTAGCATACGCCGGCATACCCCTAGCGTATGAGGAGCATACGCCGGCGTACATGGAGCGTATGAGAAGCGTATGAGTAGCGTATGAACCATACGCTCCCGTAGGTCGAGATTTTTTGAGCATGCACAAAAAGATTTGGACGGACGGATGGGAGAAAGCGTATGGCGGCGTATGACAGCATATGCCGGCATAGGCCGGCACATGACGGCCTATGCATAGCATATGCATAGCGTACGCATAGCATATGCATAGCGTACACGTAGCGTACGCATAGCGTATGACGGCGTATGCCGACGTATATGACATAATGCGCCTATGCCGCCGTACGCTACCTCAAAAAAACCTAATGTGACAGCCCCTTAACGAGTTAACGTGAGCTAACGTAGGTGAATTTTGGTCATTACGTTGAGGTATAGTGGGTTACGTTATGCTTATGTTAGGCAGACGTCGAGATACGTCGAGAGACGCCAGGTTACATCGCGCGTCAAGGTTTTGGACATGTCCAAAACTTTCGACGTAGCTCGACGTGATACAGTTGCGTTGGAATGACGTTACACTCACGTTACGCCGACGTTAGGTGTGCGATAGAGCTATATCTGCATATTACGCCGAGAATTTCGATGCGTGAAATTTATTTTCACGTTGTCCCTACGCTGGCGCGTTACGTCGTTGTGTGACAGGGCCATTAGATAATAGATTCACCGCTGACGCTGATGCTGTGGCTACTGCAGCAGTACGGGGTGAATCTTTTATCTAGACCATTATTAGATAAAGGATTCACCCAGTACTCGCAGTACACGGGTGAATACCAACCGTATATAAAAACAGTCGAAAAAGTGGGTTAATGAATTGAGAGCCTAATTTCACAATCTAAGAAGCAACAATTATTCTTTACATATGTCTTAGTGATAGCCTGCTACTTTTGAGTTGAAAAATATAATATAATATCTAGTTTAATAAGATTTAAAAGTGAAATCGACGGCATTCTGCGCGGGCATCTTGTCTTTTTGCATTCTCTCCCATTTCACCAAGTCTGTGCCGATATAAGTAACCATTTGACACTGGAGGCACGCATTCTACCTGCTGTTCCATACTAAAGCTATTTTCACGCGTATTTACAGTACGTTGTCATTCACCCGTGTACTACAAGTATCGGGTGAATCTTTTATCTCGACCATTATATACATTATATAGTTACTGGAGAACCAGATCGGAGCTTAGACTAGGCAGTCACATAGACGTTATTTATTATAACCGAGGGCACAACATAATAATATACACAATTATCCCTCTCCCCTAAGTTAGGCAAAGTAGCACCATAGTTTTTGACCTGATGAAAATATTACCAAAATATGCACCACTTTTATTAATTAATAGCGTTTCATTAGGGGCGGGATCGGGCGCGGTGGCCTAATCGGCAGAGCGCGGGCCTCGCGTGTGGAAGGTCAGGAGTTCAGTTCCCGTTCGAGTCAAACCAATGACTTTAAAATTGGTGATTGTCGCTTCCTAGCCTGGTGCTCGGCATTAATAGGATAGGGCAAGGACTAGTTAGCTCAGTGTCAGGATAATGTGACTGAGTGGGATATCGGGTCATGGTGCCGGTGGCTGATTTCTCAGTGGGGCAGCACTATAAAGTCACCATGAGTGTGCACTGTCACAAGTCGGTAACCATCCTGATATGACCTTAGATGTTGCTAGGACGTAAAACAACAAACATGTTATTGTGGTTGCTTCTGGTGAAGAATATAACTATATTTCATATTATAATGTCCAGTACGTGTACTGTGTATATTTTAATATTCATAGCAATGATCTCATAGTTCACGATAACAATACGGGATAGGCCTTATCCAAGTAGATATTGTTTATTCCGGGCAGTATCTGATACTTCATTGATTCAAAGCAAATAGACTCCACATTATTAGGATACGGCAAATACTGGTTGACTCAGTGCCAGGATAATTGTGAATGAATATGATATTAGATAATGGTACTGGCATCATATAACACAGTTGGGTAGCACTATAAAGCTCTCATAGGCGTGGTACTGTCATAAGTCGGTATTGGTCCTGATTTGACCTCAGATGTTAAACCCCATTCACTCACTGATTCATCCAGGCCCATGAACCAATAACACGTCATGTCTACCTATTCATAACGTTTCCCAGTCAGGTCGATAGCAGGACTGGACAAATGACTTAACTCAATGACATCACCATACACGGTATATAAAAGAGAAGATTCAGAACCCACTTCAGGCAATTCCTTTTCACAGAGAGAGGGGGAGAGAGAGAGAACAACCTCCATAATTATGATGTGGAGGCCCAGATTATTACGTTTGAACGAAGGATGACAATGTTTGGAGGAATCAAGATATCCTATGCAGCCTATTTACGGAACAGCTCTGATCCTATGTTGCATGGTCACACTGACCAGTATAATATCTCTCCAGATTCATCAGAAAACGATGTGAATGCACAAGCCTCCACCATGTCACGACCTCAGTAAACCTATATAGCGTATACAGTAAAGCCTCTCTAACTGACCACCTCCACAAATCGACCACTACCCTATCTCGATCGCTTTATTTGGGTCCCAAACGATTGCTCATACAATACCATTGTAACGATTTAGAAAAACCGTAATCAGACCACCCCCCTAAATGGATTTAGAAAGGTTTTATAGTATTTAAAACTATAATGCCCCGGTCACATACATGTTAGTGGACGTAGTTGAACGTAGTGGAGGCTAACGTAGTTGAACGTAGTTGAACGTACTCTCATCCATA
The DNA here is from genome assembly GCA_030323885.1 of Branchipolynoe longqiensis. Lineage (NCBI taxonomy): Eukaryota > Metazoa > Annelida > Polychaeta > Phyllodocida > Polynoidae > Branchipolynoe > Branchipolynoe longqiensis. The sequence goes on along the minus strand of CM059198.1, from coordinate 52,260,883 downwards.
CTTGTCCGGCATGTTAACTTGGTAATAACGTGGGTGAGCCATAATGTCCGATTAAATTTTTGGACATGGTAAAAAAAGCACTACATTGGAGGCTGAATTTGCATTCGTGATGCTAACGTACTCTAGCAAACTCTAGTATATTCTACTGTACTTGGATGAAGCCCTGGTGACCTAGCCGTTAGTGGACGTAGGTGAACGTAGTGGAGGCTAACCTATAGTTGAACGTACCGGCATCCGTACTGTAACATATTTATCCGTACTATAATGTATTTATCCATACCCAAACCTGCCATACCTTAACGTATTTCAACGTAGTTTAATGTTGTTGTTGTTGTTTTGGGGAGTTTTCAGTCGCATTGGTGCGCAGAAGGCTGCAAATCTGCAGCACTGAATGGGCACCACTGAAAGCAGTCCCATGTGGTCGGGAGTTGGCTTCCGGTGTGTAGTGATCAGAGGAATTGAGGGGTAGGGGGGGAGGGGGGGGGGAGGAAGGAAAAAGGCAGCCTAAGAGTCCAACCACAGTCCTCTGAGAGGGCCGGGGGAGGCTGGGTGGTTGGTGTAGTTTTGCACCCCAGTAAGACCCTAGGCCATACCAGGATGTGCACCGACTTGTAACAGCGCGCACTCATGGTGACTTTATAGTGCTGCCCCACTGGGAAATCAGGCCGCCGGCGCCATGACCCGATGTCCCACACAGTCACATTATCCTGACACTGTGCGCCCAGTCCCTGTCCTGATTTCATAACGCCAAGCGCCAAGCAGCAACAGGTACCCATTTTATAAGTCATTTGTTTGACTCGACCAGGATCCAAACTTCAGTCCCTCACCGGTATGCACCGTAAGTCCGGCCAAGGCCAGAGGAAGAAGTGAAGTGAGGATGGGATTAGTTAGGCAGAGGGTGGGGTTACCTGTTTGTTGCAGTGAAGATTAGTGGTTAGTTAGTAGTGGCACCAAGTCAGCTATGGCAATGAGGTGGGGCCTGCTAGTCCCCGATGTCATGAACTAGGCGACCGACAGTATTGATGATGTCTGCATTCTGGCGGTAGAAGCGAGCAAGTGCGTTCCAGGATGACTTGGAAATCCTGGAGAGGATAGCCAGAGCGGCCCTTTTGTCGCTGAGTTGGCGGTCAGCATCCTCCATGCAGTCGCTGATGGCAGATCTGTCGACGGCACCACATGAGGCGAGTATGTGGGCCACATAAAAGATATTAGATCCGCAGGGACAGCGCTGGAGGTTGGGGACATCAATCCAACGGCGGTAGCCAGTCTTGAAGCGGTTGATGGCGACTTGTGTAGAAGCAGGAAGGCCGACTGGATGGGGGATGTTCGTTCTGACCAGGGTGTACCAGAGCCAGCTTATTGAATAAGGGTTCCGTACTTGTTCCTTCTGTGTGGCTCGTTCCCAGAGTTTGGTGGTGGCTCGAGAAGCGGCGGCGGCCAGTTTGGTGATGGATGGAAGGATGGCTGTCTCTACGTCTGCTCGGTTGGCACCGGCTAGAGCGGCACAGTCGGCCTGGTCATTACCATACAGTCCTATATGCGAGGGGACCCATAGCAGGACTGTGTTGAGGTGTGCCTGATGTCTGGTCAAGATTTTAATCTGGATTGCGTCGGAAAGGGAGTGTCGGGCATTTGGGCGGGCGATCTCTTTGATGGCATTCAGAGAGTCGGTAATGATGATGGCACTTGAGTTGTGGTTTAATGTACTTACACCACGTTTGACCCATGTTAGCCTCCACCACGTTCACCTACGTTCACTAACGTGTATGTGAGTTGTGACCGGGTCTGTGTGTCTGGCTGGATAACCTAATCCCGCGGGGTGCATGTAAACGACAACGGGTCCAGTGCGGCGGAAGTAAATAGACTCATGAATATTAAGTTTGACCTATATATATGATGAATCGACCTTGAACTTGGTCTCCGCATCGCTTCTGTGCTTCATTGAGTTTGCCGCGCAGTGCAAAACATTAGTTTTATTCAAAATTAATAGAAATCCAGAACCCTAACCTTATAAATTTAATATAATCTTTTTGGTAAACATGTTTTATACATGTGTACCAAGCGATTATTTTAATCATTATTTTTGTATCGCTGAGAGGGGGGGGGGGGTATTTTTGGGGATACCTCACTTGACTTGTTGTACATTTACAAAACACAACAGGTGGAGTGTGTTCTAGGATGCCCTCGTGGTTTGTTATTAGAACACATATAACTTACTTCATATTTCATAGCAATCGTATATTTAAGTTCGTTTTTTTATCAAAACATCTTGGTTGAATACTTTTCCCCTAAGTTGTGTGTGGCCGGATGGGTGTGATACATCACATATAGGTCAAACTTAATATTCATGAGTCTATTTACTTCCGCCGCACTGGACCCGTTGTCGTTTACATGCACCCAATAAACTAGATCACGGTTCCGACTGCGCATGCGCTGAAAACGGCCTTGGGAGCAAAGCAAAGGCGTACGGCCATTGAGTTTGCCTATACGCGCAGTGAAAAACGTTAGTTTTATTCAAAATTAATAGAAATCCAAAACCCTAACCATATCAATTTAATATAATCTTTTTGATAAACATGTTTTCTATATGTGTTCCAAGCGGGTTGTCTCTAGGTGGTGTGGTTTTATCAATATTTTACTTTTTCTGTATGGAGATTGCTCACTGCCATTGACAATGCATTGAGTACACTGGCTATGGCTCTAACACTAGTCTGAGTGCCTAGATCTTTCTAAATCTAAATGCACATGGCATAAGATGTGCTGATTATATTGATGTAAATGCAATGCTGGATAAAAGATTAATATCTTAATTTATTATATATATTTTTTTAGTTGGTATTCTACGTTTCAAACAAGAGCTGAGATGATCTGAAACTAGCACATTTCATAGCTGCACCCAGTTTATTAGCATGTGCCATGTGCTTTTGGGGGGCATGTTTTGCTCTGATGCATCCCACAATGCACCGCGCCGCTGGAACCGTGATGTAGTCTATCCCGCGCCGTTTCTACAGGTGGCGCCACCAGTGCGGCTTATGGGGACGCTCAAGAATCCTTCGGTATTATCGTCCGGCGTCACGTCGCCAATCAAAACATTGCCGACACTGAAATGGATCTCTAGTGTGTCAAGTTTGAGCACTGCATACGCAAATCAGGTGAGTTTTAGCGCAGATATTACTACTTTATCACGCAGAAAATATATCAATGAATCATTCTGGCTTCTTACTTCAATCAGAATGCACTGTGGTAGTGAAATATAACGAGGTGGTCGAGGAGTAACAATTTTTGACATCGACGCGCTGCGCGGCCGCGGTGTTGTTCCCGATCGCTGTGATCGGGAGTGCGCGAACGGTTCTCAACATCGCTACCCAAATCGCTTCTCTTAGGCTAACCGGTGGGGGGATCGGGGAATCATTATCACCACATATAAAGGAAAGCTTTCCGAATGTCATAGTTTTCGAATTTTGCATTTCTGCTGATTCGTTCGTTCGTGACACAATTTTGAACATTTGCACTCATTTGTGGATGCTCAATTCAGTTCAAAATCACTTTGGCCATAAATAAAAAATAAATGGCCCAGATTATTAATGTCTTTTCTCACATTATACCAAATATTATCAAGGTACTATACTTCGAAAGTGGTTAATTTTGAAACGGAAAGTGTCATGACTTTGGCACTATAGTGACAGGCTTACCTCTGCCTTACACTCATTTTCGGTTTAAAATCAGTTCAAAATCACTATGGGGATAAATAAAAAATATGTAGCCCAAATTATTAAGGTCTTTTCTCACATTATGCCAAATATTATCCCGATCCTATACGTCGAAAGTGGTTAATTTTGAATCGGAAAGTGACATGGTTGTGTTCCACGCACACCAACATGCTCACCAACACGCATGCTGGCTTAAGGTCACAACCATTGCCTTTGTTTCAGTTTAATTACAGGACCCAAAAACATGCGATTTTAAATATTAAAAAAATCATAACTTTCTTAATACTAGACCGATATGCATGATCTTTGTGTCATTTAAAAGCATTTGTTTGGCTCTTTTCAATTGTATGAGTATCATTTCTATATGTTAAATTAAAAAAAAATTCCAACATACTAACAATACCACGAATACACACTATATTATTATTGACACAGACACGCCGAATGAGTGATGCAGTTGCATCAGGTTTATTATTTTATACAGTATAGTTTCACATCCTTCTGTTGGTTAGTATTTTGCTATCTATGTCAAGCGCTGGATGCGGTATAGTAGTTTCGCATCCTACTACGAAGGTCAGCACTACTATTTATATTACCCGATTTACCGTATGTAATAAAGTAGTAGTAGTAGTACTAGTAGTAGTACTAGTAGTAGGACTACTAGTACTAGAGTAGACTAGTAGTAGTACATGACTTCAACGTACAATCTACATATGTCATAGTACATCCAGATAAATCATTCATTGTTGTCATGACATGACACCAATTTTACGGAACCGAAAAACAGTTACTCATGGGTCCCTATATGATATCAGTATATGTACCAGGCACGGAACCCAACAAGTGTTTCCCATGAAATCTGAAATCCTATACACCTAAACACGGTTTGGCGGCCATCTTGACCTAATTCCTGTTTGCAGGTACACAAACGCACATGGCAGTATCATCAGTGTGGCAGTGAGCAATCTTCAAAGAGAAAAAGTTAAATATCTCTAAAACCACACAACCAATAAACAAACTGATTGGAATACACATAGAAGACATGTTTACCAAAAATATTATATTAAATTGATATGGTTAGGGTTCTGGATTTCTATTCACTTTGAATAAAACTGACATTTTGCACTGCTGGTACCGGCATACTCAATGCATTGTCAATGGCAGTGAGCAATCTTCAGAGAGAAAAAGTTAAATATCTCTAAAACCACACCAGCTAGAAACAAGCTGATTGGAATACACATAGAAAACATGTTTAACAAAAAGATTATATTGAATTGATATGGTTAGGGTTCTGGATTTCTATTAAATTTGAATGAATCTGACGTTTTACACTGCGCGCATGGCAAACTCAATGCATTGCCGATGGTCGAGAGCAATCTTCATACAGAAAACGTTAAATATCTCTAAAACTACACTACCTAGAAACAAACTAATTGGAATACATATAGAAAACATGTTTAACAAAAAGATTATATTAAATTGATATGGCTAGGGTTCTCGATTTCTCTTAATTTTGAATAAAACTAATGCTTTGCACTGTGCGTTCCGGCAAACTCAAGGCTATCAGGGCTTTGTTTACCTATAACCGGAAGTATCCTCGTTCTCGCGAAATTAGGACATGCCCATATATGGCCAAACCGTGTTATCGTGTATAGCCTGCAGTAGATCTTGAATATTCATAAAGCACGAGAGGGGCCTCAGATACGCTATTTCTGCTGAGTCAGCTGTTCTGTGAGACGCTCCTCAAGCAAATAGCCAAGCTTTCAACTGTGCCGCCGCCATTTGCCAACATGGACACCAACAGTTTTTGTTGGTTTGTTTGTTTGAATTTTACGTCCTGGCAACATCTAAGGTCATATCAGGATGGATACTGACTTGTGATTGCATACCCATGATGGGAGACCAGGACGGTGGCACCATGACTCCATTTCTCACTCCGTCACATTATCCTGATAGTGAGCTAACCAGTCCTTTCCCTATCCTCGTAATGTCAAGCACCAGGCTAGGTAGCGACCAGTATCGATTTTGTAAGTCATTGGTTTGACTTGATCGGGAATCGAACTCCCGACCTTCCGAACGGGAAGCCTGCGCTCTACCGATTCTGCCACCACGTCCGGTCCAAAAGTTTTGGTATTGATGTTTCAGATTATAGCCCTGTAGCACTTTGCTGTCATTGTCACAGTGTCAGTTTCATCTATGGCTTAGCCTTCTTTTATCGAGGCCAATGTAGGGGAATGTTACTAAACTCCGGTGAACAGGTCTGGGCCTATATGTATGTGTCCGGGTTAGCGGTCGTAACCCTGCGTCGTGCGGATTTCCCGGGTTAGCGGCGAAAACTGCATATGTATGTGTCAGGGTTAAACTAACTCGGTGAGTTTAAAGTCGCCTGCACTAACCCCAAGCGAAACCAGGGTTAAAGGTGGGGTTAGGCACCGATTATGCCCAAATCTGTTCGATGCGATCATATTTAACAGAATTACATACGCAATAAGTGAAATTTGATCAATTTAACCCTAAATTCAAACCGTTCTTAAGGCTACCGCCGCATTGGCGGTGCTATTCATATTGTCGAATCGACGAATGTAAAGTAAACAAATCGCCGCCTCCGCAGCGACGTCGATATCCATACTGTCTAACGTCAAATAAAAATGGCTGCCGCCGAATCGACGGCAATATATTAGGCCCAAATCTATTCAATGCTATCATATTTAACAGAGTTACATAGTCAAATCGTGAAATTTCATTAAATTAACCCTAAATTCGAAGCATTATGAACGTAGCAGCTATATCGGCGGCGTTATTCATATTGTCCAATCGACGAATCTAAACAGGCACAGAGGGATTTCCCAAATCTATAAATAACTGAAACGTTAGCTAACTCGGGCGCGTTTTGGTCACATACATCCCCCCTGACACATTTGGAACCCCGGGGTTACATAACCCGGGACCCACCTTTAACCCTGGTACGGTAAAAAATTGGCTCATACATATGGGCCCTGGTAAAACTAATCTGTGGGAATGGTTCAGCTCTTGTGACAGTGCAGATTAACTTCTAGCATTGGAGGGGTACTGTCCCAGTGTCGAGGTTTAAATTCTCAGTGGGTTTATAGTCTACCTTTGGGGTTCTGCGCATGCGTCAAAATTGAACGGCATTTCCGAGTATTCGATTAAGCGACTCGGGTGACCCTATCGACTTTTTGACGCACAAATGTGACGTCATCACTCCTAGCAAACCCCAGCCAAGAGGTGGGTTAAACTTTTTGCACACGGCATGTGTTTTTGTCAACTCCACTCGCGGTGTTCTATTTGAATTTCTAGCAACTCGGGTGACCCGAGTGACCCAGGTCTTGTTAATCGAAAACGTGCATGCGCATAACCCCAAACGTAGACTCTAAACCCACTGAGCATCTAAACCGCGACACCTTGTTCAATCCCCACAGCAGTCATGTTATCATTTGATACTGTCATTGAAACTAAAGCCGTGTTTACACGGGCGAGTTAAAATGCTTCATATAAAACCACTTGCCTAGATCGATTTACATTTGCCGTGTAAATGCGACACTGTGGCGTTTTAGGGCTGAATCGATTCATATAAATCGGTAGTTGTAAACCGTATAGATGAAGCGATATAGCCGGTTCCCAGGCGGCGATAGTGTAAAATAGCGGTGCTCGCCGGCTACAGGCTCAGCTGTAACTATCGCTGGCGCCCGGCAGTGTTAGGGACCGATTAGGCCGAAATCTATTGAATGCGATCATATTTAACAGAATTACATACTCAAATAATGAAATTTAATTAAATTAACCCTAAATTCCAAGCGATATTGACGTAGCCGCTACATTGGTGTCGTTATTCATATTGTGAATCGACGAATGTAAACTAAAAAATAGCAGTACTCGCCGGCTACAGGCTCCCCACTAAGGCTGCTGGTTCCCGGCGCCGACACACTTTCAAACTAGTTGCGTGTAAACGCGCCACTACATCGCTTCATATAAATCCCTTTGTCTAGATCGTTTTACAATTCCCCATGTAAACACGGCTTATATGTCACCTCCGAGTAGAACACCCAGAGCTGCACATGTAGTTGACACAGTTCCTGGTAGGTGACAACCATCACCACATTGTTCAGTGTTAACTCCACTGTTCAGACGTGGGGTTGTGACGTTGTGAAGACTAGATTGATTGCAAAGTCAGCGTTCATTTCATTTAAGCAACTGCAAAAAAAAGGGCACATGTTAGTAGGCCTGCGCAATACAAGTGAAAGTTGCATTCTACTGGGACAGATGAAAATCCAGTTCAACTTAAAATGTATGCTCATTATCAACTCATATCTAGGGATATTGGCGCACTGCGATTTTTGGTATCTTATTGCTTTTCCCCACTGTATACAAACTATAATGTAAGTTTACATTTATATAGCCAATTCTAACATAGTTCAATTCTCACATTATGCAAAACAAGGTGTTTGCAAATAATTACAATTTAAAAGCCAAATCACATCGCTAGATTTGATCCTACATATCCAACTTACATACTTATCAGGGATGCCAGTCTTCCACTAATTAATGGAATTCCCATAATTTCCTGATTTTTCCTTTTTTCCTTTAACAATATTTTATTAATGGTTGGTTGGTTGTTGGAGTTTTACGTCCTGGCAACATCTTTTTTTATTAATGTTTTAGACAATTTGGGATGACTTAGATTTTTTTAATTTTCCAATTTCCACACATACATATTACTACTGATTTCTTTTTCCATTTTTTTCAAATTCGATTTTTCTATACGTTTTAGATAATTTGGGACGTTTAAATTTTTGTTTGTTTTGAGATAGACACTTTTCCACAATTCCACTAATTTCCAGTAGAGATTTCTAAAGTAAGGTAAAATATAACAATCAACCTAATGTATTTATCTTAAAACAAGACAGAAAATCAAAACCATCGGATTATGCAACTTTAATCAACGAATGTAATAAACCGTTAAAACAAAAAAATACTGTCTATGAAATAATGGGGTATCAATTTAATGATAGAATCTAAGATTGATGAAATACCCTCTCTGAGACTTATGATGTGCACATCGAAAGAGGAAATACAGTGTATATAATTTAATTCTATGGTACATAAGTTACCTTTAGTGAGTATGAGGGCACCCAGAGCAATAAGCGTTATCACTAAAATAAAGAACATGGCCAGGAGCAGGTACCCCAGTGAAGCTTGGAGCCATTGTGTCTGGCTTCAGTTTCTTTCTTCACCACTTTATTCCACGCCTTCTTCCAAGACTGAAACGATTTAAATCTGTTTGAAAGTCTGACATTGGAGTTGGCCAGTGGTGGACAGATGCTTGAATTGGGCATACTGTAACATACAAGCGTTGATGGCATACTGCATGCAACATTTCGTTGCAGGCCTAATTGATGGATTGGCAGGCCGGTGGCCATTGGACTTGAGCCTTGTGCATCCTTGTTGATATCCTCCTCCTTGTCCTCATGGAAGAGGTATTTTGATTGGCGTGTGGGAGGCATGGCGAGTGTCAGCTGCTGTGATTGGTTGTTTTTGTTGTAATGTGCCTGCGGTGCCTGCTGGTGCCTGCTGGTGCTGCAATTGGCTGGTCCTATAGTTGCATGGTGGGAGGGCAAAGACATCCGGAAGCGACATGTACAAGGGGTCTGGGTTTGTCTGCTTGTCCGCTATCAAAGTCTGCAAAAACAAACAGTGTTCCATTAATTAGCGAAACAATTCTTCAGGAAAATATGCTTCTTTTTATACAGTAGTATATGTCTTTCGCAAATCCTTGCCATGCGCAAATAATATTTTAGCGTACAAACTGTTTTTCTCATGTGCCTGTGCTGCCAACACGGCGTAAGGAAACCACTAATCAATCAATCAATCAATCAGTTTTTCTCATCCCTCCAGTGACAGGACACTTGTTATATTAGGACAATTTTGGTCTGGATGCGGAACTGTCCTTTGAAGGCAGCCACTACTGTAGCATACTTTTGGGTTGTGACTGATTATAGAATTAAACAACAAAGAAGATACTTGATACTGTCAATAGATGAAAATACCAATTTTTTACTCTTACTAGTAGGGATGAAATATATATTTTCGAATTCGCGGATTTCCGTGATTTGAATTGAATTGAAATAACCTTCACCAAATGCCAATATGTATATGCCAGCAATTGGTTAGTCCGAATCCCATTCTTATATAATCTTATATGTTGCTAGAACATAAAACCCTAACAAGAATTTGGCATGGGCGATAATACAGTCACAATAAGGGCAATTGAAACCTGACTTCCTGCATTTTTCTACAGTTCCATGACAGTGCTAATCCTATGGGAAAAAATTCACATTTTCGCGGAAATTCACCATTGATGTAATAACCCTGGCTTGGTTCTGCCAGAAGTAGGTAGCGACAAGGTCTTGGCCTGATTTCCGCCTTTTTTGCTGGAGACCTCTTTCCTCCCTGATTTAGGGTTTTCTTGATCTTTTCTGTGGGTACAGGGAGATGGGGTTAGCACAAATTTTGAGGAGCATGTGTTCACGCAAGTGTCTCAGAATGCTTAATTAATGAGACTCACAAACCAGAGCTTGATGGTGTGAATAATGTTCCGCTCTCTGAAACAATGATAGAAAAGGACTTGGGTGTCAAGGTGGACAACAAACTGACATTCAGCGACCACATCCAGGAAGCCGCCAACAGAGCTAATGGAATACTGGCTATCATCCGAAGATCGTACACATACCTAGACGAGGATGTTGTGCGCAGACTGTACACATCCCTTGCACGTCCACTTTTGGAATATGGAAATGTTGTGTGGTCACCACTCTACAGGAAGGATGCTGAGTCAATTGAGAGGATCCAAAGAAGGGCAACGAAGCTTGTACATGGATTCGATGAAATACCCTATGAACAACGTATGCGTCATTTGAAGATCCCAAGCATGTACTACAGACGGGCCCGGGGGGATATGATTGAAGTATTCAAATATCTCCATGGTATCTACAAGACAGGCAGCCCCCTTATCAGAGACTCCAACACCAGGACCAGAGGGCACTCCCTGAAGCTGAGGAAGCGGTACTCCAGACTGGACCTGCGACACAACTTTTTCGGCTTTAGGGTGGTTGACCTGTGGAATGACCTGCCGGAGAGTGTCGTAGCAGCAGAGTCGGTGAACTGTTTCAAGTCCCGACTGGATGCATACTGGTCAAGCATTACATATATCTTGGAGCCAGTGACAGTTGCTACGATCCACCACATCTGAAGAACTGTCTCCATTTCTATTAATTAAGAGTGGCTAACAGGTCTAAGGCCTATTATAGCTGTATCCTATTGATTGATTGATTGAATGAGTCTCCCACACGAACACAGAGGTTTCAGCTCCAAAGAGGGATTACAATGAGTGAATGTTTAACCAATTTTACAGAGGTTTAGTTTCAATGGCGATCACTGTAATGTCGGGAATTATCTCAATTAGATTAAAGCTGAATCTGATCCTACAGGTCTGATGGTTTTGAGATTCTGTCTTTTTCTGAGATAAATATATTAGGTTGATCATTATAATCTACCTTACTTTAGTCTGACGTAACTTTTATTTTAAAAGGCTGGCTTTTGAGATATTTGAAATGCAAACATTCAAAATTAATTTTGGCAAGCATACCAAAACTCTTACACCATATGCTTATGCAGTAACAGGTTCTATTAAATTGGCTTAGTATTCCGTTCTATGCAGTGACAAATGTTTGATAAGTGCACCAGTATCCAAGTTAGATATATGTAAAATCAAATCTAGATTACTGTTTTGTTTTTGAAAATTAGTTTTCATCGGGCTATGCAGCTTTAACATGTAAGGCTACAGAAAACACCTGAGAGGTCAGTGCAGACTACTACAGTTATCCCCTTGGATTTGTAAGTCTTTTTTAATGGTTTACGTCCATAAGTTGTTTAATGCTTGCAATTACATAATTCCGGCAATGCACTTACAATTAGATAATACATAAACAGGATTGGTTCAACAACCATACATCGTGTAGCTTGTACACGGTCCTGTTCACAGCAACCAGTGTCATGAGGGGTGATGAAAATGGGAAATAGAGCACCTAGAGTAGGATTCGAAGCCACACATTTTGCTATTCCAGGGCTATCGCGCTAACAATTACACTATCTAGGCTTCCTGATGAAATCATCCTATCCTCGCCTACCTATCTAAATCTATGATGCTCCTTGCCTGAGAGGTCCGCGCAGACTACTACACTAGGATATGACAAGGAACATTGGAATGAGGAAGGTCATTCATTTGCAATTGACATTTCCCCTGCTCAATCAACGATTGTAACAACACCTCCATTCCTACAGAATCACCTAATCGTGTCCTCAGAGCATGGACAAAGATTTTGGGACTCAAGCCAAAGTCCCAGGACATGGCCAAATGGAATGAGTTAAAGGGACCAGCTATAGCTCGCTGGGACACTGCGCGTACTCCGACAAATGCTCTCCAAGCACAATCTTGTTTAGTTTTTATGTTTAAATGAACCAAGTATGTGTAGGGAGAGTATGGGACCAGGGCAGTGCTAGTCTGAACTGCAATAGCAGTTTGTTGTCTTCAAAATGGCCGCCCCCATAGGCAGCGGCCATTTGCAATGCAAAAGCTGCGCTGTGATTGGCTGAAATTGTGCCGGCAACAGGCTCACACAGTGACAAGATTCGCTGGTTCTCAGCTTGTGCCCGGCAGTGTTAGGGACCGATTACGCCGAAATCTATTGAATGCGATCATATTTAACAGAATTACATACTAAAATAATGAAATTTAATTAAATTAACCTTAAATTCCAAGCGATATTAATGTAGCAGCTCGATCAGCGTCGAATCGCCGGGCCTAAACAAAACAAATAGCAGTGATCGCCGCAACGTGCGAAAATCCGCGCATGCGCAGAAGCCACGACAAGCCGCTGGTGTTTTGGGGAGTTTTCAGTCGCAACAGAATTTCAAATCGAGTTCGTTTGTTTTCCACGCGGCGGATAGCTGGCGACTTTAAGTCTCTGGACTCAGATAAGGGTATCTAGAACCTTCTCATAAATCCCCGAGTGGGTGCTCAGGGGGTTGACCTACATTCCGTCTAAATATAGAACTGAGTTCCCTGACTCTGGCTAGAACTCTGCTGGTAGTATTGCCGGGTTGCTATGTGATAGTCTATAATGTATGATTCTTACTTCCCCTGATCCTTACCTTCATATTCGTAGATTCGTAAGAATCTCAGTAATACTTCAACTTACAAGTAAGTTTTGTATAACTATCATATTACCGTTGTCTTAGCTCTGCTGGTAGTATTGGCAGGTTGCTATGATGCATGATTACCCTTGTCCCAGCTTTGCTGGTAGTGTTAGGGAGTTGCTATGTGATGGTCTATGATGTATGATTGCCGTTGGCTCAGCTCGGCTGGTAGTATTGGTGGGTTGCTATGATGTATGATTACCATTGTCTCAGCTCTGCTGGTAGTGTTAGTGGGGTTGCTATGTGATGGTCTATGATGTATGATTACCATTGTCTCAGCTCTGCTGGTAGTATTGGTGGGTTGCTATGATGTATGATTACCATTGTCTCAGCTCTGCTGGTAGTGTTGGTGGGTTGCCATGTGATGGTCTATGATGTATGATTACCATTGTCTCAGCTCTGCTGGTAGTGTTAGTGGGGTTGCTATGTGATGGTCTATGATGTATGATTACCATTGTCTCAGCTCTGCTGGTAGTATTGGTGGGTTGCTATGATGTATGATTACCATTGTCTCAGCTCTGCTGGTAGTGTTGGTGGGTTGCTATGTGATGGTCTATGATATATCATTACCGTTGTCTCAGCTCTGCTCTTAGTATTGGTGGTTTGCTATGATGCATGATTACCATTGTCTTATACGATTGAGTGCATGCAGCCTCATCAGCTGCCACCTCATAATTAGCGTACTAACACAGGTAACCCTCTGGTGAGTAAACAAGTGTTTACAACCAGGAGGATCTCCAGAGCCGGGAGCTGGCTGTCAATTATTGATGTGTTTGTGGCCTTCAGGGAACCTAAGGCCAGCCAAAATGCTGGAACACATACTTTTTTGGTAAATCTGTTTATTCTGCTGATTATATATATATTTGTCAGCACTGAAATGCTGATGTTCCTATGTAATGGTCTATGATGCATGATTGCCGTTGCCTCAGCTATGCTGGTAAAAACTACAATTGGCAGGATGCTGTTAAGGATGATTAACCCTTGTCATTCATTGAATGTTAGTTTGGAGTTAAGAAGCAGACCCAGGTACTTGTACCAAAGACCCTATAATACTAAGACAGTTCACTCAGCCTGTACTGTGTGATCAAAATGATCAAACCCACCACTTAGTTTGCTGGCTGTTCTCTTGGTTAAACAGTTGCTATATTATATGGATAAATGTGTATATGAATGTGAAAGATGTGGATGATGCTGATGATGATGTGTCGTTCATAGCAATTTCATATTGATGTGTATTCATACTTACCTATCTCATGTATAATATAATTGTATGTGTTTACATGTGAAACACCAACCAGCAGCTGGGCTGATCAAACCCACCACAAGGTGGCACTGCGAAATTTACATTACCATGGGAGAGATAGGGAGTGAGCCGTCTTAGTATTATAGGGTCTTTGCTTGTACTCATGGACTCTCTCTGTCTCTTCTTAGATACTGATGTACTTATTAAAGTTGAATAGTAAGATGGTTTTGAATTTCTGTATTTTTTCCAAGATAAATATATTAGATCGATCACTAGTATCTACTTTACATTAGTTCAAAGTTACTTTATTTTAAATGGTAAACTTTTGAGATATTTTGAGTGCAAACATGGAAAATTAGTTTTGGCAAGCTTGCCAAAAGTTTGACACCATAGACTTCTGCAGTAACATGTTCTGTTAAATTAACTCAGTATTGCCTTCTACGCAGAAAGAAATGCTTAATAAGTACATCAGTATCTAAGTTAGATATGTAAAATCAAATCTAGATAATTGGTTTGCTTCTGAAAATTGGATATTTCATCGGACTATGCAGCTTTAAGCATTTGTTGCCACATATAATGGCATACTGAAGCAATTTAGTAGAACCTGTTACTGCTAAAGCCTATTATGTCAGAGTTTTGGCATGCTTGACGTTTTTGCACTTTAAATATCTGAAAACTTAGCTGTATAAAATAAACAATACTTGGAACCAAAGTAAGGTATATTATCAAATCAATTTAATATATTTATCTCAGAAATTTGACAGAAACCCAAGACCATCGGACTACTTTCACCTCAGAGACCCTTAACTCTGTTTAAGCCATAATTGATTCCGAGTCCTATCCTATCCCCAGTAGGTCAGTGCCGTGTTCTAGTGTGTGTGGGAGCAATGTTGTCACAGTTTTGGGGATTTTCATCCAATGAAATTTCAAGTGATGTCTGTGTACAAAAGCTGTCGTCGTCTGATCCTGAATGATCTGCACCGACTTGTAAAGGGGTACATCATACGTATTTATAGTGCCGCCCCCATTGATATACCATTTCTCTGGCTCCTTATTACAATATCCCACTCAGTCACATTATCCTGCCATTGAGCTAACCAGTCCTTGTTCCATTTGACTAATGTCTAGGGTCAGGCGAGTTATCTATAGACCTTTTCTGCAGAGCATGCGCAGTGAGGTGCTACCCACCACAGTAGTTCTTATCACCGACATTAGGGGGCAGGTTGGTGGTGGAAATCCCCTGTAAGACCCTTTTCCATGGAGCATGTTGCACAGTGAGCTGCTACACACAAATTGAGTTCTTCCACTACCATTAGAGGGTTGACTGGTGGTGGAAGTCGTCTATACCTGCCAAGATGTTTGGCTCGATTCAGATGGGAATTAAAAGAAGGAGCCCTCACCCTGACACCTCAAGAACCAGTCGCTTTAAGTTCTAACTGCTTGTTTATCTTGTCTGGTTAGTCATTAAAGTAGTTTTTCCACAAAAGCTATTGAGCGTTAAAGCTGCATAATCCGATGAAGGCATTACCAATTTTAAATCAAAGCACTCACCTAGATCCTGTTCCAACTCAGATCCTGGTGCACTCATTAAATATTTATTGCAGTTTGGTGCCTGTTTCTTAAGTTGTTATGCTCTAAATTATGTAAAGAAAGTGTACATGTCTTGCATTTCGACGTGCACACACACATTAATTTGGCATGTTTCCACTTTAAAATATTTCTAATGTTAACCCTTTAAAACAAATGTTACTTCTAGCTAAAATCAAGTAAGCCACATCAATAAACATGATATATTTATATAAACAATATGCTAGAAACTCAAAACCATCGGATTATGCAGCTTTAAACCACTAATTAGGATGCTCATTGTGCTCTGGGGGTTGGCTTAGAGGGCTCAGAGAGTGCATTGTTATTCTTGGCCTTATAGGACATTCCTTGTTAAACCTTTACTAAATTATACAACACATTGAATCAGGTCAGTTCCTTAAAGATCTGGTCGCCTGATTGCAACATACATTCCTTAGCATGCATATTCGCTGCATCTTAGCACATCGCTCAAATTCTATAAATATAAACTGCATTGGACATAACTGATAAGAACAGCAAGGGGGTATTCAATTAAAAGCTGTGTAGTCCAATGAAGACATCACATTTTCAGAATCAAAGCAATTATCTAGATTTGATTCTACATATTTGATTTAAATACTGGCACACTTATTAAACATTTGTCAACACATAGAAGGGAGTACTGAGCCAATTTAATAGAAACTGTCACTGTAGAAGCTTATACTTTTATAGTGTCAGAGTTTTGACAATGATATGCTTTCACAAATTAATTTTGCATGGTTGCATTTAAAATATTTCAAAAGTAAAATGAAAATTACTTCAAACTAAAGAAAGGTAGATTATAACGAACAACCTGATATATTTATCTCAGAAAATGACAGAAACTCAAACCATCGGACTGTGCGACTTTAATGGCTGTGGACAGATCAATCTTAACCTATGGCGTTGGACCTAAAATAGCCCATTCTGTGAAGTCATGGAGGGAATGGATAAGGGGAATTACATAGGTTATAGGCCGTATTCAGAGAGCGAGTGTTTTATAACCTCCATTGATTCCACCTTGACATGCCCTGTGTGTCCTGGCTTTTATTACCTACCTCTATGGTTCCACCTTGACATGCCCTGTGTGCCCTGGCCTTTATTACCTCCACGGTTCCACCTTGACATGTCCTGTATGTCCTGGCCTTTATTACCTCCATGGTTCCACCTCGACATGCACTTTGTGGCCTGGCCTTTACTACCAACATAGTTCCACCTTGACATGTCCTGTGTGGCCTGGCCTTTATTTAAATTATTACCTCCATGGTTCCACCTTCACAAGCTCTGTGTGTGCTGGCCTTTATTAAAATTATTACCTCCATGGTTCCACCTTGACAAGCTCTGTGTGTGCTGGCCCTTATTTAAATTATTACCTCCATGGTTCCACCTTGACATGCCCTGTGTGGCCTGGCCTTTATTTAAATTATTACCTCCATGGTTCCACCTTCACAAGCTCTGTGTGTGCTGGCCTTTATTAAAATTATTACCTCCATGGTTCCACCTTGACAAGCTCTGTGTGTGCTGGCCCTTATTTAAATTATTACCTCCATGGTTCCACCTTGACATGCCCTGTGTGGCCTGTCCTTTATTACCTACCTCCATGGTTCCACCTTGACATGCTCTGTGTGCCCTGGCCTTTATTACCTACATATTTCCACCTTGACATGCTCTCTGTGCCCTGGCCTTTATTACCTACATATTTCCACCTTGACATGCCCTGTGTGCCCTGGCCTTTATTTAAATTATTACTTCCATGGTTCCACCTTGACAAGCTCCGTGTGTGCTGGCCTTTATTTAAATTATTACCTCCATGGTTCCACCTTGACATGCCCTGTGTGGCCTGGCCTTTATTACCTACCTCCATGGTTCCGCCTTGACATGCTCTGTGTGGCCTGGCCTTTACTGTCTGCTGGATCCCCGGCCACGCCCCGCCTGTTCCAGCCAGTCTCAGTCAGTTCTTGCTGGGAGGTTGCAGGGTTGAGTACACCTGGTGTGCATGTAACACATCAGACTACTGGAGGAGGCGTCACGCAGACACACATACACACATACACACAGACACATTCACCCAGGTGGAGTAACCCAGAGGACCTCTGCCTGTTCCCAGGACTCGGACTTCACGGGTACTCGCCAGGGTCAGTTAGCGGCTTTCGCCTGTCGTGTCCAGTACAGTGGAGTTGTCATCTCTGTGTTGGGTCTGAGTGTTGGGCAGTTTTCTTTTCAACTCAAGTGTGTGTATGTATCATCTACTGTGTGCATATATCACCTACTGTCTGCATATATCACGTACTGTGTACATATCTCACCTACTGTAGCATATATCGTCTATGGTGTGCATATATCACCTACTGTGTGCATATATCACCGGTTTGCATATATCACCTACTGTGTGCATATATCACATATGGTGTGCATATATCGCCCACTGTGCATATATCACCCAATGTGTGCATATATCACCTACTGTGTGCATATATCACCTACTGTAGCATATATCACCTACTGTGTGCATATATATCACACAATGTGCTTATATCACCTACTGTATACATATATCATCTACTGTGCATATATCATGTACTGTAGCACTAGCATATATCACATACTGTGTGCATATATATCATCTACTGTGTGCATATATCACCTACTGTGCACATATATCACCAACTGTTTGTATACATTAACTTACTGTGTGCACATATCACCCACTGTATGCATATATCACCTGTGTGCTTATAATGTTATATCACCTAATGTATGCATATATCATCTAATGTGTGCATATATCACCTACTGTAGCATATATCACCTACTGTAGCATATATCACCTACTGTAGCATATACCACCTACTGTATAATATATCACCTACGGTTTGTATATATATTAACCTACTGTGTGCATATATCACCTATTGTGTGCATATATCATCTACTGTATGCATATATCACATACTGTGTGCATATATCACCTAGTGAATGCACAATCCTAGTGTATCACCTACTGCATGTATATTCCACAGTTTGTACTAATTACATCGTAGGTTGCATATCTTACATAGAATGCACAGACACTTAATAATGCCTAGGTCACAAATGGTGCGATCGCCGTACGGTGCTACGGTCTGTGGTGTGTCTTGCAGTTTATGCAAATGTTACGGCATTGCTGTCTGCGGTTTATCTATTCACGAATCGTACGATTATCACATTTTCATGGGTTCAAATGAAATACATATGGCCTTTTAGATGCTACAACTTTTCAAATTCAATCATTATCATTCTAACAAAATATATTGAAATTTTTGTGTGTGGAATATCCGCACAAACAGTTATTAAAAGTTCTCTAATCATATGACTATCCTGCGGTGTTGCGATTTTCCGAAGTTAAGATAACTTCAACTTAAAACAGCCGCAACCCCTTGTGGCAACAAAAAAAACGTATGGTCACCGTACGGCGACCGTAACCCACCGTACTGTCGCCGTACGGTCTGGCTGATGCGGCGACTTGAGATTTCCGCAAGCACGCCGTAACGCATTTGTGACCGAGACATTAGGATGCATATATATATAAATATATCACGTAGAATACATACATCTAGTAATAGTAGTATACATGTACATCACATAGAATACAGGCTCCTACTGTACATGTATATCACAGAGAAATTAGAATACAGACACCTTGTGTACATAGAATCTGGTGTACACAATTACCACAGTGTGTACTACTACTAGGTCACATTAAACCTTCCCTCTGCCAAAATGTAACCTGCATAAAGCCGTGTTCACACCTGCAAGTTTAGGCCGAACTAGATACGGCAAACTAGATGAACTAGTGTCGTGTCCACACATGCAGTACTTTTAGCCAGAAATCGATATCTGCGCATGAGCAAGTCCATACTAACCAGTGCCAGTTTCGTTTAGGCGACGTCGGCACGAGAGTGTGGGTTCGACCTAGATCTGTTTTGACTGAATCGTATTGTTTTGGAACGGTCAAAACTTCTGGTGGGTAGTGAAACCCTAAAAATAAATGATGAAAAAAATATCTGTGCACAGCTAGCAGTTTCATGGAACAAATTTACCGGAAAGTCAACAAACTCGGGTCTCGACTGTGACGTCCTTAATCCGCCTCATCTAAACCGCTACCGTCCACACAGGCAATATGGGCCGACTTAAGCTAGTTCGCTTCATATAACCTACCTCGCAACACGGTTTACTTGAAGCGAATTAGTTGAGGCGAATCAGCCCTAATCCGCCTTAGCGTCGCGTCCACACGGCGAATGTGAGCCAAACTAGACAAGGCAAACTAGTTGAGGCGACTTAACGCCCGTGTGTGAACACGGCTTTAGACACAAACAGAAACATAGTGTTCACCTCTGATGCGAGCAGGCTGATTTTGGTTCCGTTTTTCGGAGCTTCTGAGGCTTCCAGACCGGGCGCTGTAGCCGAATCGGCAGGGCGCGGGCCTCGCGTAGTTCGGTTCTCGGTCGAGTCAAACCAATGACTTATCAAATTGATGCTTGTCGCTTCCTAGCCTGGCGCTCAGCACTAAAGTTGCATAGTCCAATGGTTTTGAGTTTCTCTCATTTTCTGAGATAAACATATTAGGTTGTTCATTATAATCTACCTTACTTTAGTTTGAAGTAACTTTTATTTTAAATCGCAAACTTTTGAGATATTTGAAATGGAAACATGCTAAATTAATTTTGGCAACCTTGCCAAAACTCTATCACCATAGGCTTCTGCAGTAACAGGTTCTATTAATTGACTCAGTAGTCCCTTATATGTGACGACAAATGTTTACTAAGTGCATCAATATCTAAGGTACATATGTAGAATCAAAGCTAGATAATTGTTTTGGTTTTGAAAAATTTCATGTTTTCATCGGACTATGCAGCTTTAATAGAATAGGGCAAGGACTGGTTAGCTCAGTGTCAGGATAATATGACTGAGTGGGATATCGGGTCATGGGCTGGCAGCCTGATTTCCCAGTGGGGCAGCACAATAAAGTCGCCACGAGAGTGCGCACTGTCACAAGTTGGTACCCATCCTGATATTACCTTAGATGTTGCCAGGGCATAAAACTCCAACAACCAACCAACCAACCCACTCTGGAGCCCACCAGGGGGCGGGAACAAGGAGCCGTGTAGGAATAAGTAGCATGCCTCCATTGATCAATCCGAAATCAATTGCCAGTTGAAGGTCAGTCATTGATTTTTTGGAGGCAATTGTTTCTAAGTAGGCCTGGATGTATTGTGTTTAGGGGATTTGTTGTGTTTGTTCTTTTACATCCTAGCAACATCTAAGGTCATATGACGGATTCGACTTCTGACCGTGTGCATTCATGGTGACTTTATTGTGCTGCCCCACTGGGAGACCAGGCTGCCACTAGTGCCAGCACCATGACCCGATATCCCACACAGTCACATTATCATGATACTGTGCTAACCAGTCATTGTTCTATCCTATTAAAGCCCGAATGCCAGGCTAGGTAGCGACAAGTACCAATTTGATAAGTCATTGGTTTGGCTCGGCTGGGATTCGAACTCCCGACCTTCCACCACAGGAAGCTGTTAAGGGGGCGGGGGCGGTAATGGCATACACATTTAACCGGCTTCAAGCCCACAGTCAGACTCTTCCTAGAATTAGCTGGTTATTCATTTTGATGTTATATTAGCTCCATGTCTAATATGTCTCCTCATGTTATGAACGTTCAATACTGTGTTTAGAAATAGTAATTGGCTGGTTGTTGGAGTTTTACATCCTGGCAACATCTAAGGTCATATCAGGACGGGTACCGACTTTTGACCATGCGCACTCATGGCGACTTTATAGTACTGCCCCCCTGGGAGACCATGCCGCTAGCACCATGACCTAATATTCCACTCAGTCATATTATCCTGACACTGAACCAACCAGTCCTTGCCCTATCCTAATAATGCCGAGCGCCTGGCTAGGAGGCGACAAGTATAAATTTTTAATTCATTGGTTTGACTCGACCATGGTTCGAACTCATGGGTTCGATTCCCACGATCTACCCAAACTGGAGACGGATGCTCAACTCATTCGGCCATCCCGTCTGGTCTTAGAAATAGTATGTTTCCTAATGGCTATAAACCATGTTTCTACATAATTTCAATTCAAATAGCCAAAGTTAATAGAGCTGTTGATGGACAGGTCAGTCGCTATAACAACTGTCCATACAGTGTTTATAAACAACCACCACATGGTCATAAACCAAATGGTGCCATTCAGTAAGTGTCTTGATTGGTTGGCACAGGAGAAGGCTATAAATGTCGACACTGGAGGCAGTACCCATGAAGTGGGACATCACGCACCCCCTGCCCCTGCCCAATTAAGGATGATGGAGGGCCAGGGTGCTAATTGGCAACTAAAAAACCAGACGGGATGGCCAAATGAGTTGGAGCGTCCGTCTCCCATGTGGTAGATCGTGGGTTCGAATCCTGGTCGAGTCAAACCAATGACTTAAAAATTGATACTTGTCGCTTTCTAGCCAGGTGCTCGGCATTATTAGGATAGGGCAAGGAGCAGTGGAATGAGGAAGACCAATCGCCTGCGACTGAAATTTCCCCTGCTTAAACAACTAATGTACCAAAAAAAACACCCAAAAACTGCTTCATTCTGCCACTGAGACACTGGACTTTAAAGGCTTGGCAGCTCTCACGTGCAGGACAAACTGGTCGGCTGCCAATGGGCTGTTTTCATGTGACGTCACAACATGGATATCGCAATGCACTATGGGTGCACGCGCCATTTTGATACTGAAGCCTTGATGAGTTGAGATGGGTAAAACAAGAGACCCAACCAGCTCTTACATGGCCACTGGGTCAACTTAGCAAGCCCTTCAATAAACATACACTTTCTCAGTTATTCGCTGTGCACTACTGATACGGTGTGATTTAAATATAGGCGGGAGTATAGTAAATTTCAAACATATTTCAAGCATTTTAATCTGTGCTATACATAACTAAAATTTGGGATTATGTCTGGAACTGAAACTAGAACTACTACATCTGATTTACACTGAGAAGGGCTCGACCTATCCCATTTGCATACTGAAACTATCGGCCTTTTTGTAGTTACTTGGTAATAGAGAGGGCGGCCTCGTCTCCGGTTCAAGTATACCTTCAAGAGAAACCTGAAGCTGAGAGACATTAAGACCGACTCATGGACATCACTCTCACAGCAGAGAGCTAAATGGAGAGCGGCAGTCAAGTAATGAAAGCAGTCTTTGTCACATCGCGACCGACAGCATGATGATGATGATGGTAATAGTTAGTTCTCAAAGCAGAAAGGAGGCAGTAACTAAAAGGGATGGCCGAATTAGTGAAGGACTAACTTCATGTGCGGGAGGTCGTGGGTTTAATTCCTGGCCGAGTAAAACCTCAAACATATAACGCTGATACTTGTCACTATCTTGTCCTGGTGCTTAGTATTACTAGAATAGGACAAGGAGCAATGGGATGCGGAAAGCCAATTGTCTATTGCCGCGTGTTCACACGGGCAATGTAAATCGATTCGTAGAAATCGACTTGCCTAGTTCGGGTTACATTTCGCGTATGAACGGGCGTGTGAGTCGAATTAGGGCTGAATCGATTTCTGTGATCCCAATACTGTAAACCACTTGTGGATGTCGATTACGTGAGTCGATTTCTGTGAATCGATTTATTTTGCCGTGTGAACGCACTGAGGCGGATTAAGGACGTCACACTATATAATATAATTTGGTCTATGAAACCGCTAGCTGTGCACAGATATTTTTTTCATCATTTATTTTTAGGGTTTCACTGCCCAGCAGAAGTTTTGACCGTTCCAAAACAATACGATTCAGTCCATACATATCTAGGTCGAACCCACACTCTCTCGTGGCGACGTCGACGAAGCCAAACTGACGCTGGTTAGTATGGACTTGCTCATGCGCTGATATCGATTTCCGGCCCAAGTACTGCCCGTGTGAACGGGCGGCTAAATCGATTTGTAGTATTCGCCTTGGCTGAATCGCTTTAGATTTTGCCCGTGTGAACACGGCTTATGAGATTATGTAAAAGTACACCACAGAAAAAGACAACAAGAAACCCACAGAAACTGCTGCTGTGATTATTCAACAGATCCATGACCTCGTGACCTGATCACCTTGTGACCTCGTGACTGTAGACACTAACATCAATATCTAATAGACCCCTTTCAATGTTTATAAACATTGTGTATGCGCACGCAGCTTGGCTGCAGAACGAAGTCACACTGCCATTGAGTTTGCCGGTACGCGCAGTGCAAAACGTTTATTTTTATTCAAAATTAATAGTAATGCAGAACCCTAACCTCAAAAATTTAATATAATCTGTTCGTTGAATATGTTTACTATATGTGTTCCAAGCGGTTTGTTTCTAGGTGGTGTGGTTTTAGAGATATTTCACTTTTGCTGTATGAAGATTGCTCACAGCCATTGACAATGCCTTGAGTTTGCCGGTACGCGCAGTGCAAAACGTCTATCTTATTCAAAATTAATAGAAATACAGAAACCTAACCTTATAAATTTAATATAATCTGTTCATTGAATATGTTTTCTATATGTGTTCCAATCAGTTTGTTTCTACGTGGTGTGGTTTTAGAGATATTTCACTTTTTCTGTATGAAGTTTGTGGCTACCATTGAGTTTGAAGTGTGACCATGTGTCGTCCTGCAGCCAAACCACGCGCACACTGACCTAAATACCTCTGCTGACGTGATATGAAATAGGTCTATGCAGGTCCCTCTCAACATGTGCTCCGATCTACAGTCATAACTGAGGTGTGAATACAATAGGGTTTGTGTTTGGGGCTTGCTGGTGGACTTGTGCAAAGTGTCGTGAAGTGCTATTGTCTACGACTCCATGAATGATGGATATCGGTGTAGAGGTTTTCACACCGCCAGTCTAGCAGTGGTGAGGTTCTTGAAGAATCAGTCTTAAGGCTCTGTCACACCTCACTGGATTGAGGAACCAGACAGAAACCGGACACTGTCCGGTGAAATACGTCAATGTCTGTTTTATATACGGTACCCATCCAGCGTGTCCGTTCTATCTCCGGTGGTGTCCGGTGTGTGCAGTGGCAAGTTTTGAACATGCACAAAACTTGTACCGGACACCGCCAGACTGATGTGTAGGGTTGGTGTCCGTTTTAAGTCCATTTAGTCCGTTTTATCCGGTTCATGTCCGGTACTCATCCGTTACATCTCCGGTTTGCTTCCTGCAGAGTCCGTTGACGGTGTTGTGGGAATTCGGCCAGTATATGTTTTTGGCGCGTCCGTGATCAGTCCGGTAGGTGTCCGGTTGATGTTCAGTCCGCCCGTTAGACATTCGGTTGTCGTCCGGTTATCGTCCAGTGGGTATTCGTTAATGTACGTTCCTTGTCCGTTTAGTGTCCATTTCGTCCGGTGCAAAGCGCAACATTTCGACACGTGTCGGTACATTTTGATACCGGACACCAACGGACTAGACAATTCTTTGTCCCGTTGTGTCCGGTACTCAATCCGGTAAGGTGTGACAGGCGCTTTATGAATGGACATTGCGTGCATTTTTATCTCAGTGACTGGACGCGATGCCGAATTGATAGAGCACAGCCTTCCTGTACAGAAGGTCAGGAGTTCAAATCCAGGCTGAGTCAAACCAATGACTTACACAATTTATACTTGTCTCGACCTAGCCTGTCACTCGGCATTACTAGGATAGGGCAAAAACAGGTTAGCTCAGTCTCAGGATAATGTGACTCAGTGGGAAATCGGGTTATGGTGCTGGTGGCCTAGTGTCTTATTAAAACAGCACTATGCAAGTTGCTATGAGTGCACACTGGCATTAGTTGGTGCCCGTCCTGATATGACATTAGATGTTGCCAGGATGTAGAACTGTCAACAAACAAAAGAACAACAGCATCTTTTCTCTCCTGTGGTTCTTCATCTGTCCACCAGAGGGCGGGTAGGTGCTGTAAGGTGCTTTCTAGCTTGGTTCCTTCTGACTGTAAATAACCAACAGACTGTTGAGGATCAGCTGCCACTAGAAGAGTTTTATTTTAGTGGGTCTCGAAGGTCTCTAGAGAATGCGTTTTGGTAAATCGTGGGATTCGAACCCACAGGTTTGAACTCTGGTCGAGTCAAACCAATGACATAAAAATGTATACTTGTCGCTATCTAGCCAGGTGCTCGGCATTATTAGGATAGGGCAAGGACTGGTAGGATATCAGGTCATGGTGCTGGTGGCCTAGTCTTACAGTGGGACAGCACTATAAAGTCACCATGAGTGCACACTGTCACAAGTCGGTACCCTTCCTGATATGACCTTAGATGTTGCCAGGACATAAAACTCCAACAACCAACCAACTTTAGAGAATGTTGACTTTGGGGACTGTGGTGGAGGGGAGTGTTAGAAGAGATTACTGGAGTGGTTATTAAAGAGTTGGTTGGTTTGTTGTTGTTTTACGTCCTAGCAACATCTAAGGTCATATCAGGACTGGGGTGGATAGGGGTCATCAATGCAGGGGATATTAAAGTTGCATAGTCCGATGGTTTTGAATTTCTGTATTTTTTCTGAGATAAATATATTAGATCGATCACTAGTATCTACTTTACATTAGTTCAAAGTTACGTTTATTTTAAATGGTAAACTTTTGAGATATTTTGAGCGCAAACATGGAAAATTCGTTTTGGCAAGCTTGCCAAAACTCTGATACCATAGACTTCTGCAGTAACAGGTTCTGTTAAATTGACTCAGTATTGCATTCTACACAGAAACAAATGCTTAGTAAGTGCATCATTATCTAAGTTAGATATGTAAAATCAAATCTCGATATTTGGTTTGGTTTTGAAAATGTGATATTTCATCGCACTATGCAGCTTTAACTTTTAAGAGAGTGGACAATGGTGAGTATTTTAGAAGTGGGTGGAAAGAATATTTGTGTGGTCAGTGAAGAGAATATCAGAGAGTTGTCAATGGAAGAGCTGTCTGTTAATAAAATATTAGAGAGCAGTTAGTGGAGAGAATAACAGAGAGTGGTCAAGGGAGGGAATATTAGAGTGTAGTTAATGGGGAATAGTGGAGAGTAGTTAATGGGTGGAATGTTAGTGTGCGATTGGAGGTATTTAGACAGCAGTCAGTGGAGGGTATATTTAGAGAATGGTCAGGAAAGAGAATATTAGAGAACAGTCAGTGGAGAGATTATTACAGCCTGAGGGAATATTAAAAGGTTTCAGTTGAGGGAATATTAGGGAGCAGTCAGTGGAGAGTATATTAGAAAGGGGTCAGTGAAGGAAATATAAGAGAATAGTCAGTGGAGGGAATATTAGAGAGTGGTCAGTGGAGGGGATATTAGACTTAGAGAGTGCTCAGTGGACGGAATATTAGAACGGGGTCAGTGGAGGGAAAATAAGAGATTAGTCAGTGGAGGGAATATTAGAGTGTGGTCAGTGGTCACTCACCCTGCCCGCTGGTCACTCAGTGGTCTTCCAGTGGTCCTGGTGGCTGGTGGTGGCTCGGAGAGTACTGAGACGATGCCCCCTGCCAGCACGCAGGTGGTACCAGGCGTCTGGCCTCTTAACCCGTATCGTGCTGTAAAATATTCCGATATATGGCATAGGGGGGAATGCAAATGTTATATTACTGATCGGTGTACGTGACCAGGCACATCTATGTGTATATATATATATATGTATGGGCTGGTGGTGCCTGAGTGGGATGTAAATAGACATCATGGTGCTGGCAGGTCTGGGTGTGAGTGCACTCAGGGCCTACCCCCTCTGCTGGGATAGGGATCAGCACACTCAAAGGTCAAGGTTGGTGGTGGCCATGGGGCCATACAGCTTGGTGGTGGTGGGCAGACCACTGGTATCCATGGGGACCAGGAATGCTGGATCCCTATTGATAGGGCCAAGAATGCTTGTTTTCCATTGGGGAAAGGGGTGGGGTGGTGCTCTACAATGAACCCATGTAACCATATAAATAATAAACCAGAGGGCTGACTCTCTCTTCTTCTTTACACTTTATACTCTTCCTTTCTCTTTGTCTGTATTGATTTCACCATAGCCTGCCTCCACAACCACAGATTCGAGCCTTAGCTTTTACAGTGCGTTAAGAAGTGACACTCCTAGGAAGTTGGCAGGCTTTGTGGTTCCTATCTTCATCTCTTCATCTGATTCTGTTCACCAGCTTGCCGTTTGTCTGGTTGCTGTTCGTCTGGTCACTGTTCATCTGGTTGCTGTTTGTCTGGTTGCTGTTCATCTGGTTGGCATTTGTCTGGTTGCTGTTCGTCTGGTCACTGTTCATCTGGTTGCTGTTCATGTGGTCACTGTTCATCTGGTTGCTGTTCATCTGGTTGCTGTTATCTGGTTGCTGCTCATCTGGTTTCTGTTCGTCTGGTTGCTGTTCATCTGGTTGATGTTCGTCTGGTTTCTGTTTGTCTGGTCACTGTTCGTTTGGTTGCTGTTTGTCTGGTCGCTGTTCGTCTGGTTGCTGTTCATCTGGTGTCTGTTCATCTGGTTGCTGTTCGTCTGGTTGCTGTTTGTCTGG
The DNA here is from genome assembly GCA_030323885.1 of Branchipolynoe longqiensis. Lineage (NCBI taxonomy): Eukaryota > Metazoa > Annelida > Polychaeta > Phyllodocida > Polynoidae > Branchipolynoe > Branchipolynoe longqiensis. The sequence continues at coordinate 52,232,502 of CM059198.1, read as the reverse complement.
TTGCCGTTCGTCCGGTTGTTCATCTGGTCACTGTGCATCTGGTGTCTGTTCATCTGGTGTCTGTTCATCTGTTTGGCTGGTGTCTGTTCATCTAGTCACTGTTCATCTGGTTTTTGTTTGTCTGGTCACTGTTCATCTGGTTTCTGTTTGTCTGGTCACTGTTCGCCTGATCATTGTGAACCTGGACTGGACACGGGGTCCGAATCGATAGAACGCTGCCTCCCTGGCGGAAGGTTGGGAGTTCGAAACCTGGCCGAGTCAAACCAATGACATACAAAATTGACACTCGGCATTACTAGGATAGGGCAGGGAATGATTAGCTCAGTATCAGGATAGTGTGACTGAGTGAGAAAGCGGGTCATGGTGCCGGCGGCCTGGTCTCACAGTGGGGCAACACTATAAAGTCGCCGTGAGTGCGCAGCCACAAGTCGGTGCGCATCCTGATATGATCTTAGATGTTGCCAGGATGTGAAACCCCAATGAACAAAGACAGAATCTTGTTAACCTTGTTTGTTTGGTTGCTGTTTATCTCATTGATATTCATATTCATTTATGAACTGTTCATCTGATCTGTGGTCAATTCCCATTGTGCAAATGCAGTATGTGAAGACGAGTGTCATATCGTCATTGTGTGTGTGTTTATGCTCTAGGGTATATCTTTAGAGACATAATGTTCCAAAATAATTTCAAGCTACATACAGCAACAACAAAATCAACTCCACGAAAAAGGCACAAACATGAAAGCTGCATAGTCCGATGAAAACATCAAGTTTTCAAAACCAAAACCATGATCTAGATTTTATTATGCATGTCTACTTTAGATACTAGTGCACTTATTAAACATTTGTCATCATATATAGAGGGCATACTGAGACAATTTAATAGGACCTGTTACTGCAGAAACCTATGGTGTCAGAGTTTTGGCATGTGTGCCAACATTATATTTGCATGTTTGCACTTCAAATATTACGTAAACTAAAGTAAGGTAGATTATAACAATCAATTTAATCTATTTATCTCAGAAAAATGGCAGGAACTTAAAACCATTGGACTATGCAACATTAAGAAACGAACAGGTGCAGTCAGGTTTCAACCATGGCTCCTCAGGTTAAACCGGCAGGGTACGAATGCGCATGCGCATGCGCCTGAAACTAGCCACTTAGAGGCTGCGCATCCCCACATGTTCCTCGACAATGATCGGGAAACTATTAATAATAATAATAATAATGAAATATTTATTTCCACATGATCATTGTACATACAAGTTGATATTTAGATCAGTAATGTTTCACATGAAAAACGAGAAAACAGAAGTACAATACTTATGAGGCGATTTCCATATTTAAAAATAACATTGGTGAAACGTCCGGTGTCGCAGTTTCCGGCGTCTGCCAGTTTCCGCGGTACACATCGCTTCTGCGCATGCATCAAAATCGAACAGCATCGTCACTAACCTTATAAATTTAATATAATGTTTTTGGTAAAGATGTTTTCTATATGTGTACCAAGCGATTTGTTTCGAGGTGGTGTGGTTTTAGAGATATTTCACTTTTTCTGTATTTTCTGTATGAAGATTGCTCACGACCATTGACAATGCCTTGAGTTTGATGGTACGCGCAGTGCAAAACATTAGTTTTATTCAAAATTAATAGAAATCAAGAACCCTAACCTTGTACATTTAATAAAAATTTTTGGTAAAGATGTTTTCTATATGTGTACCAAGTGATTTGTTTCTAGGTGGTGTGGTTTTAGAGATATTTCACTTTTTCTGTATGAAGATTGCTCATGGCCATTGACAATGCATTTGAGTGTAGGCGTACCGCGGAAACTGGCAGACGGCGGAAACTGCGACACCGGTACTCCACGCTTGACCTTTGAACTCCCCGATGGTGCATTTTCAATGTGGCAAGGATCGGTATCACTGCGCGTAGAAGGCGGCTTGGTGGGGCCGAGAAAATATAGTTCCATTATTGTTGGAAATAGTTCCTTTTCTGTTGGTACCTTGTCTAGAACACAATTAATGGCCTATGCTCTTTAATATAATAATACTTTTTCTAAATTATTGGTGTGCCATGTGTGTGTTGGATGGTTGGTATCATCATATTGTTATATAAAGACAAGTTAATGGAGCTGAATAGAACATAATAGAGATGAATAAAATATAGTTGGGATCAATAGACTAGTTCGTAATTCCAACTGCGCATGCGCTGAAAACGGCGTACAAAGCAACACAAATGCACCTGTTCGGTGGGTTCCCCTATGTGCGCAAAACATAACTTCTGGTTTTCTATTGTTTTCAATCAAATCGAACAATCTGGGATAAATTTAGATCTCCTCATGCGACATAATAATGTAATGAATATATTTAGTATACAGTCCATAATTCATAACGCAACACTCGGGAACAGTGGACCAACATTTATATATATAGTTACAAGTTACGTGGTTACACTGAGGCCTCGCTTGCTGCGATGAATTATTCATGTTACGACGTAGCATGTACAGTCAGGCATTTTAAGCTGTTAAACATCTAAATCCCCACAAAAAACAGTCACTTTAAGTTACTGTTCCCACTGTTTTGTTTAACAAAAATAATTTTTGGTCCATTAGTTGTTTAAGCAGGGGAAATTTCAGTCATAGACGACTGGTCTTCCTCATTCCACTGCTGGTCGATAGAAAGCCCGAGCCTACAGTTTTACCGACCCAAGGGATTTTTAACCTCCCACACCACATAGACATGGTATGAAAGCAACCAGCCTTTGATGACACTGTTGGTAGTGATGATGCTTACATGGATGGCTTCACTGCATCTTTACATGTTTTGTAATATTATTTTGTGTGTGTACATTAATTGATTTAGGGGGATGTCACACTATGACGTATGGCCTTAGCATATGCCGAAGTATGCGATTTTCGACAAACACGTCGACATACGGCATCATATGTTACGTATACGTTGGGTATATGTTGAGTATGCTCGGGATACGGCGTCATAGGTCGGCGTAGGTTGAGCCGCTAAAAGATTTTTGTGCATGTTCCAAATTTCAACGTATGTCGACATATGGCTCATACGTTTCTCATACGCTCGGCGTACGTCAGTGTACGTTATGCACACGTTAGTGGTAGATCGGGGTAGGTTGGAACACGTTAGCCGTATGTTCAGCCTGTTGGGAACGTGCAGTCTGCGTACAGCCAACAGATGCATAACATACTCCAAACGTACTTCGAACGTATGCCTGCCGTATCTCCAGCGTACTTAATGTATGCACCATACTTCTAGCAATGGAGTAACATATGTAACGTTGGTCAGCATACCGTCAGCGTATCCGAATGTTGTGTACGTTGTGTGTATGCCCATTTTGATCCCTCGCAGCGCGAAAAGTTAGGCATATGCCGACCTATTTTGATTTGAGATTCATTTCAACACGTTACGGCGCCATACGTCGTAGTGTGACAGGGCCTTTAGCAGGGGAAATTTCAATCGCGCACAATTGGTCTTCCTCATTCCATTGCTCCTTGCCCTGTCCTAGTAATGCCGAGAACTAGGCTAGGTAGCGACAAGTACACATTTTCAAGTCCTACGTTTGAGTCGGCTAGAGTTCGAAACTGGGAGGGTAAAATCCCATGACCTACCAGAATGGGAGGTAGGGGCTACTTGGTCATCCCGTCTGGCATTGCATCAGTTTCCATGCATGGCCTCAGGTTATATAACCCACGGGTTCGAACCCTGGTCGAGTAAAACCAATGACTTACAGATTTGATATCTGTCGCTTCCTAGCCAGGCGCTCGGCATTATTAGGATATGGCAAGGACTGGTTGGCTCAATGTCATGATAATGTGACTGAGTCATGGTGCTGGTGGCCTGATCTCCAAGTGGGGCAGCACTATAAAGTCATCATGAATGTGTGCTGTCACAAGTCAGTGCCCTTCCTGATATGCGATATAGCGAATGGTAGACAGGAAGTGTGAACACTTATTTGTCTCTCTTTTTCTTCTTTTTTTTTGGGTACATTAGTTGTCCCAAGCAGGGGAAATCCCAGTCACAGATGACTGGTCTTCCCCACTCCACTGCTGGTCGATAGAAAGCCCGAGCCTACACTTTTACCGACCCAAGGGATTTTTAACCTCCCACACCACATAGACATGGTATGAGAGCAAGCGGCCTTTGATGACGCTGTAAGTTATACACAGCGGTGGAAATCCAAATTGGCAGAGCTGGGGGCATGGGGAATCGAACCGCCGACCCTCAGATTAGGAGTCTGACCTAGAAAAAAGTCAGACACTCTGACCACTCCACCACAGACCTTAGATGTTGCCAGGATGTAAAAGTCCAACAACCAACCTAAAGCTGCTGAATTTACAGTCATATATGGCGACTGAAGGTTGCAAAGGCTGCAATATGACGGGGTGTTTACTTTTATCATACCGACTGCAGGCGTTGAGGATCCCACGCGCTGTTCTCGGGTGCTGCCGCCTGGTGAGAGGATGAGGAACGAGGAGACCTGGTTGCTGTGCCACCCCAGCATGGAGCCGGTGGCAGTTCAGGTGGCTGAGCGATGCGAAACCTCCTGGCAGAAGGTAAGTCCTTTATTTGTCGTGTGAAGGATATGTAGAGTGTTATAAACTGTTAATTAGCTCAGTTTTATCGTTAATCATGTTGTTGTATACAAACCAACTCGCAGCGTAAAATATTAATGATAAGTTGGAGGATATGTGTGCTGATATTGCTAATAACGCTATAAATTGTTCAATTCAATACTTTATTTCAGACTCATCATTATGGTAGTTACATAAATTGGTCCATAGTAGGTAGATATAAAAATAAATTTGAATAACATAGAAGTAATAGTATGGATACTACCATACTAACCATTATCAACGTGTTGGTCCACATACATTAGTTTGTACCAATGCCTCCATATGGCAGACGTAAATCTGAGATCACTCTCTCCTATTTTCACAAGTCCCTGTACTATAGCATTTTCTGACTTGTCAAGTCTAGTATTACTAGTAGTAATAAATTTGAATATTAGATTCCTGATAACAGCCTGGAAGGCTGGCACATCCATATTGGCAAATAGCTGGCTAGCACTGTGATACCTAGGTAGATGGAGTAATAACCTCATAAAGAACCAGATGGGATGGCCGAATGAGTTAGAGCGTCCGTTTCCAATGTTGGTAGATCGTGGGTTCGAATCCTGGTCGAGTCAATCCAATTGTCACTTCCTAGCCAGGCGCTCGGCATTATTAGGATAGAGCAAGGAGCAGTGGAATGAGGAAGACCGATCGTCCACGATTGAAATTTCCCCTGCTTAAACAACTAATGTACCAAAAAGAACAAACCCCAAAAATGTCATTATATGCTACATTCAGTTTTCTAATGTTATATATTCTATAGTTCCACCAAATCTGGGCAGTATGCAAGGGAGTACATAAAGTCCTAAATAAATTGACCTTGACATCAGCTGTACACATATGGATTTTCCTGATGACGGTGTTTCCCTGAGCATATATAACTTGCTATACTGTCTGCAACGTTAGAAACGGTTAATTGAGTCCGTTTTATTGTTAATTCTTTTGTGGTTTACAAACCAATTCACAGGGTGAAATAATATGTGTGCTGATATTGCTAATACCGCTAGACCGTTATAAACTGTTAATTGCCTCCGGTTTATTGTTAATTATGTTGTGGTTTACAAACCAACTCCCCATATTAAACGGACCAGGTATAGGTCTCTGAGACACGACCCGTACTCCGACAAATGCTATCCAAGCATACCTTTGCCGGTTTTCAGTTTATGCAACTACATATGTGGGGGGAGAGTGCTGACCTTGGTTGCTTCTGTTGTGTTCTATTTAGTCCAGCAGCACTGACACTTTTAGACAACTATATAGAGAAAGAAATGTTAGAAATTGCAATCTAAAATGATAAATTTGAAGTCCAAATGTTTATTTATCATAACCAGCTACTTTTTGTGTGAATACTTGATTAAATCATATAGATTAATAGACTTTCAAAGTTGAATTGAGAGCTTTCTGTGGCTCCCACCTTGGTGGTTGCCATGGCTTCCCCTGTGTGTGGGGAACCTCCCTAGGTCATGTGATGAGGGAATCCTATCTATGATGTCATTCATACATCACAGACCTCAACTCTCCTCCCGCATGTTCAGTGGCATGAACTGAACAAACTAAGCAAAGGTATGTTTGGAGAGCTTTTGATGCTGGATTCGTTTGTATCTGGGTGAGGTATAACTGGTGACTTTAAAGATGAGTTAGAGGACATGTGTGCTGATATTGCGCACACTGCTAAGCCGTTATAAACTGTTATTTACCCCAGTTTTATCATTAATTATCTCGTGGTTTAAAAACCAACTCACAGTGTAAAATATTAATGATGAGTTAGAGGACAAGTGTGCTGATATTGCTTGTACCGTTAGACCGTTATAGACCATTATAGACTTGTTTTGTTTCATCGTTAATTATGTTGAGGTCTACAAATCAACTCTCTTGAGTTAAATATTAACGATGAAAAAAAAAGAAAGTGTTTTATTTAAATGACGCCTCTCGAGCACATTGATTTTTATCATCGGCTATTGCACGTCAAACATGTGGTCATTCTGACATACTTCTTTGGAGGAAACCCGCTGCCGCCATATAGCATACTCTTTCCGATAAGCAGCAAGGGGTCTTTTATATGCACTTTCCCACAGACAGGAGAGCACATAGATGAACCAGTTGTGGACCACTGGCTGGAATGGAAAATAGCCCAAACTGCAAATGTCCCGCTGAGCAGGATCGATCAGATGACCCACACCTTCACAGGTGGACACGCTACCGCCTGAGCTACTTCCCGCTCTCTATATTAACGATGAGATCCTTTACTCCTAGAAACTAAATATTGAGTTTTAGTACCTGTTGGCAGCAGACAACATCTGGGCAGCATCAACTGGTTCTACACCAGATCTTTTATTTGTAGAAAGTAAATGTTCATTTTTACTACCTGTTGACAGCAGGGAAGAACTGGGCAATCTACACCAGATCTTTTATTTCTAGAAACTAAATGTTCAGTTTTGGTACCTATTAGCAGCAGACGACATCTGGGCAGCGTCGGCTGTTGTACAAGAAGGTCATCCAGTGGGGCAAGTTCAACGACGGCTTCCCCAACCTGTTTATAGACGATGTCAAGGGAATGGCTGGCAAGGATGGTGAGTGGCGCAATCTTCTTCAATTAAACCAACGATTACACAATTTATACCTGTCGCTACCTAGCCTGGCATTCGGTGTTACTAAGATAGGACAAGGAGCTAGCGAATGAGGAAGACCTGTGATTGACAATTTTCCTGCTTAATGAACTAATGTAAAAATATCTATACATATATAAAATGTATGAATATATAAATATATATACAGTAAAACCCCTGTAAATCGACTGTCCATGGGACCGGCTTTAAGTGGTCCATTTAGGAGGTGGTTGGTTTCGAGAGTTAGAATATCCTTACAATGGTAGTGTTGGGACCCAAATAAAGCGATCGATATAGGGGAGTGGTCGAGCTGTGGAGGAGTCAGTATGGATAGGTTTTACTGTATATGTGTAAATGTATAAATATATGTATATAACTAATATGAATAAGCAATGCTTAGAACCGACCCCCGCTAAATGCTCGGAAAAGTATTTATTTATATATCAGCGTGAGTATATTATTAACCAATCGCTGTCGTTACACGATTGAACGCGAGTATACAAATGGCGGCCCCCATATGTATGTTTCCGTTTCCGGTTGCTGGGTTTTGGTGAAGTCTTTTTCCACCTCTATGAGTAGGCTACGGGTATTGTTTATATATACACACATGTTAGTCATTAGCCTCCCCTTTGTGGGGGTCGGTATAAATATAACTACAAATGTATATATATAAATCCTCCGACGTGAGGGAGGTTTTCCCGCAGTAGCAGGTGCGCGGGAGCGCCAAAGGTGGCGCCAGCAGTCATGAGCACGGGGCGGAGGCAGTCCAGAGTATTTGGTATAATAAAATATAGAAGAAAATAATTCCCTTCCACGCCTTTATACTCGCACAATGCCTTATTCATCACATAATATATATGTTTTTGCTGGTTGCAGTCATCTTGCTGATCAGCTTCCATACACCGGAAGTTGTCTTTGAGCAGCTGGCAGTCGTGTATGCCATTCCCAGGTAAGACGTCACTATCTTTATCGCTCTTTGATTAACCTTTTATTAACAGTTTATTGGGGACTACATTGTTGATGCTTGCAGTACAAAACAAGGTTTTTTTAAAAAGGAAAGACCGTGTATATTCTTTCACTAAACGTGGTTCTTCCATTACTAGCGCTATTGGCCTTTTATCGCTCTTTGATAACCTCTATTAACAGTTTATTGCGGACTATATTGTTGATGCTTACGGTACAATACAAGGCTTTAAAAAAAAGTAAAGACAGTATATATTCTTCGCTAAATGTGGTTCTTCCATTATTAGCGCTATTGGCCTTTTATCGCTCTTTAATAACCTTTATTAACAGTTTATTGGAGACTATATTGTTGGTGCTTACAGTACAATACAAGGTATTTTTAAAAGTAAAGATCATATATATTCTTTCGTTAAACGTGGTTCTTCCTTTACTAGCGCTATTGGCCTTTTATCGCTCTTTGATAACCTTTATTAACAGTTTATTGGGGACTATATTGTGTATGTTACTACGTAACATAAATAATTCACAATACGACAGCGGGTGTGATGGTGGCTCAAAGTAACTATGTCTCGGTGTAACCGTAAACATATATCCAGGCTACATACACAGCGTAACCATAGCATAGAAGTTAACGTCATGAATCTAAAAAAGCCTAACTGTCACATCCGACTTGACATCCATACCGTCACGACCATAGCACGCAGCACTACTTTTCCTCCCACCCACCCTACATCAGTTGGGCTTTGATATAGGTAGAGCTGAGTGTCAAAGATGCAGCCGGGAGGATCCTCTCACTGCATGTCATATATGCCTAAAAGAAATTAAAAAAGTTCAACCCCATGACATTTATTACGTGGAAGAGCTCCTGTAGACTTAACTATATAGACCCTGTCCAAATGACAATAATATAATAATATTATCCCGATCTAATTTAAACGAAATGAGCAAGTATGACCTATGAAGTAATATACTAGAATTCCCTGGTAGAGTATGCAATATTTGAACTAGCCAAAATGATGTATATATACATCATTTTGGCTATACATCATTTTGGCTAGTTCAAATATATGCCATTACGCTGAAACTCAAATACACAGCCCTGCATTGGATTACTAATGTTGCTGCTATACGAAAAAAAATTCGAATTCAGAAATAATTAAAAACTATTCTTCGCTTAGATCTAATAAAGCTTTTGTCCACTGTACTTGCCTTGTCGTGTGGCGAATTGTTGATACTTGTGGTATAACACAAGGTTTTTGGAAATCGTGGGGTCGTGGGTTCGAATCCTGGTCGAGTCAAACCAATGACTTAAAAATTGATACTTGTCGCTTCCTAGCCAGACGCTCGGCATTACTAGGATAGGGCAAGGAGCAGTGGAATGAGGAAGAACAGTTGTCTGCGACTGAAATTTCCCCTGCTTAAACAACTAATGTACCCAAAAAAAAAAAAAAAAAAAAAAAAAAAAAAAAAAAAAAAAAAAATCCTACCTTCCACTAAAATGGGTTCTTCCAGTACTAGCGCTAGACGATGAGAATGTGAGGGTTCATTCGGCTACTTCGGTAAAGCTCAAAAGGGTGGCTGGGTTCTGATAGAATTGCGCTTAGTGATGACGCGATGAGGTTTGGACAGACTTCGAGGTGATTATCTATTTGTAGTGAGGTGCACATGCAGCACAGATATCCAGAGTTTAAATTTGTATTATCTGCGCTATAGTAGTAATAATAACAATAACGACAAGATACAAATATAGTTTGGAGTGAGTAATATCCTCTGGCTGGCCTCTAAGACCCCAATCTCTTGATTTAAAAGAAAAAAATCAGGCAGAAGTGATCAACCGGTAGTGGGACAGGGAGGAACAGCTGACCAGGTACCTTCGCTTACCTGTCCCTACAGTCAACTGTGCACCAAGTTGCTCTAACCGCGTTGCACAGAACATTCCAGAATCCCAACACATTCAAGCCAGGAAGCCCCCTGACTGCTTAGCATAATACTTGTATAAAGGTGGACATTTATACATACACATAATCCGATGGTTTTGAGTTTCTGGTATATTACAAATAAATATTGTTCGCTTGATCTTCATAATTGACTTTACTTTAGTTTGAAATAACTTTTGATTAAACATGGCTATCTTTGGAGGTATTAGAAGTTGGTTGGTTGTTGGAGTTTTACATCCTGGCAACATCTAATGTCATATCAGGAAGTAACAACATGCAAAATAATGTTCGGTGTGCATATTGAGATGCTGCATATCATAGGCTTCAGCAGTAGAAGGTTTGATTAAATTGACTGAATATTCGTTCTATGCGACAATACATATTTAATAAGTGCGCCAATATCTAAGTTGGCTACGTCAGATCAAATCTAGGTAAGTATTTTGGTTTAGAAAATTGTATGGTTTCATCGGTTTGGTGGCTTTATGGTAATATGTGCTCATAGTGTAGTAGTCTGTACATGAGCTCCACTACCTCACAGTGGCAGCAGACACTACGCCGCACACCTTCGCAGTTACACTGATCTGTGCTAGGTGGCGGCACACTAGCCACTGGGCAGAGCACCGACTGGGCTGCCCTCTACTGCGTGTGGCTAGCACACACCCCCACCCACCTATAGAGGCGACGTGGGACCTGGCGAGTTAGGGGGCGGGTCAGTTGACTGTTGACGCCGTGCAGAGCGGATAGGTTTTGTAATAAACCAGTTGAAGCGTACTGTTACTCAATCTTGGCATTCTTCCGTGAGTGCGTGGCAGTGTGGAAGACCGTGGGCTATCACAATAGTATGAGCAATAATATTGTAGTAGTCTGAACTGACCTCTCAGACAAAGAGCCAGAGCCACATAGACAGGTGGGCATAGTAGGGCGATTGCATCTGGGAGCCTCAGTAGTGTAATGGTTATTGTCATATCTGTATGTATGCGCGCGCACCCGGGCAGAAGTTGTACGGAGAGTTCCATAAATAAAGTCTTGCTATACATCGACAGAAGCGTACAGACATTCTTCTTACATGGTGTCAGATGTGGGGTCCCTGGAATGGCAAAAAGTGTGGGTTCGAATCTTGCTCCAGGCACAATATATCCTATTTTCATCACCGTCCCATGACAGGGTTGCCATGGCCAGAATCCTGTATAAGCTACATGCAGTATCGCTGTTGAACCTACCCTGTGTGTGTATAGATATGTAAGTGCCTTGCCTGTATGTATGTAATTGTAAGCGTTAAACAACTTATGGACATAAAACCATTTCATACACTTGCAATTATAGGGCGACGAGTGTGGTAGTCTGTACTGACCTCTCAGGCAAAGAGTCACATAGGCAGGTAGGCATGGATACGGCAATTGCATGAGGGATCCTAGGTAATGTAATGGTTAGCATGCTGGCGGTGGAATTGCAGGAGGTGTTGGTTTTAATCATGTTCTAGGCACAATGTTTCCATTTCATCACAGGACGGGATGGCCGAATGAGTTAGAGCGTCCGTCTCCCGTGCTGGTAGATCGTGGGGTCGTGGGTTCGAGTCCTGGTCGAGTCAAACCAATGACTTTAAAATTGATACTTGTCGCTTCCTAGCCAGGCGCTCGGCATTATTAGGATAGGGCAAGGATGGTGTGCTCAGTGTCAGGATAATGTGACTGAGTGGGATACCAGGTCATGGTGCCGGCGGCCTGGTTTCCAAGTGGGACAGCACTATAAAGTCGCCATGAGTGCGCACTGTCACAAGTCGGTACCCGTCCTGATATGACCTTAGATGTTGCTAGGACGTAAAACAACAACAAACAAACAAACAAACAATCCATTTCCATCACCCCCCCCCCCCCACCATGACAATGCAATTTGTGTCTGAAGAATAGGTACAACACGCAACTTGCCTTGTTCCCACACAGGTACATGGCACGCTCGTTGACCCTCATCCTGCCCTACTTCCCAACCGGCACCATGGAAAGGGTGGACACCGAAGGTCAAATAGCCACCGCCAAGGTCAGTCCCATCAGCTAATATGAACCTTGTGTAAATTAGTTTGCAATCTTCGCTGAATTACTGTTCACACCAAAGGCGACTTGCGTTGTATTGTAAGTGAGTGTATGATTACGTACCGGCAGTACTTAGATAACACTGGAAGAAAGTAGGAAAATCATGAAAAATTGCTATTTTTTAAACACTCCTATTTGGGTGTAATCTTGAATTAAAAATACCCAGAAAGTATGGTGAATGAACAAAAGCTTTACTCTTTATTTTGATACCAACATTACTGGGGTTGTATATTAAGACAACACACCAAAAGGCACTTTATTACAGACACTTTTGCTAATTTGTGAATTCTTTGGCATCAGAACAAGTACCAAAGCATATCGTTTTGTTTCACTCGACGCTGAATCACTAGAATGAAACATGAGGTGTGTTCTTTTGTTTTGAATATAAGTGTATCATATACCAAATTAAAGCTCATTTAATGGTCTTTCTGATAGGATCTATTAATAGCCTCTGTAGTCAATCGTGATTCAGCGCCGAGCGAAACAAAACCTCATGTTGTGTGACCCAGTTTAGCTTTACCTTGTGAAACACTTCTCAGGGCTCTCTGACTAGAACATAGTTTCAGTACCCCGGGTGGCCAAATGAGTAGAGCGTCCGTCTCCTGATTTGGGAGATCGGGAGACCCGAACCCATGAGTTTGTGGGTTCGAATCCTGGTCGAGTCAAAGCAATGACTTAAAAATTGATACTTGTCGCTTCCTAGCCTGGCATTCGTCATATTAGAATAGGGCAAGGACTGGTTGGCTCAGTGTCAGGATAATGTGACTGAGTAGGATATCAGGTCATGGTGCTGGCAGCCAGGTTTCCCAGTGTGGCAGCACTATAAAGTCGCCATGAGTGCGCACTGTCACAAGTTGGTACCGGTCCTGATATGACCTTAGATGTTGCTAGGACGTAAAAAAAAGTTAACAAAAAGTTTGAGTATTATAAACATATTTGGCCATATGAATACCAGATAGTGAAAGACCAGGTTTCCCTTCTGTCCGCATCGCTCACTGCCACAATACCACTTTATTTTTTGTTCGCATCTTTGTGTTGTCCGTTACGCTGCCCGATTTTCTAATGAAAGGAGTTACACTCACCTTATGTGAAATGCCACATACACAGGTAGGCATGGGTAGGTTGATTACATCAGGTAGCCTAGAGAGCCTAATGGTTAATACCCTAACCCCGGAATGGCAGAAATGTGGGTTCGGCTGCCGCTCCAGGCATGATGTTCTCTTTAGGTGCAACATCCTATGCTATGACACTAGTGCCATGACCATGATTGTATATACGCTGGGCGCTGTATAGTGTTGAATACTTACATCGCGCCTTCTACTCATGCAGACGCTTACCACCTACTTGAATCGCGCCTTCTATTTCTGCAGACACTTACCACCCTGTTGTCGAGCATTCCGCAGACAAGTCATGGACCCCCTCAGGTTGTCGTGTTCGACATCCACGCCCTGCAAGAACGCTTCTACTTCTCCCAGACGGTCATCCCACGGTAAGCTACCTGTGACGGTCCAAACCAGGCCATTTCTGCTCCAGTTAGCTCTGCCTGACCAAATTAGCTCTGCCTGACCCAATTTTAACATATCCATTTTTTTTTGTTTCTGCCCGACTACTCCCTCCAGTACTATATAGAGCGGCCAGCACTGTAAACTATGCAGTGCAGGTTGCTCCCGTTCTAATCGTACAGAGTGGTGTGTGCAGTATCACAATACAGCACAGATAACTCTCTCACCAATATGTGTAACCAACTAATGTTGTTCAATGGCTGGAAGACTGACAGATTATATATTCAGATGAATAAAGATATTTACCACCAAAAAATACAAGAAAAAACCCCTAAGAAAGGAGGTGTGGGTGGGGTGGGGGGGGGGGGGTATCGCTAACCACATTACTTATGCTAACCATAATAGATAAATCAATGAAATACTTATTTTCATGACGTCCATCCATAGCCTCATTTATAATGAAATACTTATTTTCATAAGGTTCATCCATAGCTTTATTTATAATGAAATACTTATTTTCATAAGGTTCATCCATAGCTTTATTTATAATGAAATACTTATTTTCATAATTAACCATGAGGATATTTTAATTAGCTTATTTACCAAGGATTTAAATATTCCTGTTAAAATGCCAATAGTTATGAACATAAGAAGAGACCAAAAAAAGGGGAATCATATTAACTGTTCTCTGTGGCGGAGTGGTTAGAATGTTTCATTTCTTTCTAGGTCGGACTCCTGAAGGTTGGTGGTTCGATTCCCCATGCCATCACCTCTGTCAATTTGCATTCCCACCATTGCGTATAACTTACAACGTCACCAAAGGCCAATTGCTCTCATACCGTGTCTATGTAGTGGGGGAGGTTAAAAATCCCTTGGGTCGGTAAAAGTGTAGGCTTGGGATTTCTATCGACCAACTGTTTAATGGTGAAAACAAGACTTATCCATGATAGGCAGTATAAATCTTCAAGAAGAAAGTTTGCGTTATATTTTTGCAGACTAGAATCTGCAATTCCACTATTGATCGAAGAGCTGAAGAGGCTGCCCAAGGATGAGAAGATAGCCATCGCCTTTCCAGATGACGGCGCCTTTAAACGCTTCCAAATTATGTTCGAAAATATGCCACGGATCACGTGTTGTAAAATAAGAGATGGCGACGTGAGAATCGTCAAAATAAAAGAGGGTGAGTGATGAGAAATATCCGTTTTTTTAGCGGATTTCCGATTTTTTTTCACCCTAAAATTTCTTTGTTGGGGTTTTATGTCGTGGCAAGGTCTATTTACATTCTGGCAACATCTAAGGTCATATCAAGACGGATGTTTTGTCCCCCAAGGTCATAAGGGTTATTTCCCCTCATGTGCTTTTAAGTTTTATAGTCCGATGGTTTTGAGTTTGTCATTTTCTGATCAAAATATACATGTTTCTCAGGTATTGCCACCTCAATTTTTATTCCATCTCAACCCTTTTCATAATAGCAATTTTGAATTAAAAAAAGTAATATTAAATAAAAATACTGCGATACCAAATTCCAATGACTGCTCTGGCAAGTAAAGTGTATTGTCCGGTAGGCGGTGTTTTCACTGCACAGGAGCACCAAGCTGCGATAAATGTGTAATGTTTGGTTGGTTATTGGAGTTTTACGTCCTGGCAACATCTATGACCATATCAGGACGGGTACCGACTTGTGACAGTGCGCACTCATGGCGACTTTATAGCGCTGCCCCACTGGGAGACCAGGCCACCAGCACCATGACCCGATTTTCCACTGAGTCACATTATCCTTGACACTGAGCTAACCAGTTCTTGCCCTATCCTATTAATGGCGAGCGTCTGGTTAGGAAGCGACAAGTACAAATTTTTAAGTCATTGGTTTGACTCGACTAGGGTTCGAACCCCTGGATTCGAGTCCCACGATCTATCAAAACGGCAGACGGACGCTCAACTCATTCGGCCATCCCGTCTGGTCAATTGTGTAATGAGTGCACCGGCTCCCGGACAGTTGGCTGACGCACATTCAACCCATTTCATCAAAATGTAAACGACCGAACAGACAAATTTGATGTTCCTTTCAATACATAGTTTAATACAAAGTATTCATGTTAGAAATAGGAAGTTTGATTAAAATCACTTTCGGTTTTAATAATATGTCACACGCGTTAATGTGCTGTTAACAGTAAGAAACAATGAGCATATATTTTAAAGCAGCTTCAAAGAAAGAACTACAAATAACAAAGAACATTAAAAAGAAGAAATAAAAATAACAAGCAACATTAAAAGGAAAAAATAAAAATAACAAACACAATTAAAAAGACCATAATTATGTCGTTTTGGTTTGATGTCGATTCGGTCAGATATTCGGTAAAATGTCGGTCAAATATATGTCAGCCAAATGTCCGTCGGCCAAAATGTCCAGCCACCGAAGTGCACCAGTCTCTAACTTGGATATATATGTAGGACCAAATCTAGGTATTAAACTCCACATTTATCTGACCAACTAAAAGTTAAATTAAAAACACGACAACCTCAAATTTCCTGACCCCCCCCCCCAAAAAAAAACAAAAAAAAACACCCAGGTATCAAAGCCCGCCCGCCCATCGCTAATTCTGATAAAATGTGCCTGAGAAACAAATTGCGTGGTTTTGTTTGGCCTTACTGCGACGCAGTGTGAGTGAATGGCGCGCCCTTCTGATTACGTCACAGGGGACCCCACTGGCTGTCACGTGGTGATCGTGGATGACCTCGTCCAGTCAGGAGGAACGCTGATAGAAAGCGCAAAGGTTAGTGGTTTTTGTTGTTGTTTGTTGGGGTTTTACGTCCTAGCAACAAGGTTAGTATGACATAGAAATTCATACACATATATCCTGCATATCATAGAAAACATGTGAATACAATTGACCAGTTTTATTACTCAAACATTATATACAACAAATTACATTACATTCACATACAACACTCATCACTGTGGCTGTGGTTACACATTTTTATTTCCATAAATTTAACAAAAAATCCGTATCAAAATGGAGTACGGCCGTATCACTAAAAATAACACCAAAATCCATATCGCATACGGATAACCCGTATATCATGTGGCAGGTCTGCCATCCTGGTCCATATCCGGTGCTTACCGCTGTTTTCTTCGAACCCCGCAGGCTCTAATGGCGGCTGGTGCCCGGTGCATCAGCGCTTACGTCACACACGCCGTCTTCCCAAGGTTAACCTGGAAACGCTTCTTGGACTGCGAAGTGAAGTTTGAGAACTTCTGGATCACGGACTCTGTTCCCCATGCGCGCGAGATCTGCGAGAACGACCCGTTTCGGCTTCTCACCATTGCGGACTCCATCGCCACCATGTTGATTCGCTACGACCTCCAGCAGTAAGTGCTGCACATGCGCCACGACTCCGGAGTTAGAACGAGGTGGTTAAAGCGCACATGTGATGAAGCCACTGACTGAATGACTGAGGTTGAGCAGGCTGGTAGCCATGGAAACTGGGTTTTACTAGGTGTGATGAGGTGGTTGGGAGAGGTAGGGAGGGGGGCTGAGAAGAGTATTTAATCTGGAGATTTATTCAAACTTCAAATATTCGCATCTTTTAAAAATCTTTTTATTGGAAGACCAACAAAACTTGATACATGAAGGTAAATGTGTTGTATTTCTGTGGCACCTAACTTGCTTAACCCATTCACAGCGCCACCTGTCATGTCACCGCTGCACTAAAGTCAGCAATCATTTCCGGGACCCTTTGGTAGGTAAAGCGGGTGCACCATGCAGTGACACTTGCATGCTTTATTCTTGTTATTTTAGTGCACGTCGAATCTCTTTTCCATGATTTCTCTTCCGCTGTAGCGGACGGGATGGCCGAATGAGTTGAGCGTCCATTTCCCTGTTTTGGTAGATTGTGGGATTTGAATCCTGGTCGAGTCAAACCAATAACTTAAAACTTCATACTTGTCGCTTCCTAGCCAAGCACTCAGCATTATTAGGATAGGGCAAGGACTGGTTGGCTCAGTGTCAGGGGAATGTGACTGAGTGGGATATCAGGTCATGGTGCTGGCAGCCTGGTCTCCCAGTGGGGCAGCACTATAAAGTCACAGTGCTGATATGACCTTAGATGTTGCCAGGACATAAAACTCCAACAACCAACCAATCATCTGCTGTTTTTGGTTCCCAGCTTTCGTTAACTTATTTATAGGCAAATGTGGAAGTGGATTGTCAGATGTAGTGAAAGGCCAAGATAAACCAGCCTCCGCTCTATCATCTATGGATAGAGAAGGGAGACAGTAGATCTAGGTTTGCAAGAACTTCTTGTATTATGAGAATGAAGCTCCAAGTTACAAAACTGACCAGTCTTAGCTGACCTCACAGGGCGTAATCGATTAATCAACTCGGGTCACCCGAGCCACTTTTTGGCACATGCGCACATCCTACAGACTCAGGTCGAATAATCGAATACGCTTCTCTGCGCTCGGGTGAAATTTTTTTTTTTTTTTAATAACCGATAAAACTACAGCAAAATAGGATTTCAAGTATTTTATTATGGCCTATTTTAGCTATATTTCCATTTCATTAATCTAAGTTATTCTTTAAAAAAAACATGTATGACTCGTACTGGTGGCTGTTATCCTGCAGGTCGGTACCAGTGCAAATGTGACGTCATCGCTCGTAGCCAACCCCAGCTACGAGGTGGGTTACTTGGGTCAGATCATTTTGCGCACGGCACGTGTATTTGTCGACTCTACTCGCATTGTTCGATTTGAAATTCTGACGACGCGGGTGACCCGAGTCACCCGGGTCCAGTTAATCGATTACGGCCACAATGGACCATGTCATGACGAAATCCAAGATGGCTGCTATTTTGACTGGTGGGGAAACAATGGCGTTGTTCAGTGTTGTTTACTAACTAACTGAGGTCATTCTAACGCACCCACCACTAGGGGGCGACAGCGAACATAAGGACCATCTGTTGTTGCTTTATTGCAAGGGTTGTGTTAGGCACAGGGGTTTTGTGAATACAGAAGGGTTTTGTGAACACAGAGGGGTTTTGTGAATACAGAGGGGTTTGTGAATACAGAAGGGTTTGTGAATACATAGGGGTTTGCGAATACAGGGGGGTTTGTGAATATAGGGGGGTTTGATGAATACAGATGGGTTTGGTGAATACAGAGGGGTTTGTGAATATGGAGGGGTTTGTGAATACAGAGGGTTTTGTGAATACATGGGGTTTGTGAATACATAATGGTTTGTGAATATAGAGGGGCATGTGAATATGGAGGGGTTTTGTGAATACAAAGGGGTTTACTGAATATACAGGTTTACTGAACACAAAGGGGTTCACTGAATACAGAGGTTTACTGAATACAAAGGGGTTTACTTAATACACACGTTTACTGAATATACAGGTTTACTGAACACAGAGGGGTTCACTGAATACAGAGAGGTTTACTGAATACAAAGGGGTTTACTTAATACACACGTTTACTGAATATACAGGTTTACTGAATACAGAGGGGTTTACTGAATACAGATAGGTTTACTGAATACAAAGGGGTTTACTTAATACACAAGTTTACTGAATATACAGGTTTACTGAATACAAAGGGATTTAACGAATACAAAGGGGTTTCCTGAATACAGCGGGATTTAATTAATACAAAGAGGTTACTGAATACACATATTTACTGAATACAGATGGCTTCACAGAATACAGAGGGGTTTACTGAATACAGAGGGATTTATTGAATACTGAAGTGTTTACTGAATACACATGTTTACTGAATACAGAGAGGTTTACTGAATATAGAGAGGTTTACTGAATACAGAGGGGTTTACTGAATACTGAGGGGTTTACTGAATACTGAGGTGTGTACTGAATACACAGGTTTATTGAATACTGAGGGGTTTACTGAATACGGAAGTGTTTACTGAATACACAGCGTTACTGAATACTGATGTGGTTACTGAATACACAGGTTTACTGAATACACAGGTATTTACTGAATACACAGGTTTACTGAATACAGAGGGGTTTACTGAATACAGGTGGGTTTACTGAATACACAGGTTTACTGAATACAGAGGGGTTTACTGAATACAGGTGGGTTTACTGAATACAGAGAGGTTTACTGAATACAGAGGGGTTTACTGAATACAGAGGAGTTTACTGAATACACAGGTTTACTGAATACTGAGGTGTTTACTGAATACACAGGTTTACTGAATATAGCATGCCGTCACCAGGTGGCGCTGTAGTTAAAGACGCACTACCGGGTTCAGTTTTACCAACACTCTGCTGTTTGTGCAGATTGCGTCGACATATCGTTGATCAAACGGGCCTTCTACTGGTGATCATTATTGTGATATTTAATTGCTAAAACGTTCCTTGTCGCTATGAATTCTCGCTGTCATGTTTGTTTCTTTGCTAATGCTATTCCATGCAACTCTTGCCATATATAATACCTGTATATATCTCATATTCTGCATTTATTATTATTGTGGTAGTCGGCCCAATCACTTATCCTTGCACTGTATTTTTTCACAGCGTACACTCGTGTGTGGTTAGTGATTAAGATACTCACAGGAATGGATAGAACCTAGGTTCTAACCAATCATGCGGATGCTTACTTAGCCTCTTAGGGTTCCTAAACAATACTTAATCTACTCTTGGTCCGTGGTCAATTGTCAATTGTTCTGCATTTATTGAATACACTCCCAGTCCAGTCAGCGGCCATTGCTGTGACGTAATCCCCCTAATTTGCATATTGGCAGGGATGATATTTTCACGTTTTTAAGAGGATTTCCATATTTTTTTCACAGCTGGGGGCACTTTTGATAGAGGTGTAAACGGAAATTTGCCGTCGAGATAATAATCTCGGCTTGATTTACGTTTTTTTTGTCTGAAACCCCTATCATCCCTGGTGGGTGAATTCTGCATCTTGCTGTACTAACTTTTCATACCCGAGTAACTTGATATTGTGGTTTGTCACCTCCATGTAAGCACGGATATTTAAATAAAATACCTTCACAACATGTATTTTCATGTAAGCAACAAAAAAGAATCAAAGCAAAACGCCCCAAAAATGTATACAGGGGGTCATGTATTAACAACAATGTGTTTATTTACAAAACATACTGCTATTAGTAAAACAAAAAAAACAACGGATTGAACCAGTCGAACTGATCTAATAATGATAATAATAATAATAATAATACTAATAATAATAGATATTGTTTGTAATATACTTGGTAATAAAATGATCGGCAATTATATGCCATAAAAACCCCAGACAATTAGCCACTTGATTTTCACAAATGCAAATATCTAAACCATGAGCTATTCTGATAATAAAAGAATTTCTAAGCAGGAATACCAGGAACTCTTATATTTTAAATTGAAATTTAATGGAGTCATTTAAGATTATCCTAAGTTCATTAATTTAGGGTCACCAAGTACCTGAAATGGTACTTGTGTATGTGTGAGATTCCCGAGGTTATGAGTTAATAGGGTGTTATGCCCTAACAACATTTGAGGTAATATAAAAGTGGGGTTTGACTTAAGTTGTAACTGAACTTCTGGTGGTTTTATAGTTCTGCTGTACTGAGTCACTCCTGAT
The DNA here is from genome assembly GCA_030323885.1 of Branchipolynoe longqiensis. Classification (NCBI taxonomy): domain Eukaryota; kingdom Metazoa; phylum Annelida; class Polychaeta; order Phyllodocida; family Polynoidae; genus Branchipolynoe; species Branchipolynoe longqiensis. The sequence continues at coordinate 52,211,166 of CM059198.1, read as the reverse complement.
GCAATATCCTACTCATATCCTGGCACTGAGCCAAACAATCCTTCCCTATTCTACAAAGGTCGAGCGCCACGAAAATCAGCAACAAGTGCAGATTTTGCAGTCTTTAGTTTGACTTGGTGGGGGATAGAACCCATGACTTCCCACTCAGGAAACAGAAACCACCGCTCGGCCTTCCCGTCAGATTATTTTTTGATTATTTTTACTTGACAAAGATAATGGACCCCTTCATCGTGCAAGGTCTTCTAGGGTTCCTGTCCTGATATGACCTTAAAGCTGCATAGTCCGATGAAAACATAACATTTTCAAAACCAAAACAATTATCTAAATTTGATTCTACATATCTAACTTAGATGCTGGTGCACTTATTAAACAGTTGTTGTCACATATAAGGGAATACTGAGTCAATCAATAGAACCTGTTACTGCAGAAGCCTATGGCGATATCGTTTTGGCAAGCTTAGCATGTTTTCATTTCAAATATCTCAAAAGTTAGCAATTAGTTACTTCAAAAAGTTACTTCAAACGAAAGTAAAGTAGATTATAATGAACAACCTAATATGTTTATCTCAGAAAATATGAGAAACTCAAAACCATCGTACTATGCAATTTTAACTGTTGCTAGGATGTAAAACCACAGCAAGTAAATAAACTTTATCGGGCTGCAGTAGTGCCAAAACATGTAAGCAATGTAACTAGCGTATGTAGAAACTTAGTGGGTAGAGAGTTAGCTTCATGTGTGTGTAGTCCCAGGTTCGATGCCCCAGACTTGAAAGAATTGCATGTGTCGCTACTTAGCCTGGTGCTTGACATTACTATAATAGTGCAAGGACTTGATGGCTCAGTGTCGAGATAATGTGACTTGAGTTGTGTATTGTTTCGTGGTGTCGACAGCATGGTACCTCAGCGAGGCAGCACTATGAAGCCACCATGAGTGCGCGCTGAAACAAGTTCTTATGTGATCTCAGATGGTACTGGGACAGAATCTGAACCACTCAATAAGTGTCACCAGAAATCAAACTTCGCCACTCCTTGTTCATTACATTTCAGGGATGGAATCGGGTAAGGAGGAAAAAGGGAGGGATGGAAGTAAAATGGAAAATCTAAAGCTCATTTTCGGAAATAAAGGGATATTGTACGCATCTTTTAAGCAAAGCACACACATCCTGAATATTGACTATTTCTGCTTTAAACTCACTTTGCACCTATAATCACGTCTTGTAATGACCAAACCTGATAGGATTATTGCAATATATTTGTATATGTAATATATATTGCAGTGAAATTATCCTAGCAAGTATTTTGCATTAAATAGAATACCTTTCACTGCGTAAGCTGACGCTATGACCTTTTGGGGTGCTGGATCACAGGTAGATCAAAATTCACCCCTACCTAATGTAGGGGTGAATGACAACCTAGTGTAAATACGAGTGAAAACTGCTTTAGTATGGAACAGGAAGTGGAATTCCTGGTTCCAGTATCTAATGTCTACCTCCATTGGCACAGAGTTGGTGAAATGGGAGAGAATACCAAAAGACAAGATGGCGACCACAGAAAGCTATCAATTAGACTTTTAAAGGCCATTAAAGTATGTTTTATTGTATTTGTCAAATAACACGTAGCAGGTAAATATGAAGATGTATTATGAAGAATATATTTTACTTCTTAAATTAAGAATTTATGCGCTGATTTCATTTACCCAAGCCATCACCACTTTTTCTAATGGGTTGTTCTTCATCCTTATTGTACAGAATAGTACGGGGTGAATCTTTTATCTAGGTCACAGCTTCAGTCCTTCATGAGAAACCAGTGGAACTCGGAATACCCATATTCAGGGAGCATATGCTTGTACAATTTCCCTTTACTTCCGAAAATGGACTTTAGATCAACATTTTTACCTTTATCGCTACATTTTTTCCCTTCCCCACTTCCGTCGCTGAAATGTAAGAGACCTATGAACAAGGAGTGGCGTGTTTGACTTTGGGCGGCACTGATTGATTGGTTCAGCGTACCTGTATTGATCCTTGAAATACTAGATTTGCTGGTTATTAACCACTCTCCTTTTGTCTTTACAAGGGTTGGTGGCCCTAGATACCAGAGATTCAAATCACCGGAAGTGGCATTGAGCGTGGCTGCTGGATACCTTCGGATAGTTGCCATTTAACAGGTAAAAACCATGCTCTGAGTACCATTCAGAACGCTTAGAGCTGAAACTTTCATCGGGCTGTGCAGCTCTAAGTATTTGATGCTTTCCTTGAAATCATCAAATTTTCAAAACCAAAAACACGTAGATAGATTTTTGTTGTTGGGTACATTAGTTGTTTAAGCAGGGGAAATTTCAATCATGGACGATTGGTCTTCCTCATTCCACTGCTCCTTGCCCTATCCTAATAATGCCGAGCGCCTGGATAGGAAGCGACAAGTATCAATTTTTAAGTCATTGGTTTGACTCGACCAGGGTTCGACCCCACGATCTACCAAACACGGGAGACCGAAGCTCTAACTCATTCGGCCATTCTGTTTGATCCTGCATATCCAACTTAGATACCGATGCACTTATTAAACACTCGTTGTGACATATAAGGGACATACTAAGCCAATGTAATAGAACCTGTTACTGCTTAACCCTATGGTGTCGGAATCTTTACATGATTGTCAAAATCAAATTGGCATTTTTTCACTTCAAATGCCTCCAAAGTTAGCCATTTAAAATAAAAGGTACTTCATGCTAAAGTAAAGTAGATTATTATGATCAATATAATGCTTTTATCCCAGAAAAAAGGCAGGAACTCAAAACACATCAAAATATGCAACTTTAATATTATCATAAATACCAGAACGATGCTAGTTGTGGAAGCAGCCATGGGGCAGCCATGGTGGCTTCTGCTGCTTCTCTGCCTTGGTTAGTCCAACAGCACTATCCATATGACAGGGCTGCTAGACAAGCCTATAGAAAAAGTGTCGGAAGGCTGGATTATGGAAATAACCACATGCATTCATAATCTGATATGCTAAATATTTTGTTCAAACACTTATCGACCATAGCCTGCTACTTTTGGATCGAAGAATTTATGAAATCATGTAGATTAATTAAAAGTCGAATCGAGAGAATTCAATGGCCACCATCTTGATTATTTTCTTTTGCATTCTCTCCAATTTCGCCAACTCTATGCCAATGTAAATAAACACTGCACACTGGAACGAGGAGCTCCACATCTTGTTTAAAATACCAAAACAGTTTTTTGCTAGGATTTAGACACAGTTGTCGTTCATCCCGACTGTGGATAGGATCCCGAGTGTGAATCTTTTATCTAATTAATCCCTGTACCGGGAGTCTGTGCATATTGTATCAGTGTATAGTGACTTGCATACACTTGTGTATGTACTCTAACTATGCTTGCTACCTGGATATTTGTAATTGTATGTATGAGACGTACAATTACAGGGGGACGAGTGTAGTGAGGTACACCAACCTCCACAGATGAAATACCACATACATAAGTAGGCATAGGTAGGGTGATTGCATCAAGGAACCCAGGTAGCTTAATGGTTATGTCGCTAGCCCCTGAATGGCAGAAGTGTAGGTTTGAGTCCCGCTCTGGGTGCAATATTTCCCATTTGCAAAATCTTCCCACATATCTAGCTGTATGGAAATCACGAAAACAACTGCAGTTATTGCCTTCTTTAAGGTAATGGTCACATAACAACTACGGACTTTTATGTATACAGTGGGTCATTCTCTAAAACTGCGCACAAAAGTGTGACATGGAAATCAAAAGTGAAAACCTTCAAAATAATAGCAAAAATCCCTCCAAATTATAGCCTAAACCAATGTCCTATGAAGGTTTGCATGTTGTGCATATGTCAGAGTTGAAAAAAATGACTTTCACGTTTTGAATTAGATCTTATAAAAATTGAGCAATACATTAATATCACTCGTATAACATGAAAATCAAACACACATCCAGAACCTCATTTTAACATACACGGCATAGTCAAACAAGATTTTATTGATTACTGTTAAGCAGTTGAAAAAAAGTTGAAAAAAAGTTTGGCTACATGTATGGTGTCAGTTTCAATTTTCATGTTTTCACTCTAGCGCAAAATGATACAATTATAATTTTGATATCTTTTGTGGGATAAATTCAATACATGTAGAACTGCTAACATACCTAATAGGCAGAGGCTACAATAATTATTTGACTTGTATCAATAAAACAAAGACTTAATTAACAGCATCGTAACGTGGATACCAAATATGTGATGCCCAGTTTTGGAGAATAACCCATGTCTCATTATGTTCTAGTTTTCTCCATTATATATGTAGTCATCTCTGGTATCCATATGGACCTCTGCTTGTCTGTGTACACGGGATGTAGTCTGGGATGATTAAAGTATCAGACGGGATGGCCGAATGAGTTAGACCGTCCGTCTCCCGTGTTGGTAGATCATGGGATCGTGGGTTCGAATCCTGGTCGAGTCAAACCAATGACTTAAAAATGTATACTTGTCGCTTCCTAGTCAGGCGATTAGCATTATTAGCATAGGGCAAGGAGCAGTGGAATGAGGAAGACCAATCGTCCCTGATTGAAATTGACCCTGCATAAACAACTAATCTTACCCCCCCCCCCCAAAAAAAAAGAAACAAAAAAATAGTCTGATGATTTTGAGTTTCAGACATTTTCATTAAGTTGATCAATATAGTGTACCTTACTTTAGCTTGAAGTAACTTTTATTTTAAGTAGCTAACTTTTGAGATATTTAAAGTACAACCATGCAAAATTAATTTTGGCAAGCTTGCCAAAACGCTGACACCATAGCCTTCTGCAGTAACAGGTTCTATTCAATTGCCTCACTGTTTCCTGCTAAGTTCTATGTGGCAACATATGTTTAATTAAGTGCACCAGGATCTAAGTTAGATATATGTAAAATCAAATTTAGATAATTGTTTTGGTTTTGAAAATTTGATGTTTTCATCGCACTATGCAGCTTTAAATAAATTCAATCAATACAGGTTTTTAAAATTTGATGTTTTCATCGGACTGCAGCTTTAAATCAATGCACTTGTTAAAAATAATTTATATGTTTGCCGCAGTCACTAATATTGCATAGCTTATCAAATTAAAGTTTAAACAGATGTACTTAACCCTTCCCTGTCCTGATATGACCTTAGATGTTGCCAGGACATAAAACTCCAAAACCAACCAACTTAACCCTTCTTGTATCCGGTTTAAGGTCGGACTCTCGGCAGCAGAATGTACCCATCGGTTGTCTATAGATGATTTCCACTACTAACACGCCCTCTGATGCAAGTGGCAAGAATTTCTGTTGTGGGTAGGACTTGAGAACTAATGCATTGGATAGTTGCCCAAAAACAACGGAAGACAACACAACACTACTGGAAAATAGAATAGGAATACCAAATATAGAACCACATTTTTAGAAAGGCGGGGTCTTCCATTCAGTGCTAGTTTAATAAATGTGTTGCCATATAGCAGTTTCTTGTCAACTCATTTAACACCTACATTTAGATCTAGAAAAGTCCAGATTTAGACCTAGAGGAATAGTCGCTTTGATCCAACAATCATTGTACACAAGGTTCTGAAGCAAATTCTTGTCGATGAAATTGGAAATTCGTGAATTTATGTCAAGATAATTTAAAAACTAGATAATTCTAGATTTAGATCTAGATATGTTTATGGTTACTGCTTTAGTTCATTGCTACCTGTATTGAAATTTCTGATCAAAATGCTAGAGCAACGTCACACACTTTTATTCTTATATATAATATATATATATATGACTAGTGTCACTTTGTCCCACCAGGTGACAGCACCTTACACATTGGAGACACTGGCATACTCCAGTGCTGTATCAGTAGTTCCGAATGGTTCACTAGTGAGCGCTATCATAAGTACTTACATAATAACGAGTATTATTTTGACTCACCAGGTGACAGCACCTTACAGAGTGGAGACACTGGCATACTCCAGTGCTTTATCAGTAGTTCATCCCGGTTCACTACTGAGCACTATGGTGACTATCAGAAGTACTTACATAATAATTAGTATTATTTTGACTCGCCAGGTGACAGCACCTTACTGAGTGGAGACACTGGCATACTCCAGTGCTTTATCAGTAGTCCCTAATGGTTCACTAGTGAGCGCTCTCATAAGAACTTACCTAATAATGTCTTTATCCCACTCCAAGTTCTTCGATGGGATTCTGTTGTTTTATTTTTTGGTTGGTATATTCGTTGTTTAAGCAGGGGAAATTTCAAACGTGGACGATTGGTCTTCGCAATTCCACTGCTCCTTGCCGTATCCTAATAATGCCGAGTGCGAGGCTAGGAAGCAACAAGTATCAATTTTTAAGACATTGGTTTGAGTGAAGCCAACAAGTATCGTCCCATAGCCCTCACAAGCTGCATCTATAAAACCATGGAGCGCATGGTAAACAACCGCCTCGTCTGGCTACTGGAGTCAGGACACCACCTGTCCAACCTTCAATGTGGCTTCAGACGGGGCCGCAGCACCTTTGACCATTTGGTGCGCATGGAGATGCTTTCCTTAAGAAGGAGCACATTGTGGCTGTCTTTTTCGACCTCGAAAAAGCCTATGACAAAACATGGCATCATGGCATCATGGAGGATCTTCATGCGATTGACCTTCATAGCCACCTGCCAATTTTCATCAGGAACTTTCTAGCCTTCAGGCATTTCCATGTCCGTGTCAAGACTACCTATTCCAGCCTACACTCACAGGAACTAGGAGTACCTCAAGGCAGCATGCTGGCCGTGACCCTTTTCGGGGTCAAGGTCAATGGTATTGCTGCTGCCGTAAAGTGGGGGGGGTCTCCTGTAGTCTTTTCGTGGACGACTATGTTTTATATTACAGCGGTGCTAACACTAACAGCTATGTGACCACAGCAGAACGGCCAAGGTTTTGTGCAGGTCAAAGTATGATAGAGTACACTAGAGTATGCTAGAGTACAGTAAGAAGTATGCTAGAGTACGCTAGAGTATGCTAGAGTATGTTATCACAGAGGCTACGTCTGCCCCAAACTAGAGTAGCTATCATCACAGAGGCTACGTCTGCCTCAAACATACATCTCTTTTGAACATGTCCAAAGCTTAAATCGGAACTCACGGCCCACACGCGTTCTTATCACATTCTCATCACGGAGAAGTATGGATGCCGGTACATTCAACTATGTTCAACTACGTTCAACTAGGTTAGCCTCCACTACGTTCAACTACGTTCGCTAACGTGTATGTGACCAGGCCTTTACAGTAAACACACAGGGAAGGTTCAACCCACTACACAGCGCGCAGCATGTACAGAATTCTGGTCACGGCTTCAGTGTTGGGGTTGTATTTGCAAACGCAAGGAAACTTAGAGCGTAGCTCCAACCTAAACCTTTGCCATTCCAGGGCTAGCGTCCTAACTACAGTATAACCTAGTTAAACCGAACTTGAAGGGACCCTAGAAATTTGTTTGGATTAACTGATCATTGGTTTAACCGAGCTTTGGCTTCGACTTTGACTTTGAGTAAGCGTGTATTGCACATATAATATACAATGTATGTGGAGTCTTTGATTATTGTTTTTGATGTATATACAGTATAACCCCGTTAAACCAAGCTCGGTTGAACCAAATGATCGGTTAATCATATCAAAAACGTCGGTGGGGTCTCAGATGACCTTTTTTTAAATTTAAATTTTTTTGTATTGAGGCTGCATTTATTCTGTCCATAGCATGTAAGTCTGGGTACCCAGGCTTGTTTTCAATGCTGGCCAGCTGTAGTGTTGGTGTTGTCTTACCAAACAGTAGCTGCTGATAAGTTATTTGATTGTCTGCATTTCAGTAGAAGATAGATAGTATGTTGGTATGTTTAGTAGCCTATGTTAGTTTTTTTGGGCCCTCTTGGCATTGTATTTTTGTTCTATTCTTATTACTATGTTAGTTGTTTTCTTAAGGTTCTATGTTAGTGTTTTGGGGTTTTCTTGGGAAGAGTTTTCCGCTTTTTTCTACTTAATTCTATACTAGCCTATTTTATTTACATGTCCATAGGCTTGTACGTAATAGGTGGTTGAGTTATGTTTGTTTGAAATTGATTTGATTTATATTGTTGTTGGATATGTTATCTGGCTTTTATATTTCCGGTTATCCCACCCTGGGCTGTCCAGTTGGTGGGCCGTGACATATCACCTGCCCCCTTGTGGTGCAGTTCAGTTGGGGTTCCCAGTTTTTATTTTGCACAGATATTTTTTGTACGTTTTTAGGTCAGGGATTTGTCTTTCTTTCACCGTTTGCGCATTCCATGCCTTGGCGGCCATTTCCAGTGTGCTCCTTTCATGGGCTTTGATCTGGCTTCTGGTCTGTCTCAGTAGTGGTGCCTTGCTTGCTCTGGTGTCCCTTAGTGGTTGGGTTAGACGCTTAATGTCTTGGCTATATCCATATGCTAATGTTTTTAGGTGGATTATCCTTCTGTTTTCTAGTAGCTTTACTTTAGTTCTTTTGTGTAGGTCATAAGTGGGGTGTAGTTTGTCTACTTTCAGGCATATTTTCAGGGCCCTATTTTGTAGTATCTGCAATTTTTTAAGTAGCTCTTTTTTAGCACCCATGTAGATTACATCCCCATAGTCAAAGTAGGGGAGTACCATGCCTTTGAAGATTTTTATTGACATATCTTGTGTCATATAGTTTCTTAGTTTAGCAAATAGCCATAGTTTGTGATTTACTTTTTGTATGATTTTTGTTACACACAGATTGTAGTTTAGCTGGCTATCTAGTTCTAGGCCTAGGTATTTGTAGTGATTTACACTTTCCAGTGTTTGGTTTCCTAGTGTGCATTGTAGGTTTCTTCCTGTGATTGCTGTATGTGAGAAGAGTACTGTTTTAGATTTATTTGCATTGATGGTTATTTTATTGGATTCACACCAGCTGTCCAGCTTTAGCAGGAGGTTGTTCAGTTTGGTTGCTACCTCCTCTACTGTGCTTCCTTCTGCATATACGACAGTGTCATCCGCATATAGCTGGAGACATTCTGTCTCCAGCCATTTTTCTAGGTCATTTATGTATAGTATAAATAGTAGTGGTCCCAGGACTGATCCTTGGGGTACACCACAGGTGATAGTTTGTTGGTCTGAGAGTGTACCATTTACTTTAGTTTTTTGCTGCCTGTTGTTTAGGTAGCATTTTATCCAGTTTATTGATTTGGATTTAATGCCCATGTTGTTTAATTTTCTTATTAATATGCTGTGGTCTACAGTGTCAAAGGCTTTGCTGAAGTCGATGAAGGCTGCTCCAACTAATTTCTTTTGGTTCAATGATGCCAGCACATCACTTGTTAGGTTTGCTATTGTTTTTGATGTGGAGTGTAGTTTTCTGAAACCTCCTTGCCTCTTGTTTAGTATATTGTTTTTTTCCAGGTGCTCATTTATGTGCCTGTGGAATATTTTTTCAATTAGCTTGCCTGGTGTTTGCAAGATTGATATTGGTCTGTAGTTCCCCATGTTTTGTTTGTCACCACTTTTGTATATGGGGGTGATGGTTGCCATCTTCCATGCTGTGATGAAGTGTCCCTGCTCAAATGATATGTTGAACAGGTCGACCATGGTATCTGGGATGGCTTGGAGTGCCTCTTTTAGTATTTTTGTCGGGATTCCATCTATTCCACTTGGTTTGTTTTCATCTATGTCATTTATTAGCTGTGTTAGTTCTTTTAGGTCAGTTTTGCAGGTGGGGATTTCATCCTGGATATTTTCTGACCTTATAACCACATGAAAGTTTGGTTTAACTCTACCGGAAGTGGCCTGGGGTCCGACAATTTTGTTTGGATTAACTGATAATTTGGATTAACCGACTTTGGTTTAACCAACTTTTTATATGATAAATGGTAGTATTTTGCTGGGCCGCCGAAAACAGTTTGGATTAACCGATCGTTTGGTTTAACCGAGCTTGATTTAACGGGGTTATACTGTATTATACTATTTAGGCTCCCTGATGCAATAAACCTACCCACAGCTACCTGTGTATGTGGCATTTCACCTACGGAGCTTTGTTCACCTCACTACAGTGCTAAAACAAAGGAAAATATATATATTCAAAACAATGGCAAGCCTTTTAGGGGTAGACATTGTTTTATTTGTTTTTCACAATAAGTCACACTGACCTCCCCTCTCTTTTTTTTTATTGCGTAGCAAATTAGTCCAATTTCCCCAATTTGCAAGGTATATGTAGACTACGCTAACCAGATATATACAAATTAACCCCGATAACTGGTCTATGAGAGACCTTAATGGTGTAGTGAAATTGAGAGGGTTTCTTCCATCGATCTTCTTTATTGGAAGTTAGAAACAAAGATCAAAATCAATAGATATTAGCCTTAGATATTGTCGTGGGGGGTCGGGGGGCGGTGATGAAACTGGGAAATATTGCGCCTCGAGCGGGACTCGAATCCACATCTCTTGCATTCCAGGCCAGTGTGCTAACCATTGCATATATGATGATACTGTGCTATTCTTGTCACTCTCCCAACACACATTTGGTTATGTAGTAGTCTGCACTGACCTCTCAGGCAAGGAGCCGCATAGACAGGTAGGCATGGGTAGTATGTTAATATCAGGGAGCCTAGGTGGTGTAATGGTAAGCACACTGGCCCAGAATGCAGAGAGATGTGGGTTCGAGTCCCACTCTAGGCGCAATATTTCCCGTTTTCATCACCCCCATGACACTGGTTGCCGTGACCATGATCCTGTACAAGCTACACGTTGTATGGTTGTTGAACCTACCCTGTGTATGTAAGCTCGTTGCATTGCCTGTTTGTATGTAATTGTAAGCATTAAAAGACTTACAATTCCAGGGGGACGAGTGTAGTGGTCTGCACTGACCTCTCAGGCAAGGAGCCGCATAGACAGGTAGGCATGGGTAGTGTGGTGATATCAGGGAGCCTAGGTGGTGTAATGGTTAGCACACTGGCCTGGAATGCAAAGAGATGTGCGTTCGAGTCCCACTCTAGGCACAGTATTTCCCATTTTCATCACCCCCACGACAGTTATATAAACAGGGAAGCTATGCAGTAATCTGCTGGAGCGCATTCATTGGGCGAACAAAAGTAGCCATCTCAGCCCATATCCAAGTCTGATGATTTTGAGTTTCTGCCATTTTTTTATAAATTGATCATTATAATCTACTTCTACTGATTCTCATAATCTACCTCACTTTAGATTGAAGTAATTTTTGTTTTAAATGGCTAACTTTAGAGATATTTGAAGTGAAACCATGCCAAAATGTAAATATCGCTACCTAGCCTGGCGCTCTGCATTACTAGGATAGGGCAAGGACTGGTTAGCTCAGTATGAGGATAATGTGATTGAATGGGAAATCAGGTCATAATCTCCCAGTGGGGCAGCACTATAAAGTCATAAGTGCTCCCTGTCACAAGTCCATACTCGTCGTGACCTTACATGTTGCCACGAAGTAAAACCCCAACAAACAACATAACCATCAGAACTGCGCAAGGTGTCTGGCATCCTACAATCTTTGCTTGAAGTTTCCGCTTCACCCTTGAAGAATTTCATTGATGGATCCTTGAGAACCCTACTTCCAACTTCCAGTCGCCGCACAATGGGGAACCAGCGAAGACCTTCGCATGGAACATTGTCAATCCCTGACCAATGGAAGCTGTTCGCCTTCCTTCTTGCGTCTGCAGCAGGCGCACATGGACTTTCGTATCTCAGGAATGAACATCATGATGAGAAAGGCAGCTGTCACCTGGAAGAAGTCGCTTAGTGTACCGAATACAATATATGACTCAGTCGTCAATGAACCAGTGCTCAAGAAGAGGAGGTAGGGAAGGGAGAAGCCAAGATTGAAGAAGCCCGTGAGAATGATGAGAGCAGCCGCCTGCCCACTGGTGTATCTGCGCGTGCTGTCAGTGTCACCACCGCCACACATGCACTTCTTCAGAATGCAGCCGGAAGTGACCAGCCCAAGGATGACGCTGCCAGACATCAGCGCAATCTGCAGGATTCCGTAAAGCCACAGCGTCTGATCCGTTGAGATGCCCATCGTACAGAAGGACATCCCCCTGTCAAGCGTCAACACGACTGGTTTCATCAACGTGTAGGTCATGACACCAGCAACGACCAACTCGAAGAGCACTGAAACCAGTATCAGCATCAGCACCACGCGGGGTGTCATCTTCTCCGAATGACTCTCCGTCATCGCGAAGAAGAATACAAAGCGGTCGATGAGAAGTAAAAGAAGCGACAGCTGGAAGTGGATGGTGTTGAAGTTTGCGAACAGGAAATAGACGTGGCAGGCGCCGAGCCCGGCGTCCCAGCCGTGGAAACTGACATGAACGATGGGAAGTATCATGGCGCCGTGGAGCAGGATGCTCACCAGCACGCTGACTACCAGCCAGCACGACGGGTACCGGCGGAGCTCCTTCCGGGTCAGTATGAGGCCGAGGCAGAAGGCGGCGACCAGCGACAGGAGGATGGCGAGGATGATCTCGCGCAGGTGTTGGGCAACGAGGTTGTGTTCAAATCCATCCTGGTTGTCGACGAAGGCGGTGACATTGATCAAGGCCGGGTCCAGCAGTTCGATCCCTATTGGGGTCTCGGTCGACAAGTGGTCGATTGCAAGGCGCTGTCTCTGGGAAAGCGCCATCTTGAAGGCAAAGTTGTGTGAGACCTATTTCATGGAGATGATACAAAAATAGGGGTGAATGACAACCATGTTTAAATACGAGCAAAGAGAGCTTTTCGTATGAAAGAACTATAAACAAGCTGCAGAGTTGCTGGTTTCAGCATGCAATGTTTACCTATATTAGCACAGTGTCGAGGAATTTGGAGAGAATGTGATAAAACAACACCAACAAAATGGCAAGAACTTAGAGGTCAGTGCAGACTACTACACTCATCCCCTGGGAATTGTAAGTCTTTTAATGGTTTACGCCCATAAGTCGTTTAATCCTTACAATTACCAATCTTCAGACAATGCATTTACATATACATACAAAGGGGAGGTTCAACAATAATACAGTGCATAGCTTGTATGCGATCCTGGTCACAGCACCAGTGTCATGGAGGGTGATGAAAATGGGAAACATTGTGCCTAGAGCAGATTTTCAACCCACTCTTTTTTACATTACGGGGCTAGGGTGCTAACCATTACACCACCTAGCAATCACCCTATCCACGCCTACCCGTATATGTGGCTCTTTGAATGAGAGGTCAGTGCTGACTGCTACAATTCCAATAATCCAGCCAGTCGAAGTGTCTTTTTCATTATTAGGATGTCAAAACCCCAGTTGCATTAAATCATTTTGTAAACAGACAGACAGGAACTACTTACCACCGCTGGTGTTGTTTGGTAGTGTGATCTGCCGCTAGAAATCTGTCTCAATGTGCCTGGATGTGGCCGCAGTGTCACGTGACTGCCCAGCTTCACGCTAACCTCACCACCCAGCTAGAAATCCTACTGTGTTCCAAAATGATACCAGGACGGCTTTCCCAGCTTCACGCTAATGTCATCACCCAGCTAGCAATCCCACCATGTCCCAACATGGTACCAGGATGGCTTGTCCAGCTTCACGCTGATGTCATCACCCAGCTAGCAATCCCACCATGCCCCAAAATGGTACCAGGATGGCTTGTCCAGCTTCACACTGAATCATCACCCAGCTAGCAATCCCACCATGTCCCAAAATGGTACCAGGATGGCTTGCCTAGCTTCACGCTGAATCATCACCGAGCTAGCAATCCCACATTGTCCCACAAACGGTATTAGGATGGCTTGTCCAGCTTCACACTGATGTCATCACCCAGATAGCAATCCCACCATGTTCCAAAATGGTAGCAGGACGGCTTGCCCAGCTTCACGCTGATGTCATCACCCAGCTAGCAATCACACCATGTCCCAAAATGGTACCAGGATGGCTTGCCCAGCTTCACGCTGATGTCATCACCCAGCTAGAAATCCCACCATGTTCCAAAGTGGGACGATGATGGCTCGTGTAGTGTCCAAAGATCAATTCATCATTTAAAACAGTTTGCCAGGGTTGTGGGAGAGGGTATGGGTCAGTCATAATCGGTGTGTCTGTTGATTAGATTATTATGTTGCGGAGTGGTTAGATGTGTGGTTTCCCTTCCCAGGTTTTCATACCTGCACCATGAATTACTTCGGTATCATGTTGTTATTCTGTTCGAGTGTAGTTTGGGTAAGTATGACTTATGTGTTGTCTGTGTTAGTCAGAAAGTTTGTTTTATTTAACGACACCTCTTGAGCACAACATCGGTTATTGGACGTCAAACATGTGGTCATTCTGACATATTTCTTTGGAGGAAACCCACTGCCGCCACATAGGCTACTCATTCCGATAAGCAGCAAGTGGTCTTTTATATGCACTTTCCCACAGACAGGACAGCACATGCCACAGCCTTTGATCAACCAGTTGTGGATCACTGGTTGAGAGTGTTAGTCGGAGTACAGAACTGACCAGTGCAGTCCATTCCCAGGACCTTCAAACAAGATAAAAACCTTGTGTTAGAGCAGACAACGAGTACCTCAGCAACACTTACATGTTATACAGGACAACAATCACCCTTCCTTCTTTGTGACTAGGTCTATTGAAAATCATAGCCTCCAACCCAAATTCTTCATGGCTGGGTCTATAAGATAACACCCCCACCCTTTTTGGTGGCTGGGCATATAGAATAACACCTTCACCCTTCTTGATGGCTTGGTCTATAGGATAACACCCTGTCCCTTCTTGGTGGATAGGTCTATAGGACAACATGGCTGCCACAGATACTGAGCCTGGTGGAATTGGCTTGTAATGATGCGGGCAACTCACCCACTTAGGCCGGCCCTGGGCAGATAGAGGTTGATGGCACGAGTATTAATACATTAACACTTTATCTCGGCAATGATAGTTCCTAAAAAAAATAGTGCCAAATATATACAAACGGGACTGTTGTGTCAATACATCACTTCCGAGATACAACATTCTGTGTTCACCCACCCACTAATCAGGCCCCTGGCTATGACAGGGTGGGAGGGTTTGTTTGTTTGTTTGTTGTTGTTTTACGTCCTAGCAACATCTAAGGTCATATCAGGACGGGGGGTGGGAGGGTGAAGCACACAGGCGTACCACGCACTGCTACACAGACATAGAGGAAATGGTATTTAATTTATTGTAGAATAGGATCATGTCAGCAGGAGGAAATATCGTCCATCTCCTTCCCCCACTAGACTCTCCGACTGCAGCTACACGCACATCTCTAACGTGCCACCACATATTCCGAGCACAAATTGGACTCATCAGTCATTGACGTTCTCACAACAAATGGTGAGTTACTCTCATCATCGTCATTGATGGACAACCTAGACCTCATTTCCCGCTCAGTTACATTATCCTGATACTGAGCAAAAACCAGACGGGATGGCCGAATGAGTTAGAGCGTCCGTCTCCCGTGCTGGTAGACCGTGGGGTCGTGGGTTTGAACCCCGGTCGAGTCAAACCAATGACGTAACAATTGATACTTGTTGCTTCCTAGCCAGGCACGCGGCATTATTAGGATAGGGCAAGGACTGGTTGGCTGTGTCAGGATAATGTGACTGAGTGGGAAACCAGGTCATGGTGCCGGTGGCCTGGTTTCCCAGTGGGACAGCACTATACAGTCGCCATGAGTGCGCACTGTCACAAGTCGGTACCCATCCTGATATGACCTTTGATGTTGCTAGGAGGTAAAACAACAACAAACAAACAAACTACTGAGAAAAACAGTCCTTGCCCTATTCTACTGGTTAGCTCAGTGTCAGGATAATGTGACTGAGTGGGATGTCGGGTCATGGTGCTGGCGGCCTGATTTCCCAGTGGGACAGCACTATAAAGTTACCATGAGTGCACACTGTCACAAGTCGGCACCCATCTTTGATTTGACCTTAGATGTTGCCAGGTCGTAAAATTCCAACAATCAACCAACCAATTATACATGTATACATGTATACAAGGTCATGGTTCTCATTACTAGGATATGACAAGGACTGGTTAGCACAGTATCACGATAACGTGACTGTGGGATATCGGGTGATAGTGCTGGCAGCCTGGTTTCCCAGTGGGGCAGCACTATAAACTCACCATGTGTGCACACTGTCACAAGTCGGTACCCATCCTGATATGGCCTTAGATGTTGTTAGGATGCAAAACAACAAAACGAACAAACAAAGCTCTTGTACTAGCAGCAACATTCTTCCAACTGGGATAAGTAATGCTTGCTGTAGGCCTACTACTAGTAGTACTACACTGTACAGGTGGCGCCAGTGGTACGTTCGTTGCTAGGTTACTAGGTTACGAGGCACTCACAATTGTTCTGTACACATAAGCCCTGGTCACATACACGTTAGTGAACGTAGTTAAACGTAGGATAGATTAATGTGGATGAAACGTGCTATCACTACTTTAAACTATGTTAAGGTACGGCAGGTCACCCACCTAATAGTACGGATAAATACGTTATGGTACAGATAAATACGTTATGGTACGGATAAATACGTTATGGTATGGATCCCGGTATGCTACGGTATGGATCCCGGTACGTCCAGCTACGTTGAACTATGTTGAACTACGTTGAACTACATTACCCTCCACTATGTTCAACTACGTTCAACTTCGTCCACTAATGGCTATGTGACCATGGCAGAACGGCCAAGTTTTGTGCCGGTCAAAGTACGCTAGGGTATGCTAGAGTATGCTAGAGTAGCTAGACTACAGGAAGAAGTACACTGGAGTACACTAGAGTATGCTAGAGAACGCTAGAGTATGTTATCACAGAGGCTACATCTGCCTTAAAGGTATTGCTCTTTTGAACATGTCCAAAGCTTAAATCCGAACTCACGGCCCACACATGTTCTTATCACGTTATCATCACAGAGAAGTATGGATGCCGGTACGTTCAACTACGTTCAACTATGTTCAAATACGTTCAACTAGGTTAGCCTCCACTACATTCAACTACATTCACTAACGTGTATGTGACCGGGTCTGCACAATCAACCTTCCTTTTTTTCTTCTTTTTTTTCCTTTCTTTTTTTTGTTTAACCCACCCCCCAGCACAAAAAGTAGACATCGGCTAAATCAACCTTCCTTAACCAAAACTACTCTTATCCGGAAATAGTTCTATTCGACTCCACAGCAATAAACAGAGTAGTTTCATTACAAGCAAAAGGTAATCCTTGAAATAAAGTACCTCACCCCAAGTAGATTTCAAAATAACCTACTTAGTTATTGTAATGAACTAAATGTTAATTTTTGTTTGTATCTTAGTTGATTAAGATTGGTAAATTTCAATTGCAGACAATTGATCTTCCTCATTCCACTGCTTCTTGTCCTATCCTATCTATGCCGAATGGTAGGCTATTTAGTGACAAGTATCAAGTCATTGTTTTGCTCAACCTGGGTTCGACGCCAACGACCTACCAAAATGAAAGGAGGGTGCTCAACTCATTTGGCAATCCCATCTGGTCATTACATCCCACCACAGGCTTAATATAGCATCTATATCATTGGACACTTGTTCTGCATTTCCAATGAGTGCTGTTATTGACAATACTGACACTGACACTGATTGTTTTAGAATACCAGTTTGGAATGAAAACAAAATGTCCAGTGGCGTTCTCTGTGGCGGAGTGGTTAGAGTGTCTGACTTTTTTCTAGGTCAGACTCCTAATCTGAGGGTCGGCGGTTCGATTCCCCGTGCCCCCAGCTCTGCCAATTTGGATTTCCACAGCTGTGTATAACTTACAGCGTCATCAAAGGCCGGTTGCTCTCATACCATGTCTATGTGGTGTGGGAGGTTAAAAATCCCTTGGGTCGGTAAAAGTGTAGGCTTGGGCTTTCTATCGACCAGCAGTGGAGTGGGGAAGACCAGTCATCTGTGACTGGGATTAGCCCTGCTTGGGACAACTAATGTACCAAAAAAAAAAAAGAAAAGAGAGACAAATAAGTGTTCACACTTCCTGTCTACCATTCGCTATATAGCTATATTTGCTAAGATATATACAATGGAAACAAATGTTCAGCCAATGATATTTATAAGCTGAAAATGGTCGCTACCTAGTCTGGTGCTCGGGCATTAAAGCTCGGCATTGCTAGGATAGGGCAAGGACTGGTTCGCTCCGTGTCAGCATAATGTGTGGAATATCTCATCATGGTGGCACGGCATCGCACAGGGGCAACACAATAAAGCCATCAGCAGCGCACCCTATCACAAGTCGGTACCCATCCTGCCATGACTATATGTTGCTCGGGCGGTAAACCCCAATCAGTGTACTTCGCCATTCAGCACTAGAGTGCTTTAGGTAATGTAGCGAGTTGCACTGAGTTGAAATGCCACATACACAAGTAGGCATGGGTAGGTTGATGGCGTCAGGGGCCTAGATAGCCTAATGGTTAGGACGCTCACCCTAGAATGGCAGAAACGTGGGTTTGAGTACCACTCCAGGCGTGACGTTCTCATTTATTTGAAATACCCACATGGTGCTGTGACCAGGATACTGTATATGCTGAGTGATGTATGGTGTTGAACCTGTCCTGTCTATGAATTGTAAGTGAGCTACCTGGAATTGTGACTATGAGTAATGAGGGGGAATTAGCATTCCATGGGGACAAGTGTGTGCAGTGAAGTGCACTGACCTCCGAAAGTGAAATGCCACATACACAGGTAGGTGCTTGTAGGTGCATTGTGTCGTGAGGTGCACTGACTGTCTGAAGGTGAAATACCACATACATAGGTAGGTTGTGTAGTGAGGTGCACTGACCTCACCAGATGTTTGTTGTTGTTTTATGTCCCAGCAACAGCTAAGGTCATATCAGGAAGGGTACCGACTTGTCACAGTGCGCACTCATGGCGACTTTATAATGCTGCCCCACTGGGAGACCAGGCTGCCAGCACCATGACCTGATATCCCACTCAGTCACATTATCCTGACACTGAGCCAACCAGTCCTTGCCCTATCCTAATAATGCCGAGCGCCTGGCTAGGAAGCGACAAGTATAAATTTTTAAGTCATTGGTTTGACTCGACCAGAGTTCGAACCCACGATCCCATGATCTACCAACACGGGAGACGGGCGCTCTAACTCATTCGGCCATCCCATCTGGTTGATCACCCCAGATGAATTGACACATACACAGGTAGGTGTAGGTAGGTGTGTTGTGTAGTGAGGTGCACTGACTGTCTCAAGGTGAAATGCCACATACACAGGTAGGTGTGGGTAAGTGTGTTGTGTAGTGAGGTGCACTGACCATCCCAGGTGAAATACCACATACACAGGTAGGTGTAGGTAGGTGCGTTGTGTAATGCGGTGCATTGACCTCCACAGGTGAAATGCCACATACACAGGTAGGTGTGGGTAGGTGCGTTGTGTAATGCCGTGCATTGACCTCCCCAGGTGAAATGACACATACACAGGTAGGTGTGGGTAGGTGGGTTGTGTAGTGAGGTGCAGTGACCTCCCCAGGTGAAATGCCACATACACAGGTAGGTGTAGGTAGGTGTGTTGTGTAGTGAGGTGCACTGACCGTCTCAAGGTGAAATGCCACATAGACAGGTAGGTTTGGGTAGGGTGATTGCAGCCAATCAATATCTCGCAGAACAACCGAGATCAGAAAGATCACCGCCTCATAATCTATGCAGACGTGAGTAAAGCCCCCCCCCCCCCTACAACCCCGCCCCTCCATCTCCACCACCACCCTACCTGCCACACTCCAACCTCCTGCCACTCACGCTACAAGTGGCGTGTCTAAGTAGGGCGGGTCAGAGAGAGAGAGAGAGAGAGAGAGAGTGGGTGGGGTTGGGATGTGGGAGGAGAGAGTGTGTGTGGGGAGTGAATGGGCGGAGTGTGAGTGTGGGGGGGGGGGGGGGGGGGGGGGGAGGGAGAGGGTGGGAGTGAGAATGGAGTGGATGTGAGTGAGTGTGTGTGGGTGTGGGGGTGAATATGAGGGGAGGGAGACTGTGGGAGGAGGTGGGAGTGCGGGGGGAGTGAGTGAAAAGTGAAGGTGGGGGAGTGTGGGTGGAGTGGGAGGGTGAGGGTGGGAGTAAGAATGGAGTGGATGTGAGTGTGTGTGTGGGTGGGTGTGGGGGGTGAGTGAGTATGAGGGGGAGGGAGAGTGTGGTAGGAGGTGGGAGTGCGGGGGGGGGGAGTGAGGGTGGGAGTGAGTGAAAAGTGAAGTGGAGTGGGAGGTTAAGGGTGGCAGTGACAGTGGGGTGAAGGGTGAGTGAGTGTGTTGGGAGAGGTGGGGGGGGGGTGAGCGGGAGGGGAGGGAAGTTCTCATACATACTCATGAGGTCGAGCCGCGTCCTTGACAACCAGCTTCTGGCGGGAGACTATGCACCCAAGGAGGTCTGGGCCTTAAGTCGCCTCAACTAATTCACCTTATCTAATCCACCTCGCGAAGCGGTCTACATGAGACAAACTAGTTGAGCCAATCAGCACTAATTCGCCTCAACCGCACATTCACATGGATGTTTTGAGGCGACTTAGATGAAGTGAACTAGTTGACGCGACTTAACGTGTGTGTGTGAACAGGGCTATAGGCTCTCGCGGGCTCTCGCGGGCTCTCGCGGGCTCTCCCGGGCTCTCCAGGGCTCTCCCGGGCTCTCCCGGGCTCTCCCGGGCTCTCCCGGGCTCTCCCGGGCTCTCCCGGGCTCTCGTAAACTCTCGTAGACTCTGGTAGACTCCAAGCACAGTCCGCCACGCCAGACTCTCCAATAATTAAGGCGCCTTGAGGCGGGCAAGCTGAGTCGGAAACCAGCAGAGGGTTGTTTGTTTGTTGTTGTTTTACGTCCTAGCAACATCGTGGGTCATATCACGACGGCCAGCAGAGGAGGCTGGTCCAGCAGTGTCCCACTTGGGTACTTTGTTGGGGTTTACGTCGTAGCAACCTTTAAGGTCATAGCAGGGCGGGTACCGACTTGGGCCAGTGCACACATTTATATGGTGGCTTTATAGTGCTGTGTCAATGGGAGACCAGACCGCCTGGCTGCATGTCAGCACACTCAGTCATGCTATTCTGATACGGAGCAAACCAGTCCTTGCCCTATCCTAGTAATACCGAGCGCCAGGCCGGAATTCGAACCCACGACCTTCAGCACGTGTGTGGGTACGTGTATGTTTGTGGGTGTGTTGGTGCGTTGGTGTGTGGATGTATATGCGTTTGCATGTTGGTCTGTGTGTGTGTGTGGGGGGGGGGGGTTGCGGGTATGTGTGTCGGTGTGTGTGCACATGTGATGGGTGACATGTGTTTGTGTGTCGGTGTTTGTTTGCCGGTGTGAGTGTCGGGGTGTTGATGGGGTGTATGTGCGCGTGTGTGTGAGGGTGTCTGATGTATATAGGCATTGGTGAGTGGGAGTGTGTATGTGTGAGGGTGTGTGATGTGTGTGGGTATTGGTGTGTGGATGCATGTATGTATGTGGTTGTGTGTGAGGGTGTGTGGTGTGTGAGTATTGGTGTGTGGGTACGTGTATGTGTGTGTGAGGGCGTGTGTTGTCTGTGGGTGTAGGTCTAGATGTGCGTGTGTGTGATGTGTGTGGGTGTAGTTCTGTGGGTCCGTGTGTTCGGGTATGTGGTGTGTGTGTGTAGGTGCGTATATGTGTGGGTGAATGTACGTGTGTGAGTGTGAATGTGTTGGTGTGTGTATGTGCGTATGGGCGTGCGTGTGTAAAAGAGCCTTTCCCAGAGTGTAAGAAGCCTTACCCTGAGTGAGCGCTTCAAGCCTTGTCGGTCGGTTTAATGGTCATTCATAAAAAAAACGACACTGTCCGGAGGGACGGTCCACGAAAACAGACCCCGACTTTCCGCAAGCACCAGGGGCCGTATTCATGACGCGGTGTTAGCGAGCCAAAACTGGTTTTGGCTGGGATTTCTGGGTTAGCGGCGAAAACTCAGTACGCAAGGAGTGCAAACACACCGAGTGTAAGCTAACACCGCATCGTGAATATGGGCCCAGGGCCCGTATGCATGACGTGGTGTTAGCTTACACTCGGTGTGTTTGCGCTAACACCGCTCCTTGTGTACTGAGTTTTCGCCGCTAACCTAGAAATCCCCACCAAAACGAGTTTTGGCTCGCTAACACCGCGTCATGCATACGGCCTCAGTTGTCTGCGACACCCACAATTATATCACTTCAGGGATCAGTCCACCTCCATATGTGTATGGATTTTTTTTTGTTTAACCATGACGAGCTGGCATTAGAGACCCAATAGGGACAATAGGGCCTAGATTAGCCAGAAGAAGATCGCTAAGTTAATCTTTAAGAACACCACACTCAGAATGGGACTCGAAACCTACACTTCTGCCATTCGGCATCTATTGTCATAATCATAAGTCGATCTAGACAGAGATCAGTGCAGCCTACTATACTTTAAACAACAAAAATCTGACTTTTGCAGTCACCTTTGTCAGGCGTGTACTACAATATATCTCAATGCGAATAATAGGTGATTTCAGCAGATGGCATTTTTAATATATATCCAGTATAATGAAGTATGCCTATATCACATTATCAGGCATGTGATTTCTTTGGTTTGAACCATAATTCCGTTTTTTTCCCTGGGTGCCGAAACCAGTGTTCCATTTTTGGTTAAATTCCATTTTTTTTCTGGCCGTCGAAACACCTCTGAAATACACTATTTGCATCCCTCTCGCAACTCAGTGGGATGCTGTGTGTCCCCACGATAACCTAAAAACAATTTCAGGTTTCTTTCCCTGCACCCAATCATATGCCTACTATATAAAGGGTGGAGTCTAGTATTATTATTATTATTATGAAGTACCATTTGTAACGGGATTATGGAAAAATATATATTATGAAGAGTAGGGCAAGAAAATATTATTATCCAATCGCTGGCCAGCCGGTTATTGTGGCGGAACAGTGCCAACAGCGTCTGTTTGTTTGTTTGTTGTTGTTTTACGTCCTCGCAACATCTAAGGTCACATCAGGACCGGTACCGACTTGTGACAGTGCACATTCATAGCGACTTCATAGTGCTGTCCCACTGGGAAACCAGGCCGCCGGCACCATTACCTGGTATCCCACTCAGTCACATTATCCTGACAATGAGCACACCAGTCCTTGCCCTCTCCTAATATTGCCGAGCGCCATGCTAGGAAGCGACAAGTATCAATTTTTAAGTCATTGATTTGACTCGACCAGGGTTCGAACCCACGACCACACGATCTACCGGGAGAGGGATGCTCTAACTCATTCGGCCATCCCGTCTGGCCAACAGCGTCTATTCGCCGCAAACTAGCTGCATTGCTTGGTGATTTTCAAACTTTGTAACCGTGGGCCATTTGATGTCTGCCAGGGACGCAATTAAATGTATCGAACCCATCACCAGTCTCGTTTGTTTGTCAGCTACCTATACCAATATATATATATTTTACCTCGGTAAACAGCCTCAGGCTAGCCTCAGGCTAGGGAGAGGTAAGCACGTCCGGTACCAGCAATTAGCATATACAACTCACGACTGGATAACGTGTCGTTGGGTTGCTCCGGCAAAATTAGTCTACATACAAGCAAATACGCAGTAAGTATAATAAAAACTGTGGTTAGCTTAATTATGATGCATTAGAGCATCAATATGGAAAGTTTAGACTTTCGTTGGTCCAATTTGGACGAGTTATTTGGTTATAAACAACCAAGGATAGAACACTCGAGTGGGTTTCTCGAAGGAACCAAACCGGTCATTAGCGGTTATGTCAACACCCGGGTCACCGTGTGACTATGGGTAGAGATGTGGGTTTCGCCCTATCTCATGTGGAAATTCTCTCGTACTCTAATAGAGAGTAATGTTGGAGATGCTCCTGGGTTTCTTTTATAGACTCCCCTAGACAAAACTTTTTCAGGCGTTTCTCCGAGTTTCGTAGCATTTTCTCCAACTTGTTGACGTAGTAGTCACAGGTGGGAGAAGTGTGCGGAACAGAGGGATGGGCGGGCCGATACACTGGTCCCGACCCCGCGTAAGGTTTGGGCTTGACCCACAACCCACGCACAAATTTAGCTTATTACGCCTGTGTTATAACGGTATAAACACGTTCTTTAACACCAATAGATGTCCAAATGAGTTTGAAACAACCATATTGTGACATATATATATACCGGGACTGATCAAAAATGTTTGTTTCAGTTCCCGATGGCCACGAAGCGGAGTAAGCGCGGTGCAGCAGCAGCCGAGGGGCGTGTTCCGAGTGGAGTGGACGAGGAGTACGACTCCTCACCTGTGTTGTCGGCAGGGCCGTCGACACAGCCCCGGGCGCATATCCTCTCCGACCCGGACGAGGACGCAGTGCCTGATGTGCCTGCGCCTCCAGATTGGGAGGCTCGCTTTGCACGGTTGGAAAGCCACATCTTGACTTCCAAATCGCCCGTGTCTCGGAAGCGGCGTAGGCCGAGTGTCCAAGAGGATTCGTATGAGGATTTCTTGGACACAGACTCAGCGGTGGAGCTTAAGGCTCCTCCTCCTCCTTCTCCTAAACGGAGGAAGAAGAAGAAACAGGTGATTTCTTCGGGTGATGAATTCACCAAGGAGCGGGCAGAGACTGGTTTTCGCAAAAAGCGGAAGACTAAGTCCAAAAAGAAGAAGAGGAAGAGGAAATATTCTTCTTCTGATTCGTCCACTGAGTCTACTTCTACGGAATCAGACTCAGACACCATATATGAAGGTGTCTATGCGGACATTGGCACTAAAGTGGCTAAGAAGGTGGAGAAGCCAAAGGCTAAGCGGGTTAAAACCACTACGCTTATGCGCGAGACCGTGAATGGTCATTTTCGCACGTTCAAACCGGCGGAGGTTATCTCCAAGTTAGGAGATGAGTTAACAGGCATAAAGGGTGTTCCCAACTCCATCATTAAAGAAATGGATCGGGATGTCAATATGACGGATGACCGTAAGAAGTTTGAGGATGTGTTGCACACAGTGCATAAGGCAGTGTTGGCTACCCTAACAGCTATTGTTCCTGTGGCTAATAGGATGCAGAGTGAAAATAAGTTCTCGTCTTTGGCTAAGACAATGGACAAAGGCATTGCAGTACTAGCGGCGGCAGGTAATTACCTGTCGTTTCGAAGATATGAAAATGTCTTCAAGTCAGTTTGCACAGATGCTGGCAAAGAAGTGGCTCGCTCTAAGAAGGTTACCGATAATGAGGGGAAGGAGTTTACGCTCTATCTTGCTCCAGAGCCGATTAAAGGGAAACCTTTAGATAATACCAAGATGTTTGGCGGTCAACTACAATACCTCTATAAAGAGGTAGAGACTGCAGCCAAGAGTGGCAAAAACATGGATGGCAAGAAGAAACAGGAAGTTCCTCGTTTCAAAAAGTCACGAGGGGATTTTCGTCCACGACGGTTCACCAGAGGAACCAGACCGAGTTCAAACTTCGGTCAAGGGTTTCGGGGCCGGGGCGCTCGCCCAGGCTGGACCGACAACACCGCACGGCCAATAGGTCGAGGGTTCAACTCGTCGAGACCTTTCCCCAGGGGCGGGTCCAAGTAGAGGTCCAAACACAAACTTTACAAGTCCCTGCAGCCTCTAAAAACACACAAACTGTAAGCAACTTTGTGGCTGGTAATATTAGTAATCATATTTCTGAGTGGCACAAAATTACTAGTGACCAAGAAATTATAGAAATAGTTAGGGGTGTTCAAATTCCCTTTACACAAATTCCTGTACAAAGTATAATACCTTTTCCATATAACATTCAACCAGTTGAACGAGACGCACTAACTAAACAGGTACATAAATTCTTTGAGAAAGGAATTATACAAAAAGTGACACACTGTTCAGGACAGTTTATTTCAAACATTTTCTCGAGACCGAAGCCTAATGGTGATGTTCGAATGATCCTGGATTTAACAATCCTTAATAAAAGGGTGGAATATCGACATTTTAAAATGTTCTCTCTAGATACGGCACGAGATCTGATTACACCAGATGCGTGGATGGCTAGTGTTGATTTACAGGATGCATATTATACGCTTCCCATAATGGAACAATACCGAAAATTTCTTCGATTTATTTGGGATAACCAACTCTATGAGTTTACCTGCATGCCGAATGGCTTAGCTTGTGCGCCACGTTTATTTACTAAATTGCTTAAACCTGTTTTCTCGGTAATGGCGAGGAAGGGTCACATAATGTTTCCATACATAGATGATTCTTTTATTATAGCATCAACACAAATTGGTTGTGTGAATGCAGTTTTGGATTTATGTGCATTACTCACTAAATTGGGGTTTTATGTACATCAACAAAAGTCAGTGTTTAAACCAACAAAACAACTTAAATGTTTAGGGTTTATTCTGGATACACAGTCCCTTACAGTGTCGATAACAGAACAAAAACTAATTAAGTTTATGACTACAGCGACTCAGCTTATTAAGTTATCAAAGCCAAAAATTAGACAGGTTGCTGTTCTTATTGGCATAATGACCTCATATGCACCTGCGGTGTTATATGGGAAGGCCCATATTAAGTCGCTAGAAATAGATAAAAATTTAGCGTTAACACGAACTAAAGGCAATTTTGAGCGAAAGATGTTTATTTCGCAAGAAGGGTTACAGGATATTGGATGGTGGATGCAACATATAGCAAGTTCACCAAATCCAATCCGCATGGCGGAACCTAATACAGTAATTACTACTGATGCTTCGTTAGAAGGTTGGGGAGCTCATCGAGATGGGGTCACAACAGGAGGTAGATGGCTTGATGATGAAAAATCAGACTATATTAATGTAC
>CM059198.1:52167097-52183866 GCA_030323885.1 Branchipolynoe longqiensis | reverse complement strand
CGAGATAAATCCAAGATGTTTGGGGGTCAGCTAGCTTACCTGTACAAACAGGTAGAGGTCGACTACAAGAGTGCTAAAAACACTGAAGCAAAGAGTCGTCGCTTCCAAAACCCAGCAGGGTTCAGAAAGTCTAGGACGGATTTTCGATTCCGCAGAGGAGGAAGGCCGTTCAGGGGCGGACCGTCCTTCCAGTTCAACCAGCGAGGAAGGGGCCGAGGCGACAGGCCGGCCTCAAACTGGAACGACAACCGCGGCTACAAGAGGGATTTCGTTCCCAAGCCCCAGTTCCCGAAACAAGGGAACAAGTAGAGATTTCCACACAAACAGTGCAGCCTCCTGACCCTACAATGGTCACGGAGGAAACTCAAACTGAAGTAAGCCTTTTTCAAGCAGGGAATGTTTCTAATTGTTTACATCAATGGCAACAGTTAACCACTAATCCAGAGGTCCTGAATATTGTTAAAGGCATTCACATCCCTTTCACACAATTGCCTATACAAAAGAGAGCGCCTTTTCCGTATCAGTTTAATTCACTAGAAAAATCTCAGCTAGATCACCAGGTTCTACTTTTTGAGTCTAAGGGCATTGTCAACAGAGTTGAACATACTGAAGGGGAATATATTTCCAATATCTTCTCTACTCCTAAACCTGATGGTTCAATCCGAATGATTTTAGATTTAACTCAGTTGAATGAAATCATTGAATACAAACATTTCAAAATGTTTTCTTTAGAAACAGCTCGTGATTTAATTACCCCAGGGTGTTGGCTAGCGAGTGTTGATTTAAGGGATGCGTACTACACCGTTCCTATTCACCAGACAGATCGGAAATACCTACGTTTTCTCTGGAATGGCCAACTTTTTGAATTTACATGTTTACCTAATGGTTTGGCCTGCGCACCGCGTCTGTTTACTAAGTTGTTGAAACCAATTTTTGCACACATGGCAAAATTGGGGCATTGTATGTTTCCATACATAGATGATTCTTTTATTATGGGCCAATCTTTCACGCAATGTGAACTCGCTGTTAAAGATTTATGCAACATTTTCACCAAATTGGGTTTCTTCATACATAACAAGAAATCGGTTTTTTCTCCTACTCAGGAGCTTAAGTGTCTCGGGTTCATTCTGAACACCACGGCTATGACCGTTTCGCTTACACGCCAAAAGAAAGATAAGCTTTACCGCACAGCGATACAGCTGTTAGACACTTCTAGGCCAAAGATTAGACAGGTCGCGGTCCTTATCGGGGTCATGGTTTCGTATAGTCCAGCTATTCTATACGGAGCGGCACACATAAAATCCCTCGAAATTGATAAAAATTTGGCGCTGGCCCGCGCAAAGGGAAACTTTGAAAAGACCATGTTTATTTCGGAGAACGGCCTAGCCGACATTGATTGGTGGCTAAACCACTTTGACCATTCCCCCAATCCCATTAGAATGGGAGAGCCTGACACTACCGTTACCACTGACGCGTCTCTCCAAGGGTGGGGAGCACATCAAAATGATGTAGCAACGGGAGGAAGATGGCTAGAATCGGAACTCCCCGATCATATTAACGTTCTAGAACTAAGGGCCATTTACTTGGGATTAACCAGTCTAGTAAAAATACCCAAAAATAATGTACGTATCCTCACGGATAACACCACAGCTATGGCTTATGTCAGAAATATGGGAGGTACAAAATCGATTAAATGTAATGCAATGGCACTTCTCATTTGGAACTGGGCTCAAACCTTTGATGTCTGGTTAACTGTTAATCACATTCCAGGCACACAAAATTGTCTAGCTGACAAGATGAGTCGCCAGTTCCATGATCACTTAGAGTGGTCACTTAATCCATCCATTTTCAAACACATTTGTCACACATGGGGTTCACCTCAGATCGATTTGTTCGCTTCGCGTAATAACTTTAAAATTCCAAAATATGTTTCGTGGCACCCGGAACCCAATGCTTGGCACATTGATGCCTTCTCCCTAAAGTGGCGACATCATTTCTTTTACATTTTCCCCCCCTTTACTATCATTAGCAAAGTCGCCAGAAAGATTCAAATGGAGGGGACACACGCCATACTCATCGTCCCCGAGTGGCACACGCAACCGTGGCTACCGACGTTACTAGCCACAGCCAAAAGCAGCCTTCGCTTCCCAAGATTCCGAGGAAACCTCAAACATCAGGGACCACTAGAACGCCACGGAAACGTGTCGACAACTCCGTTAGTGGCATTCCTTTTTTAAATAAATATTTAGAACAGTTTGGCTTAGACAAAATTACACAACAGCGTTTGGTTGATGATGCGTGGAGAAAAGGAACGGTGAAAATGTATACTACGTATTTAAAGAAATGGGGTATTTATTGCCTGCTTAAGAAAGTCAAGCCAATGACTCCCACAGTATCCCAGGTAGGACTCTTCCTACGTTACCTAGAGGACGAAGGCCTAGGATATGGCGCTATTAACGCTGCCAGATGTGCTCTGTCGATAATCCTACCGCGGGTTAATGGACAAACAATGGGTAAACACCATGTTATTTGTTGGATCATACGATCAATTTATCAGAGGAATCCGCCTAAACCCAAATATAATAGGTTTTGGGATGTTTCTCTAGTGTTCAACCTCTTCAAGAAATGGCCAGAAAATAAGTTTCTGGACGTTAAACTTTTAGGTTTCAAAGTCGCAGTTTTGCTTCTCCTGGTCACTGGACACAGAGGCCAAACTATAGTTGCCCTGTCGCTGAATGGTCTAGAAATTGACAGTAAAGAGGCCACGTTTGATTTATCAACTTTATTAAAATCAAACCGATTAGGTGACCCCCTTTCTACGATAGGGGTGTCCAGTTTCACTCAGGATCGCAAGTTATGTGTCGTATCTGCGATACGAAATTATATATCCAAGACAAGATTAATAAGAAACTCAAGACAGCTATTGGTCAGCTTTATTAAGCCACACAAGGCCATTTCCAGGGATACCCTCGCCCGATGGACAATGAATGTGTTAAAACTGGCGGGAGTAAATACAGACAGGTACTCATCGCACTCTACACGTGGTGCAATGGTGTCCAAGGCAAGATTGCTAGGCATCTCCGTTAAACGGATCCTAGCTCACGCGGGATGGAAAACCGCTACTTCGTTTGCTAGACATTACCACAAACGACTAGAGAAGCCTCAGCCGATAGCGCACAGGCTACTCACCAACTGAAAGAGAGAGGTAAGAAAAACATTGGTTTTTCCTCTTTTTTGCCATACAAATCGCTTTTCCATTGTTGCATACATAAGACATAATCACTAAAGAATAATAACAAAACAAGAATATCAGGATAAAAATTATTTTACGTAAAGGTCTCCCTAGCCTACGGCTAGCCAGAGGCGGCATACCGAGGTAAAATAGATTAGTTAGACGAATCTTACCTGGGTATAGATGATGGATAACTATTGTTTTACCGAGGTAGAAGCCTCGGTTAGACGTGGGCGAGGGCCCACCCACCACGCCCTGCCACGTCTAGTCAATCACTCAATTTAGCATGAGGTCACTTGACCTTAGGTTGTTTTTTAGAATCATTTTTATCCTGAATTAGTAGGTAAAGATTGCTGGACCCGGATGTGCTTCCTTCTCCCTCGCCCACGTCTAACCGAGGCTTCTACCTCGGTAAAACAATAGTTATCCATCATCTATACCCAGGTAAGATTCGTCTAACTAAACTATATATATATATATATATATATATATATATATATATATACACACATACACACACATACACGGGTACAGACAGACCGGCACAATCTCCACACACCCACATACACACGCACACACACATACATACACAAATATACACCCACATACACACGCGCTCACATACATACACATATATGCACACACATACACACACCCACACACACCCACACACATACATGCACACACATAGACACACACACACATGCACACATACACACATATATATACATGCATGCAGACACACATACACACCCACATACATACATACACACGCTCACACACATACACACACATACACACACATACACCCACACACGTACACACAAACACATATATGTAAACACACACGTACACACAAATATGCATACACAAGCACAACACACAAACCCACACATGCAAACATGAACACATAAACATGTACACACACAAACACACTCATACATACAAACATGCATACTCAAACACACTCATACACACAAACATGCATACTCAAACACAACACAAACATGAATGCACTCATACTCACAAATATGCATACACAAACACGACACACAGACACAAATACGCATACACGTGTACACAAATATGCATACACATGGACACACAAACACACATATGTACAAACACTCATACACACAAATATGTATACCCAAACACAACATGCAAACACATGCATGTACACCCATACACACAAACATATGCATACACATGTACACACAGACATACATACATACAAACACTCACACACAAATATACAAACACGTGTATAAACACAAACATAAACATGCAAACACATGTAGTCACACACAAACACAGCATGCAAACACACGTGTACTCACACATACAGACACACATATACAAATACACCCACATGGTCAGTGTACATTATTATATCAATAAGCCAGATTGTTTTACGCCCTGGCAACATCTAAGGTCATATCAGCAACTTGTGACTGCGCACTCATGACGACTTAAAGTGCTGCCCCAATGGGAGACCAGGCAACCAGCACCCTGACCTGATATTCCACTCAGTCACACTATCCTGATGTTATGCTAACCAGTCCTTGCCCTATCCTATTAATGCCGATTGCCAGGCTAGGTAGCGAAAAGTATCAATTTTTGAAGTCATTGGTTTGACTCGGCTGGAATTCGAACTCCCGATCTTCTGCACGAGAAACATGCGTTCTGCCGATTCGGCCATCGCATCCGTTTTTGGTTTAAGCAATTTCATAGTTTCATCAATTTATGCAGCTTTAACACTTTTTTTAAATTTTTTTTGTTTTTTGTTAAAGCATCTTTTATTCGCCAGCAGCTCAATCCACAGCGTGACCATTACACGCACGTAATGTTGCCGTGTCGTGCGAACGGCGCTTGGCGGGGCCTAGGCCGCCCAAGTCCGATCAGCGCACGCCGATAGACACTGGCGGGTCACGTGGGCGGTGGTGCTACGGGTAGTGACGTCATTTCCGGCGCTTTGTGGATGGAAGGGGGAGCCAAAGAGAGAGAGAGAGAGCGAGAGAGAGAGAGGGAGAGAGAGAGAGAGAGAGAGAGAGAGAGAGAGCCGTGAGAGAGCCGTGAGAGACGCATGCGCCGTCCACCGCCAGGTGGCCTCACCTCAGTGACTTCCGGTGGCCACCAATAGCCGCGTCCAGCTGGGAAGTATTGTCACGTGGTTGTGTGCTTGTATAGTATAGGGTGTGGAGAGGGTGCGTGGTAGGGGGGAGATGGGGGGAGAGGGGGAGGGGTGGAGGAGAGGGGGAGGGTGGAGGAGAGAGGGCGGGGGCGGCGCTCCTCATGTAGGACGGGGGAGGGGGTTCCGACGTGTTCTGCATGTACGTGGAAGGTAATGACAACGGAATGCGAGAGCAGAATTCTCAACTAAAAGAGGGGGGGAAAAAGTCAAACCAGGAAGTAATTGCTGAAATAGGTTGAATTGCGAGTGGTGTTTGGAAATAACAGGTGACAATCCTCGTGTAGCTGGTTATAAGATTATCTGTGAAACTGGGTGTGCTGGTTGGGCAATACTGCTGTGGTTTCGGCACTTTAAAGTTGTACGGCCGGTGGTTTTGAAAGTAAAAGAAACCTAGTAAATTTCCATGATGTTCTTAATCATTGTTGCACACAGCCTTGAGTTTGAACCACCTCGACTACAGCTGAAATATTGTGAAATATTGTGTGAAAAAACGATTATGTTCAAAGTAAAAGAAACCTAGTAATAGGTACTGGCAGCGCCCATTAAAAGTCCAGGAATGGTGCTTTTTTCATCAATATTCACATGCTTGTAACTATTTCTCTATGTATATGATTTAGATGAAATTACCTAACCTAGAACATCAACATATGTTCTATCCGATGGTGTTGTTGGATACAATATATATTAAGTTGATATTTAAGTAAACTCCATTTGTATGATCAGTGTATTTAGTGAATATTCATTCCTTCATTACTGATATAAATGAAAACGACTAAAAAGACAGGGTATCTTTAATTGGCTCGCGCTTCCTTGCACTACCTCGTAGAAAGGCGTGGATCATACCAGAAGAAGCGCAATGACCTCAGCTTTCTAATCATATTGGTTTGCCCTAGGTCAAAAAGGTCAATCAGGTCAATCAGGTCAAATTCTGCAATTTAAATAATTTTGAAAGTTTAAAGCCCATCTACTGAATTAAAAAATATTTTAAACCTAATAAGATTTAATATGTATAGATAGACAATTTGATTCCCTTTCCAATAATACCAATCTTAGTATAGTGGTAGTTAGTGCAAGGATCCGTAGACAGAATATTAATATCAACCTGTTTGGGTCTTTGCTGACCACACTAGTTTCACAATGGTGACACCCATGTAGAAACATTTACATGACGTTGATGACTTTTGAGATATATCAGAGAATATATAATCTAATATTGGGCCAGATTTGGGGAAGATCCAACCATTTCTCTAGCCACAGTGAATATTTAAAGATTTATTTAAATCAATATGTTTGGTTTCAGATACTTTTAATTTGTATTTGCCATCAAAATGCATATTTTGATATTATTAGCTAAATTATTGTCATGGCTAATATCCATTAGTTCCATATACTATGTCTGCAAAATTTGAAGAATATCCACTTATTGGATGAGCCACAGTGAGTGTTCAAACTTGATGAACATATCTTTATTTTTTATTTTGTATACTTTTATTTTGTAAGTGCAATCAAAATGCACTTTTTATATTTCTAGACAGAATATTAATATGATAACGTGTATTACCTCCAGATAATGTGCACTGTCAATTTATAGGAAGTTGAACCAATTGGTAAAGCTACAATGAGCATTTAAAAATTCATCAAATTGATATATTTGGTTTTCAGATAATTTGTCTTTATATGTTTAATCAAAATTCAATATTTTCCATATTTTTGTATATAATATTGATATCAATCATATCTATTAGTCTCAGTGATTGGTTATTGTAATACTGTGCCAAATATGATGAAGTTGCAAAAGGTTCTTTTGCTGCAATGAGCTATCAAAGATTGAAATGTTGAACAAAATTCACTTATAGATGCTGTTTACATGCAAAAAACAATTATCTTCAAAGTAAAAGAAACCTAGTAAATTTCCATGATGTTCTTAACCGTTGTTGCACACAGCCTTGAGTTTGGACCACCTCGGCTACAGGTGAGATATCATGTGAAAAAACAATTATGTTGAAAGTAATATGAACCTCTACTGATATTCTTAACCGTTATTGCACACAGCCTTGAGTTTGAACCACCTCGGCTATAGGTGAAATATTGTGTGAAAAAACGATTATCTTGAAAGTAAAATGAACCTAGTAAATTTCCATTATATTCTGAATCGTTGTCGCACACAGCCTTGAGTTTGAACCACCTTGGCTACAGGTGAAATATTGTGTGAAAAAACGATTATGATGAAAGTAAAATGAACCTCGTAATGATGTTCTGAACCGTTGTTGCACACAGCCTTGAGTTTGAACCACCTCAGCTACAGGTGAAATATTGTGTGCAAAAATGATTATGATGAAAGTAAATGAAACCTAGTAAATTTCCATTATATTCTGAACCGTTGTTGCACACAGCCTTGAGTTTGAACCACCTCGGCTACAGGTGAAATATTGTGTGGAAAAACGATTGTCTTGAAAGTAAAATGAACCTAGTAAATTTCCATGATGTTCTTAACCGTTGTTGCACACAGCCTTGAGTTTGAACCACCTCGGCTACAGGTGAAATATTGTGCGAAAAAACGATTATCTTGAAAGTAAAATGAACCTAGTAAATTTCCATGATCTTCTTAACCATTGTTGCACACAGCCTTGAGTTTGAACCACCTCGGCTACAGGTGAAATATCATGTGTAAAAACGATTATGATGAAAGTAAAAGAAACCTAGTAAATTTCCATTATATTCTTAACCTTTGTTGCACACAGCCTTGAGTTTGAACCACCTCGGCTGCAGGTGAAATATTGTGTGGAAAAACGATTATCTTGAAAGTAAAATGAACCTAGTAAATTTCCATGATGTTCTTAACCGTTGTTGCACACATCCTTGAGTTTGAACCACCTCGGCTACAGGTGAAATATTGTGTGAAAAACCGATTATCTTGAAAGTAAAATGAACCTAGTAAATTTCCATGATGTTCTTAACCGTTGTTTCACACAGCCTTGAGTTTGAACCACCTCAGCTACAGGTGAAATATTGTGTGGAAAAACGATTATCTTGAAATTAAAATGAACCTTGTAGTGATGTTCTGAATCGTTGTTGCACACAGCCTTGAGTTTGAACCACCTCGGCTACAGGTGAAATATTGTGTGAAAAAAAAAAAACGATATCTTGAAGTAAAAATGAACCTAGTAATTTCCATGATGTTTTAAACGTTGTTGCACACACCTTGAGTTTGAAACCACCTGGCTACAGGTGAAATATTGTGTGAAAAACCGATATCTTGAAAGAAAATGAACCTAGTAAATTTCCATGATGTTCTTAACCGTTGTTGCACACTCCTTGAGTTTGAACCACCTCGGCTACAGGTGAAATATTGTGTGAAAAAACGATTATCTTGAAAGTAAAATGAACCTAGTAAATTTCCATGATGTTCTTAACCGTTGTTGCACACATCCTTGAGTTTGAACCACCTCGGCTACAGGTGAAATATTGTGTGAAAAAACGATTATCTTGAAAGTAAAATGAACCTAGTAAATTTCCATGATGTTCTTAACCGTTGTTGCACACAGCCTTGAGTTTGAACCACCTCGGCTACAGGTGAAATATTGTGTGGAAAAACGATTATCTTGAAAGTAAAATGAACCTAGTAAATTTCCATGATGTTCTTAACCGTTGTTGCACACAGCCTTGAGTTTGAACCACCTCGGCTACAGGTGAAATATTGTGTGAAAAAACGATTATCTTGAAAGTAAAATGAACCTAGTAAATGTCCATGATGTTCTTAACCGTTGTTGCACACAGCCTTGAGTTTGAACCACCTCGGCTACAGGTGAAATATTGTGTGGAAAAACGATTATCTTGAAAGTAAAATGAACCTAGTAAATTTCCATGATGTTCTTAACCGTTGTTGCACACAGCCTTGAGTTTGAACCACCTCGGCTACAGGTGAAATATTGTGTGGAAAAACGATTATCTTGAAAGTAAAATGAACCTAGTAAATGTCCATGATGTTCTTAATCCGATTAGCACACAGCCTTGAGTTTGAACCACCTCGGCTACAGGTGAAATATTGTGTGGAAAAACGATTATCTTGAAAGTAAAATGAACCTAGTAAATGTCCATGATGTTCTTAACCGTTGTTGCACACAGCCTTGAGTTTGAACCACCTCGGCTACAGGTGAAATATTGTGTGGAAAAACGATTATCTTGAAAGTAAAATGAACCTAGTAAATTTCCATGATGTTCTTAACCGTTGTTGCACACAGCCTTGAGTTTGAACCACCTCGGCTACAGGTGAAATATTGTGTGGAAAAACGATTATCTTGAAAGTAAAATGAACCTTGTAGTGATGTTCTGAACCGTTGTTGCACACAGCCTTGAGTTTGAACCACCTCGGCTACAGGTGAAATATTGTGTGAAAAAACGATTAGCTTGAAAGTAAAATGAACCTAGTAATAGTCCATGATGTTCTTAACCGTTGTTGCACACAGCCTTGAGTTTGAACCACCTCGGCTACAGGTGAAATATTGTGTGGAAAAACGATTATCTTGAAAGTAAAATGAA
Organism: Branchipolynoe longqiensis; assembly: GCA_030323885.1. NCBI lineage: Eukaryota > Metazoa > Annelida > Polychaeta > Phyllodocida > Polynoidae > Branchipolynoe > Branchipolynoe longqiensis. Next base: position 52,173,901 of record CM059198.1, on the reverse strand, counting down.
CCTAGTAAATTTCCATGATGTTCTTAACCGTTGTTGCACACAGCCTTGAGTTTGAACACTCGGCTATAGGTGAAATTTGTGTGAAAAAACGATTATCTTGAAAGTAAAATGAACCTAGTAAATTTCCATGATGTTCTTAACCGTTGTTGCACACAGCCTTGAGTTTGAACCACCTCGGCTACAGGTGAAATATTGTGTGGAAAAACGATTATCTTGAAAGTAAAATGAACCTAGTAAATGTCCATGATGTTCTTAACCGTTGTTGCACACAGCCTTGAGTTTGAACCACCTCGGCTACAGGTGAAATGTTGTGTGCAAGAAAGGCCAGTGGTACTGGAACTATTGCGCTCCTGAGATCCCTGCGAGCATGTTCAGTGTGCCATTGTCACTCCTGTCAGTAAGTCACTAAGTGTCAGCGTGTGACAGACACTCTTGGTCGGTGCGGTGGGGTTCTCCCTCCCGTCTCGTGCCGTCCGCTCCTTCTCGCCGGGCCCGGGGCGCCGGCGGGCCGGCGGGCCCTGCAGGCGGTGTCCGTTCCGAGGACCCGTCTTCCCAGGCCCTCCCTCGGTCCTCAGCCCGCCGATATGTACAGCAGGACGCGCCTGGCCGAGCCTTATATAGAGGAGCTGGCGTGGTTGTGGCCAAGAGTTTCCGGGAAAAACCCATGCGTAGATCATCTATCTATGCGCGCTGCCGTATATGGGCTGCGTGGAAATGAGAGTAATAAAAGTCCCACTCTCCACCCCCATTCTTCTTCCCCCCACCCTCTCCTTCCTCCCCTCCCTCCCCTCGTCTTATCGGCAATGCTGAGCTGCCTGCCTCGTTGGCCCATCCACTTGACCGTGACGACATTGGTGCGGGTGTGGGTGTGACAGTGTGTGACAGTGTGTGACACATTACTGACGCGTCTCGTTGTGTGTTGGTTGTCTTGTTATATATTATGTGCTTGTGCGTGTGTTTGTGTATTAATATTATGTGTGTCCATCTGCATGTGATCAAGAGTGTCTATGTGTGTACACATGATGTACGTGTGCGCATGTGTAATGTGCTCAACCCCCAATAGCTGATGTCTACTTTTTGTCCTGGGTCGTTAAAGCTGCATAGTCTGATGAAAAATCTAATTTTCAAAACCAGAACAATTATCTACATTTGATTATGCATATATCTAACTTAGGTACTGATGCACTTATTAAATATGTGTCCCCACACAGAAGGGAATACTGAGGCAATTGAATAGAACCTGTTACTGCAGAAGCCTATGGGTCAGAGTTTTAGCATGCTTGCCAACATTATTTGTGCATGATTGCACTTCAAATATCTCAAAAGTTAGCCACCTAAAATTAAAGTTATTTCAAGCTAAAGTATAGTTCATTATAACAAACAACCTAATATATTTATCTCGGAAAAACATGTATGGAATGGAGTTGGGTGTCACTGTCAGTTCCTAACGTTCCATGTTCGTTTGACTTAGTTTGTTTGTTGGGGTTTTACATTCTAGGAACTTCCATAGTCATATCAGGACGGGTACCGATTTGTGACAGTGCGCACCCATCGCGACTTTATAGTGCTGCTCCACTGGGAGACCAGGCCGCTGGCACCATGACCTGATATCCCACTCAGTCACATTATCTCGACACTGAGCTAACAAATCCTTGCCCTATCCTAGTATTAATGCCGAGTTCAGGGATGAAAGATCTCCGCGATTCCGCGGATTTCCTGGATTTTTCAATCCCGCAGCACTATCAGCGTATACTAATATGTGGTGCTGACGCCACAGCACTATCATCGTACACTACTAATATTAATAAATGCTCCAAGCATCTCAGCACTATCAGCATACACTACTAATACATGCTTCAAACGGTACAGCACTTTCAGCATATACCAATTTAAATGACGCGAACACACGGGGGGAGTAAAAGACTTTTTATTAAAGTCACTAAGGTTAATTATATTAAAAACAAAAATGCAAAATGTTAATGAAGTAAATCAACCTGATGCGCACATGCGCGCGCGCTGCCCCAATGGGCGTAAGGGGCGCTAAGATAAGTAATAATAATATGTAAAGATGTGTAAGTTCATTTGCCAATGACTAAGTCAATATGCTGGGTGTTGAACCCGGTACCTGCGGGGAGCGGCCGCAGCCGGCCCGCTGTGTGGCGGGCGGCGTGCCCTCCCCCCCCCTCGCGCGCCCAGTGTCCCAAGTCCCAGCAGGCAGTAGTGGTAGTGGCATGGTGCGCCCGGCGTTTCCTTTAGGAGCGAGGCAAAGCCGCGCCCAGGGCGCTGGTGGTGCGCGCGATTCCCGCGGTATCCGCGATGACGTAGGCCGTGTAGGCGTTGGAGACCCAGCCGCCGAGTTCGCGGATGGTCGCTTCCGGCGCGCCCGCGTTGAAGAGGGCGCAGGATCCGCCGCGCCGGAAGCTGTGGGATCCGTAGTCCGCGGTGACATGCCCCGCTCGCTGGAGCGCGCCGCGGATGATCGCCCAGAAACTGGCGGCGGTCAGGGGGGTCCTCCCCCGCCAGAGCAGCGGCCCCGCGGGGGGGGCCAACGGCGTGAGGGCGCCTGCATTGAACAGGGCTTGCGTGGGGCAGAGGGGGTGTGCGGGCATGCGCGGCAGGGTGATGATACGCGCGGGGCCGCAATACTGGTTGGTTTTGGACCAACGGATGGTTAGCCCAACCCCGGTGCGCGAAAAGTGCGCGAAAAGTGCGCGAAAAGCGCGCGTCAGATCGGCGCAGGTGCCGTGACGCGTCAAAGGACCCCACGGTGGTGGGGATGAGGTTTGATCTCCTTAAGAGCCCATAGAACATGGCTAATGCTGCTGCCCAGGCGGCCGCATGGGCGGGGTCCGTAGTGTCAATGCTGCGCAGTATGGCGTGGAGCATATCCGGTGTGATGGGCGCCTTCCGGCGCACCACGCTCCCGCGTTCGCGGCGTATGCCGCGGAGCGTCATGGTCAGGGGGTGGTCGCCCTGGAGTGGGTTAGGGAGGCCCCTCTCCTGGTGAATTATTCTCACGATGTTGAGGTATTGCCGCACGGAGGCATAGCATAGTCGCCGCGCCAGGTGGGCGGCGTAACGGCAGAGGAGGGTGGAAGTGGCGGGGGCCGGGGGGGCGCCCATCCACGCGCAAAATCGCAAGTATGCGGCCCTATGCGATCTGTATGCCCTGCGGGTGTTGGGGGCGTGCGCAGATTCCTGGTATTGCGCCACCTCTCGGTCGAGAGCGGCGACGTCCATGCTAGCGCGGGGAGTGGTTGGTACCGAATGGGGATGAGGTTTGATCTCCTTAAGAGCCCATAGAACATGGCTAATGCTGCTGCCCAGGCGGCCGCATGGGCGGGGTCCGTAGTGTCAATGCTGCGCAGTATGGCGTGGAGCATATCCGGTGTGATGGGCGCCTGCCGGCGCACCGCGCTCCCGCGTTCGCCCTGGAGTGGGTTAGGGAGGCCCCTCTCCTGGTGAATTATTCTCACGATGTTGAGGTATTGCCGCACGGAGGCATAGCATAGTCGCCGCGCCAGGTGGGCGGCGCAACGGCAGAGGAGGGTGGAAGTGGCGGGGGCCGGGGGGGCGCCCAGCCACGCGCAAAATCGCAAATATGCGGCCCTATGCGATCTGTATGCCCTGCGGGTGTTGGGGGCGTGCGCAGATTCCTGGTATTGCGCCACTTCTCGGTCGAGAGCGGCGACGTCCATGCTAGCGCGGGGAGTGGTTGGTACCGAATGGGGCGCGGGGAGGTCCCGGTGGGGGGGCCCGGCGGCCATCTGTGATGGTGCGGCCCAGGGCCGCGCGCAGGCGCTCGGGCCCCCCGGGGAGCATGAGCCGGCTGGCAGCGTCGGCCACCACATTGCGCACCCCGGGGTAGTACAAGGCGCGGATTTTGAAATTGTAAGTTACCGACATGTAGTAAATCAGTCTGAGGTACCCCATGGTGAGGGGGTCCTTTGCGGTGCCGCGGTTTATGATGGCCGCCGCTGCCTGGTTGTCGGTGTGCACATAGACGCGCTTGTGCGCCCAGGTGTGCGCCCAGAGGTGCGCAGCTGGCAAGAGGCTCAATACCTCTTTATAGTTTATAGATAGGGCCTCTGTGCCGGGCCAGTCGCTGAACGCGACCATAAACCAGTCGCCATTGTGGTAACCGCCAGCTCCATCCAGGCACGCGTCGGTTGAGATGGGGGTGGCGGGGGAGGCCTCCAGGATGGGGGTGCGCCCGTTGTGCTGGCGGGCGAAAAGGCACCACCACCGGAGATCCTCGCGCATGGCGGGGGTGACACGGGCGCGGTGGGAGGGGCGCACGAGGGCGCCCATCACATCCAGTAACCTGCGCAGGTGGGTGCGCCCCCCGTATATTACCTGGGCGGCCCAGCTTAGTTTTCCGCATATCGACTGGATCTCTTTTTTTGTGAGACTGCGGCGCTGCGCGGCTGATTCGGCCTCAGCTATGAGTGCGCTGAGTTTTGCGGGCGGTAGCCCAAGGGTGAACGTGACCGTGTCTATGGCCACACCTAGGAAAGTGATGGCTGTGCTTGGCCCGACAATTTTGTTGTAATTGATGGCGAACCCCAGCTCGCGCAGGAGAGCCATGAGTTCGCCCATGAGGCGACGACAGCCGTCGCGGTGGGGGTGGGTGACGAAGAAATCGTCGCAATAGACCAACACATGGTCACCCCACCACCCCACCACCACCGCGCGCGCATGATACCGACAGCCGCCTGCGTGAGCTGGTTGAACGTTATAGCGCTCAACCGCGCGCCGAACATCAGTCGGGTATCTTGGAGGTATGTGGGGGAGCTGTCCCCCGCAAAAGTCCACTGTAACCCTGCATAGGGATAATCCGCGGGGTGGATCTTGACACTGCGGTAGGCGCTGGCCAGGTCTATCTTTCCCATGTATCCGCCGCGTTGAAGGAGGGCAGCGGCCTCCTCCACGGTGGAGCAGCTGTAGCCGTCGCCTTCCGCGTAGTCGTTAAGGGCGCTGCCGTGCGGGCGGGAGGCGTCGTGGATCAGACGGATCCCGCCCCCTTCCTTGGGTATAGCACCTAGAGCACTCGTGATGTGCGCGGGGCCGCTGCCGATTATGTAGCGGCCGTTGCTGATCTCCAGCCGTATTTGCTTTTCCACCGCGTCCCGCGCCTCCGGGCGCGTGGCCGAAGGGTGGTTGGGCTGTCGGGAGGGCCCGCCCGTCACGGGCGCACTGGTGACGCGGAAACCCTCCCGCACCCGGGCGATGATGCGCGCGCGGTCCGGGGTGTCGGGGGGGAGCAGCCTCTCCCAGGCGTCCGGGAGGAGGGCGCCCCCCAGACAGCCCTATTCTTTCTTGACGTGCTCATATTTGCAGGGGGAGTATGGGCATTTTCCCGTGTTGGCGAACAGCCTGCATATGGTTTTGTCGGCGGCGGCGGTGCCTGCTGCGTCTGAGCGCCCTCCCCTGGCGTAGTGGTGGCCGGCGCCGGGGGTGCCCTGGGTTCCGCGCCCTTTTTGCATGGGGGGGGGGGCGCTGCCTGGGGACCAATAGCTGCATCTCCAGGTAGGTCGCCGCCGTGCCCCAGGCAGAGCCGTGCTCGGCCTGCACCTCCCGGTACTGAGTGTCATACTCGATTACTGAATGCCACTCAAATTTTGCCGCCAGGTTGTGGATGCTCGCGGTGTATGCGAGGTAGTATTCCACGTCCTCCCTTTGTACCTGGCCAAGCTGCAGGAGGTGCGCGAATAAACACTGGTTTGCGGCGCCCCACTCGCCCTGCGTGAGGTAAACACAGGCGCAACTGTCCTCCTCGGTTTTGAAGTGCACTTGCCCTGTGGGGGGGTCCAGCACCTGCAGATACTCTTTTCTCTTCTTTGCGATCCTGTCGCGCACCGTGCGCGGCAGATAGTCTATGATACGGAGCGCTTTATTGGACTTAGCTCGTATGGTGAGGCTATGTCGAGGGTCCGGGCCGGCGCCGTGCCGGCTCGGCTGGTCCGTGGGGGGTGGGGGAGGCGGTATGTAGCCGACTGCGCCCGAGGGGAGGGTTCGCTCGGGCGTCTCGACTGTCTCGCCCCTTGCCCGCCCCAGTACCTTGCTGGCTGCTGTTGATGACCACAGTTGGTCGAAAGCCACCCCCGCCTCCAATATAGCGTGGCGCTCCTGCCTGGCCTTTTCTTGGGTGTCGGCTGCCGCTCGGTCGGTTTTGCCAGGGGTGGGCTGGCTGTCCTCCCCCGGGCTTGAGGGGGCGCTAGGCCTGAAATCCTCGTTGCCGATTCCGCTGAGCGCTACCCGGAGGAGGGCGCGCTGGCCGCGTGATATGTCGAGGGCCGCGAAATCCGACTTGTCCACTGCGCGAAGTGCGGCGATGGTGGTCACGTCCTCCTGTGCCATTACGCCGGTAGTTTTCCTGCTGAGCCCCGCTAGGGTGGCCCAGTCTAGAAACTGGAATTCGTCCTCTGCCATCAGGGCAGCAGCCAGGCTGGGGGAGGGACGAGGCATGCACATCCGAGCGGTTGCTGAGCAGCTCGGGATGCGTGGTGGCAAGGCGCGCGCGGCCAGAAGAGTGAGGGCAGTTATGGGAGCCGGGAGGTGCCCCGGCTCGCTCCCCTCCCCCCCTCCCCCCCGCCTCCCGCGGGTGGGGTGGGGGGGGGGCGCGTTTTCCTTTCGCCGTTTCCCCCGCGGCACGTTTTCCCTGCGCCGACCCCGGCAATGGGGGTCGGGTTTCCTCCCCCCCAGCTTATCTTAACGAGGCCGACAAGGTCATTAGTCCTGGGCTATCGCCCGGCGCGGCGACCTCCGTGTTGCGCATTTAAACCCCAACGGCGAGCCGTTGGG
>CM059198.1:52134613-52166597 GCA_030323885.1 Branchipolynoe longqiensis | reverse complement strand
GGGTGCCTTGACGTCTGTTATCCCTGTGGCTAACAGGATGCAGACAGAGAACAAGTTCTCGTCTTTGGCGCGGGTTATGGACCGGGGCATAGCTTTGTTAGCAGCCGCTAGTAACTACATGACCCATCGGAGATTTGAAAACGTTTTCAAATCGGTCACCACAGATGCCGGAAAAGAGGTTGCCCGCTCGAACAAGGTAACGGACCATGATGGTAAGGAATACACCGTGTATTCCGGACCTACCCCTATCAAGAGCAAACCGCTAGATAAATCCAAGATGTTTGGGGGTCAGCTAGCTTACCTGTACAAACAGGTAGAGGTCGACTACAAGAGTGCTAAAAACACTGAAGCAAAGAGTCGTCGCTTCCAAACCCAGCAGGGTTCAGAAAGTCTAGGACGGATTTTCGATTCCGCAGAGGAGGAAGGCCGTTCAGGGGCGGACCGTCCTTCCAGTTCAACCAGCGAGGAAGGGGCCGAGGCGACAGGCCGGCCCCAAACTGGAACGACAACCGCGGCTACAAGAGGGATTTCGTTCCCAAGCCCCAGTTCCCGAAACAAGGGAACAAGTAGAGATTTCCACACAAACAGTGCAGCCTCCTGACCCTACAATGGTCACGGAGGAAACTCAAACTGAAGTAAGCCTTTTTCAAGCAGGGAATGTTTCTAATTGTTTACATCAATGGCAACAGTTAACCACTAATCCAGAGGTCCTGAATATTGTTAAAGGCATTCACATCCCTTTCACACAATTGCCTATACAAAAGAGAGCGCCTTTTCCGTATCAGTTTAATTCACTAGAAAAATCTCAGCTAGATCACCAGGTTCTACTGTTTGAGTCTAAGGGCATTGTCAACAGAGTTGAACATACTGAAGGGGAATATATTTCCAATATCTTCTCTACTCCTAAACCTGATGGTTCAATCCGAATGATTTTAGATTTAACTCAGTTGAATGAAATCATTGAATACAAACATTTCAAAATGTTTTCTTTAGAAACAGCTCGTGATTTAATTACCCCAGGGTGTTGGCTAGCGAGTGTTGATTTAAGGGATGCGTACTACACCGTTCCTATTCACCAGACAGATCGGAAATACCTACGTTTTCTCTGGAATGGCCAACTTTTTGAATTTACATGTTTACCTAATGGTTTGGCCTGCGCACCGCGTCTGTTTACTAAGTTGTTGAAACCAATTTTTGCACACATGGCAAAATTGGGGCATTGTATGTTTCCATACATAGATGATTCTTTTATTATGGGCCAATCTTTCACGCAATGTGAACTCGCTGTTAAAGATTTATGCAAAATTTTCACCAAATTGGGTTTCTTCATACATAACAAGAAATCAGTTTTTTCTCCTACTCAGGAGCTTAAGTGTCTCGGGTTCATTCTGAACACCACGGCTATGACCGTTTCGCTTACACGCCAAAAGAAAGATAAGCTTTACCGCACAGCGATACAGCTGTTAGACACTTCTAGGCCAAAGATTAGACAGGTCGCGGTCCTTATCGGGGTCATGGTTTCGTATAGTCCAGCTATTCTATACGGAGCGGCACACATAAAATCCCTCGAAATTGATAAAAATTTGGCGCTGGCCCGCGCAAAGGGAAACTTTGAAAAGACCATGTTTATTTCGGAGAACGGCCTAGCCGACATTGATTGGTGGCTAAACCACTTTGACCATTCCCCCAATCCCATTAGAATGGGAGAGCCTGACACTACCGTTACCACTGACGCGTCTCTCCAAGGGTGGGGAGCACATCAAAATGATGTAGCAACGGGAGGAAGATGGCTAGAATCGGAACTCCCCGATCATATTAACGTTCTAGAACTAAGGGCCATTTACTTGGGATTAACCAGTCTAGTAAAAATACCCAAAAATAATGTACGTATCCTCACGGATAACACCACAGCTATGGCTTATGTCAGAAATATGGGAGGTACAAAATCGATTAAATGTAATGCAATGGCACTTCTCATTTGGAACTGGGCTCAAACCTTTGATGTCTGGTTAACTGTTAATCACATTCCAGGCACACAAAATTGTCTAGCTGACAAGATGAGTCGCCAGTTCCATGATCACTTAGAGTGGTCACTTAATCCATCCATTTTCAAACACATTTGTCACACATGGGGTTCACCTCAGATCGATTTGTTCGCTTCGCGTAATAACTTTAAAATTCCAAAATATGTTTCGTGGCACCCGGAACCCAATGCTTGGCACATTGATGCCTTCTCCCTAAAGTGGCGACATCATTTCTTTTACATTTTCCCCCCCTTTACTATCATTAGCAAAGTCGCCAGAAAGATTCAAATGGAGGGGACACACGCCATACTCATCGTCCCCGAGTGGCACACGCAACCGTGGCTACCGACGTTACTAGCCACAGCCAAAAGCAGCCTTCGCTTCCCAAGATTCCGAGGAAACCTCAAACATCAGGGACCACTAGAACGCCACGGAAACGTGTCGACAACTCCGTTAGTGGCATTCCTTTTTTAAATAAATATTTAGAACAGTTTGGCTTAGACAAAATTACACAACAGCGTTTGGTTGATGATGCGTGGAGAAAAGGAACGGTGAAAATGTATACTACGTATTTAAAGAAATGGGGTATTTATTGCCTGCTTAAGAAAGTCAAGCCAATGACTCCCACAGTATCCCAGGTAGGACTCTTCCTACGTTACCTAGAGGACGAAGGCCTAGGATATGGCGCTATTAACGCTGCCAGATGTGCTCTGTCGATAATCCTACCGCGGGTTAATGGACAAACAATGGGTAAACACCATGTTATTTGTTGGATCATACGATCAATTTATCAGAGGAATCCGCCTAAACCCAAATATAATAGGTTTTGGGATGTTTCTCTAGTGTTCAACCTCTTCAAGAAATGGCCAGAAAATAAGTTTCTGGACGTTAAACTTTTAGGTTTCAAAGTCGCAGTTTTGCTTCTCCTGGTCACTGGACACAGAGGCCAAACTATAGTTGCCCTGTCGCTGAATGGTCTAGAAATTGACAGTAAAGAGGCCACGTTTGATTTATCAACTTTATTAAAATCAAACCGATTAGGTGACCCCCTTTCTACGATAGGGGTGTCCAGTTTCACTCAGGATCGCAAGTTATGTGTCGTATCTGCGATACGAAATTATATATCCAAGACAAGATTAATAAGAAACTCAAGACAGCTATTGGTCAGCTTTATTAAGCCACACAAGGCCATTTCCAGGGATACCCTCGCCCGATGGACAATGAATGTGTTAAAACTGGCGGGAGTAAATACAGACAGGTACTCATCGCACTCTACACGTGGTGCAATGGTGTCCAAGGCAAGATTGCTAGGCATCTCCGTTAAACGGATCCTAGCTCACGCGGGATGGAAAACCGCTACTTCGTTTGCTAGACATTACCACAAACGACTAGAGAAGCCTCAGCCGATAGCGCACAGGCTACTCACCAACTGAAAGAGAGAGGTAAGAAAAACATTGGTTTTTCCTCTTTTTTGCCATACAAATCGCTTTTCCATTGTTGCATACATAAGACATAATCACTAAAGAATAATAACAAAACAAGAATATCAGGATAAAAATTATTTTACGTAAAGGTCTCCCTAGCCTACGGCTAGCCAGAGGCGGCATACCGAGGTAAAATAGATTAGTTAGACGAATCTTACCTGGGTATAGATGATGGATAACTATTGTTTTACCGAGGTAGAAGCCTCGGTTAGACGTGGGCGAGGGCCCACCCACCACGCCCTGCCACGTCTAGTCAATCACTCAATTTAGCATGAGGTCACTTGACCTTAGGTTGTTTTTTTAGAATCATTTTTATCCTGAATTAGTAGGTAAAGATTGCTGGACCCGGATGTGCTTCCTTCTCCCTCGCCCACGTCTAACCGAGGCTTCTACCTCGGTAAAACAATAGTTATCCATCATCTATACCCAGGTAAGATTCGTCTAACTAATCTATATATATATATATATATATATATATATATATACACACATACACACACATACACGGGTACAGACAGACCGGCACAATCTCCACACACCCACATACACACGCACACACACATACATACACAAATATACACCCACATACACACGCGCTCACATACATACACATATATGCACACACATACACACACCCACACACACCCACACACATACATGCACACACATAGACACACACACACATGCACACATACACACATATATATACATGCATGCAGACACACATACACACCCACATACATACATACACACGCTCACACACATACACACACATACACACACATACACCCACACACGTACACACAAACACATATATGTAAACACACACGTACACACAAATATGCATACACAAGCACAACACACAAACCCACACATGCAAACATGAACACATAAACATGTACACACACAAACACACTCATACATACAAACATGCATACTCAAACACACTCATACACACAAACATGCATACTCAAACACAACACAAACATGAATGCACTCATACTCACAAATATGCATACACAAACACGACACACAGACACAAATACGCATACACGTGTACACAAATATGCATACACATGGACACACAAACACACATATGTACAAACACTCATACACACAAATATGTATACCCAAACACAACATGCAAACACATGCATGTACACCCATACACACAAACACAGGCATACACATGTACACACAGACATACATACATACAAACACTCACACACAAATATACAAACACGTGTATAAACACAAACATAAACATGCAAACACATGTAGTCACACACAAACACAGCATGCAAACACACGTGTACTCACACATACAGACACACATATACAAATACACCCACATGGTCAGTGTACATTATTATATCAATAAGCCAGATTGTTTTACGTCCTGGCAACATCTAAGGTCATATCAGCAACTTGTGACTGCGCACTCATGACGACTTAAAGTGCTGCCCCAATGGGAGACCAGGCAACCAGCACCCTGACCTGATATTCCACTCAGTCACACTATCCTGATGTTATGCTAACCAGTCCTTGCCCTATCCTATTAATGCCGATTGCCAGGCTAGGTAGCGAAAAGTATCAATTTTTGAAGTCATTGGTTTGACTCGGCTGGAATTCGAACTCCCGATCTTCTGCACGAGAAACATGCGTTCTGCCGATTCGGCCATCGCATCCGTTTTTGGTTTAAGCAATTTCATAGTTTCATCAATTTATGCAGCTTTAACACTTTTTTTAAATTTTTTTTGTTTTTTGTTAAAGCATCTTTTATTCGCCAGCAGCTCAATCCACAGCGTGACCATTACACGCACGTAATGTTGCCGTGTCGTGCGAACGGCGCTTGGCGGGGCCTAGGCCGCCCAAGTCCGATCAGCGCACGCCGATAGACACTGGCGGGTCACGTGGGCGGTGGTGCTACGGGTAGTGACGTCATTTCCGGCGCGTTGTGGATGGAAGGGGGAGCCAAAGAGAGATAGAGAGAGCGAGAGAGAGAGAGGGAGAGAGAGAGAGAGAGAGAGAGAGAGAGCCGTGAGAGAGCCGTGAGAGACGCATGCGCCGTCCACCGCCAGGTGGCCTCACCTCAGTGACTTCCGGTGGCCACCAATAGCCGCGTCCAGCTGGGAAGTATTGTCACGTGGTTGTGTGCTTGTATAGTATAGGGTGTGGAGAGGGTGCGTGGTAGGGGGGAGATGGGGGGAGAGGGGGAGGGGTGGAGGAGAGGGGGAGGGTGGAGGAGAGAGGGCGGGGGCGGCGCTCCTCATGTAGGACGGGGGAGGGGGTTCCGACGTGTTCTGCATGTACGTGGAAGGTAATGACAACGGAATGCGAGAGCAGAATTCTCAACTAAAAGAGGGGGGGAAAAAGTCAAACCAGGAAGTAATTGCTGAAATAGGTTGAATTGCGAGTGGTGTTTGGAAATAACAGGTGACAATCCTCGTGTAGCTGGTTATAAGATTATCTGTGAAACTGGGTGTGCTGGTTGGGCAATACTGCTGTGGTTTCGGCACTTTAAAGTTGTACGGCCGGTGGTTTTGAAAGTAAAAGAAACCTAGTAAATTTCCATGATGTTCTTAATCATTGTTGCACACAGCCTTGAGTTTGAACCACCTCGACTACAGCTGAAATATTGTGAAATATTGTGTGAAAAAACGATTATGTTCAAAGTAAAAGAAACCTAGTAATAGGTACTGGCAGCGCCCATTAAAAGTCCAGGAATGGTGCTTTTTTCATCAATATTCACATGCTTGTAACTATTTCTCTATGTATATGATTTAGATGAAATTACATAACCTAGAACATCAACATATGTTCTATCCGATGGTGTTGTTGGATACAATATATATTAAGTTGATATTTAAGTAAACTCCATTTGTATGATCAGTGTATTTAGTGAATATTCATTCCTTCATTACTGATATAAATGAAAACGACTAAAAAGACAGGGTATCTTTAATTGGCTCGCGCTTCCTTGCACTACCTCGTAGAAAGGCGTGGATCATACCAGAAGAAGCGCAATGACCTCAGCTTTCTAATCATATTGGTTTGCCCTAGGTCAAAAAGGTCAATCAGGTCAAATTCTGCAATTTAAATAATTTTGAAAGTTTAAAGCCCATCTACTGAATTAAAAAATATTTTAAACCTAATAAGATTTAGTATGTATAGATAGACAATTTGATTCCCTTTCCAATAATACCAATCTTAGTATAGTGGTAGTTAGTGCAAGGATCCGCAGACAGAATATTAATATCAACCTGTTTGGGTCTTTGCTGACCACACTAGTTTCACAATGGTGACACCCATGTAGAAACATTTACATGACGTTGATGACTTTTGAGATATATCAGAGAATATATAATCTAATATTGGGCCAGATTTGGGGAAGATCCAACCATTTCTCTAGCCACAGTGAATATTTAAAGATTTATTTAAATCAATATGTTTGGTTTCAGATACTTTTAATTTGTATTTGCCATCAAAATGCAGATTTTGATATTATTAGCTAAATTATTGTCATGGCTAATATCCATTAGTTCCATATACTATGTCTGCAAAATTTGAAGAATATCCACTTATTGGATGAGCCACAGTGAGTGTTCAAACTTGATGAACAAATCTTTATTTTTTATTTTGTATACTTTTATTTTGTAAGTGCAATCAAAATGCACTTTTTATATTTCTAGACAGAATATTAATATGATAACGTGTATTACCTCCAGATAATGTGCACTGTCAATTTATAGGAAGTTTAACCAATTGGTAAAGCTACAATGAGCATTTAAAAATTCATCAAATTGATATATTTGGTTTTCAGATAATTTCAATATTTTCCATATTTTTGTATATAATATTGATATCAATCATATCTATTAGTCTCATTGATTGGTTATTGTAATACTGTGCCAAATATGATGAAGTTGCAAAAGGTTCTTTTGCTGCAATGACCTATCAAAGATTGAAATGTTGAACAAAATTCACTTATAGATGCTGTTTACATGCAAAAAACAATTATCTTCAAAGTAAAAGAAACCTAGTAAATTTCCATGATGTTCTTAACCGTTGTTGCACACAGCCTTGAGTTTGGACCACCTCGGCTACAGGTGAGATATCATGTGAAAAAACAATTATGTTGAAAGTAATATGAACCTCTACTGATATTCTTAACCGTTATTGCACACAGCCTTGAGTTTGAACCACCTCGGCTATAGGTGAAATATTGTGTGAAAAAACGATTATCTTGAAAGTAAAATGAACCTCGTAAATTTCCATTATATTCTGAATCGTTGTTGCACACAGCCTTGAGTTTGAACCACCTTGGCTACAGGTGAAATATTGTGTGAAAAAACGATTATGATGAAAGTAAAATGAACCTCGTAATGATGTTCTGAACCGTTGTTGCACACAGCCTTGAGTTTGAACCACCTCGGCTACAGGTGAAATATCATGTGTAAAAACGATTATGATGAAAGTAAAAGAAACCTAGTAAATTTCCATTATATTCTTAACCTTTGTTGCACACAGCCTTGAGTTTGAACCACCTTGACTGCAGGTGAAATATTGTGTGGAAAAACGATTATCTTGAAAGTAAAATGAACCTAGTAAATTTCCATGATGTTCTTAACCGTTGTTGCACACATCCTTGAGTTTGAACCACCTCAGCTACAGGTGAAATATTGTGTGAAAAACTGATTATCTTGAAAGTAAAATGAACCTAGTAAATTTCCATGATGTTCTTAACCGTTGTTTCACACAGCCTTGAGTTTGAACCACCTCAGCTACAGGTGAAATATTGTGTGGAAAAACGATTATCTTGAAATTAAAATGAACCTTGTAGTGATGTTCTGAATCGTTGTTGCACACAGCCTTGAGTTTGAACCACCTCGGCTACAGGTGAAATATTGTGTGAAAAAACGATTATCTTGAAAGTAAAATGAACCTAGTAAATGTCCATGATGTTCTTAACCGTTGTTGCACACAGCCTTGAGTTTGAACCACCTCGGCTACAGGTGAAATATTGTGTGGAAAAACGATTATCTTGAAATTAAAATGAACCTTGTGGTGATGTTCTGAATCGTTGTTGCACACAGCCTTGAGTTTGAACCACCTCGGCTACAGGTGAAATATTGTGTGAAAAAACGATTATCTTGAAAGTAAAATGAACCTAGTAATTTCCATGATGTTTTAACGTTGTTGTTGGTTTGTGGTGGTGTTTGTGGTAAAACGATATTTGAAAAATGAACCTGTATGATGTTCTTAACCTTGTTGCACACCCTTGAGTTTGAACACTCGGCTCAGGTAAATATTGTGTGAAAACGATTATCTTGAAAGTAAAATGAACCTAGTAAATGTCCATGATGTTCTTAACCGTTGTTGCACACAGCCTTGAGTTTGAACCACCTCGGCTACAGGTGAAATATTGTGTGGAAAAACGATTATCTTGAAAGTAAAATGAACCTAGTAAATGTCCATGATGTTCTTAACCGTTGTTGCACACAGCCTTGAGTTTGAACCACCTCGGCTACAGGTGAAATATTGTGTGGAAAAACGATTATCTTGAAAGTAAAATGAACCTTGTAGTGATGTTCTGAACCATTGTTGCACACAGCCTTGAGTTTGAACCACCTCGGCTACAGGTGAAATATTGTGTGAAAAAACAATTATCTTGAAAGTAAAATGAACCTAGTAAATGTCCATGATGTTCTTAACCGTTGTTGCACACAGCCTTGAGTTTGAACCACCTCGGCTACAGGTGAAATATTGTGTGGAAAAACGATTGTCTTGAAAGTAAAATGAACCTAGTAAATTTCCATGATGTTCTTAACCGTTGTTGCACACAGCCTTGAGTTTGAACCACCTCGGCTACAGGTGAAATATTGTGTGGAAAAACGATTGTCTTGAAAGTAAAATGAACCTAGTAAATTTCCATGATGTTCTTAACCGTTGTTGCACACAGCCTTGAGTTTGAACCACCTCGGCTACAGGTGAAATATTGTGTGGAAAAACGATTATCTTGAAAGTAAAATGAACCTTGTAGTGATGTTCTGAACCGTTGTTGCACACAGCCTTGAGTTTGAACCACCTCGGCTACAGGTGAAATATTGTGTGAAAAAACGATTAGCTTGAAAGTAAAATGAACCTAGTAATAGTCCATGATGTTCTTAACCGTTGTTGCACACAGCCTTGAGTTTGAACCACCTCGGCTACAGGTGAAATATTGTGTGGAAAAACGATTATCTTGAAAGTAAAATGAACCTAGTAAATTTCCATGATGTTCTTAACCGTTGTTGCACACAGCCTTGAGTTTGAACCACCTCGGCTACAGGTGAAATATTGTGTGAAAACGATTATCTTGAAAGTAAAATGAACCTAGTAAATGTCCATGATGTTCTTAACCGTTGTTGCACACAGCCTTGAGTTTGAACACGTATGTGTTCTAACCTTTTGCACACAGCCTTGAGTTTGAACCACCTCGGCTACAGGTGAAATATTGTGTGGAAAAACGATTATCTTGAAAGTAAAATGAACCTAGTAAATGTCCATGATGTTCTTAACCGTTGTTGCACACAGCCTTGAGTTTGAACCACCTCGGCTACAGGTGAAATGTTGTGTGCAAGAAAGGCCAGTGGTACTGGAACTATTGCGCTCCTGAGATCCCTGCGAGCATGTTCGGTGTGCCATTGTCACTCCTGTCAGTAAGTCACTAAGTGTCAGCGTGTGACAGACACTCTTGGTCGGTGCGGTGGGGTTCTCCCTCCCGTCTCGTGCCGTCCGCTCCTTCTCGCCGGGCCCGGGGCGCCGGCGGGCCGGCGGGCCGGCGGGCCGGCGGGCCCTGCAGGCGGTGTCCGGTCCGAGGACCCGTCTTCCCAGGCCCTCCCTCGGTCCTCAGCCCGCCGATATGTACAGCAGGACGCGCCTGGCCGAGCCTTATATAGAGGAGCTGGCGTGGTTGTGGCCCAGAGTTTCCGGGAAAAACCCATGCGTAGATCATCTATCTATGCGCGCTGCCGTATATGGGCTGCGTGGAAATGAGAGTAATAAAAGTCCCACTCTCCACCCCCATTCTTCTTCCCCCCACCCTCTCCTTCCTCCCCTCCCTCCCCTCGTCTTATCGGCAATGCTGAGCTGCCTGCCTCGTTGGCCCATCCACTTGACCGTGACGACATTGGTGCGGGTGTGGGTGTGACAGTGTGTGACACATTACTGACGCGTCTCGTTGTGTGTTGGTTGTCTTGTTATATAGTATGTGCTTGTGCGTGTGTTTGTGTATTAATATTATGTGTGTCCATCTGCATGTGATCAAGAGTGTGTATGTGTGTACACATGATGTACGTGTGCGCATGTGTAATGTGCTCAACCCCCAATAGCTGATGTCTACTTTTTGTCCTGGGTCGTTAAAGCTGCATAGTCTGATGAAAAATCTAATTTTCAAAACCAGAACAATTATCTACATTTGATTATGCATATATCTAACTTAGGTACTGATGCACTTATTAAATATGTGTCGCCACACAGAAGGGAATACTGAGGCAATTGAATAGAACCTGTTACTGCAGAAGCCTATGGGTCAGAGTTTTAGCATGCTTGCCAAAATTATTTGTGCATGATTGCACTTCAAATATCTCAAAAGTTAGCCACCTAAAATTAAAGTTATTTCAAGCTAAAGTATAGTTCATTATAACAAACAACCTAATATATTTATCTCGGAAAAACATGTATGGAATGGAGTTGGGTGTCACTCTCAGTTCCTAACGTTCCATGTTCGTTTGACTTAGTTTGTTTGTTGGGGTTTTACATCCTAGGAACTTCCATAGTCATATCAGGACGGGTACCGATTTGTGACAGTGCGCACCCATCGCGACTTTATAGTGCTGCTCCACTGGGAGACCAGGCCGCTGGCACCATGACCTGATATCCCACTCAGTCACATTATCTCGACACTGAGCTAACAAATCCTTGCCCTATCCTAGTATTAATGCCGAGTTCAGGGATGAAAGATCTCCGCGATTCCGCGGATTTCCTGGATTTTTCAATCCCGCAGCACTATCAGCGTATACTAATATGTGGTGCTGACACCACAGCACTATCATCGTACACTACTAATATTAATAAATGCTCCAAGCATCTCAGCACTATCAGCATACACTACTAATACATGCTTCAAACGGTACAGCACTTTCAGCATATACCAATATATATGAAACCTGACTTCCAGGAATTTTCCGTGATTCCCTGACAATGCTAAACCTATGGGAGAATATCAGCATTACCGTGTTTTTTTTCTCGGAGACCACTTTCATCCCTGAAAGTTCCTAGCAAGGAAACGAAAAGTATCAATTTTGTAAGTCATTCGTTTGCCTGCTGTGATTCGAACTCCCAGTGAGTTCGACTGGGAGAATGAGGAGAATGGAGGATCTGGAATGGACATTGGTGAGTGGATTCTCTTCCTGGTTGCGTCATATCTGCCGAATGAGCGATGCCTAGCACCTGTTTGTGGTGGTGTTTGTTGCACTGACATCCCGCTAAGACCACCGCAAGAACCACAAACACAACTCCACTGTGACCTAGACCAGACGGGATGGCCGAATGAGTTAGAGCGTCCGTCTCCCGTGCTGGTAGATTGTTGGGTCGTGGTTCGAACCCTGGTCGAGTCAAACCAATGACTTAAAAATTGATACTTGTCGCTTCCTAGCCAGGCGCTCGGCATTATTAGGACAGGACAAGGACTGGTGTGCTCAGTGTCAGGATAATGTGACTGAGTGGGATACCAGGTCATGGTGCTGGCGGCCTGGTTTCCCAGTGGGACAGCACTATAAAGTCACCATGAGTGTGCACTGTCACAAGTCATTACCTGTCCTGATATGACCTTAGATGTTGCTAGGACGTAAAACAACAACAAACAAACAAACCACTGTAACCTGCACCAACATAATCTAAACAGGCACCAAGCACCACTGTCACAGAGGTCATATATACCGTACATGCATCAATCATCATAGTACCTGAACATGCGCACAGGCCCCGTGCGAGAGATCGGGAGTTCGATTCCCGGTCGAGTCAAACCAACAACTTACTAAATTGATACTTGTCGCTTCCTTGCTTGGCACTCGGCATTAATAGGTAAGGGCAAGGACCAGTTAGCTCAGTGTCAGGATAATGTGACTGAGTGGGGTATTGGGTCATTATGTTGCTGGTGGCCTGATTTCCCAGTGGGACAGCACTATAAAGTATAAGTCACCATTAGTGTGCACTGTCAAAAGTGTGTACCCGTCCTGATATGACCTTAGATGTTGCCAGGATGTAAGACTCCAACAACCAACCAACCAACATCATTTGAACATGCACCAATCAACATCACCTGGGCATGCATTAATCAACAACAGCACCTGGACATGCACCAATCAACAACAGTACCTGAACATGCACCAATCAACATCACCTGGTCATGCATCAATCAACATCATCTGGACATGCATCAATCAACAACATTACCTGGACATGCATCAATCAACAACAGCACCTGAACATACACCAATCAACAACATCACATGAGCATGCATCAACCAACAACAGCACCTGAACATGCATAGCTCAACATCACCTGAACATGCACCAATCAACAACACCACCTGCACATGCATAACTAAACACCACCTGCACATGCATAACTAAACATCACCTGAACATGTGAACATGCACCAATCAACAACACCACCTGAACATGCACCAATCAACAACACCACCTGAACGTGCATCAATCGAGAACATCACCTGAACATGCATCAATTGAGGACAGCACCTGGACATGCATCAATCAACATCACCTGAACATGGACCAATCAACAACACCACCTGAATATGCATCAATCGAGAACAGCACCTGGACATGCATCAATCAACATCACCTGAACATGCACCAATCAACAACACCACCTGAACATGCATCAATCGAGAACAGCACCTGGACATGCATCAATCAACATCACCTGAACATGTACCAATCAACAACAGCACCTGGACATGCATCAATCAACAATGTGCAGGAGTGGGTTCTGATTGTTGCCGACGATCCGTGATGCGATGCTTTATGCAAATATAAACAAGCTACTGTGCTGTGCTGCGCTGCTTCACTGGTATTTGATGCACACAGGGACCGGACGGGATGGCCGAATCAGTTAGAGCGTCCGCCTCCCGTTGGTAGGTTGTGGGTTCGAACCCTGGTCGAGTCAAACCAATTACTTAACAATTGATACCTGTCGCTTAGTAGCCAGGCGCTCAGCATTATTAGGATAGGGCAAGGACTGGTTGGCTCAGTGTCAGGATAATGTGACTGATGAGTGGGATATCAGGTCATGGTGCTGGTGTTCTTGTCTCCCAGTGGCACAGCACTATAAAGTCGGTGTGTGGTACGCGGCGCGGTGGCCTAATCGGTAGAGTGTGGGCCTCGCGTGTGGAAGGTGGGGAGTTCGGTTCCCGGTCGAGTCAAACCAATGACTTAAAAATTGGTACTTGTTGCTTCCTAGCCTGGCGCTCGGCATTAATAGGATGGGGCAAGGACTGGTTAGCTCAGTGTCAGGATAATGTGACTGAGTGGGACATCGGGTGTGGTGGTGGTGTGTGGTGGTGGTGGTGTGTATGTGGTGGTGTGGTTTCTGGTGGTGTGGTTTCTGGTGGTGTGGTGGTGTGGTGTGGTTTCTGGTGGTGTGTGGTGGTGTGTGGTGGTGTGTGTTGTGTCTGGTGGTGTGGTGGTGGTGTGTGTGTGGTGGTGGTGGTGTGTGTGTGGTGGTGTGGTGTGGTTTCTGGTGGTGTGGTGGTGTGGTGGTGGTGTGTTGGTGTGTGTGGTGTCTGCTGGTGTGGTGTGGTACTGTTGTGTCTGGTGTGGTGGTGTGGTGTGGTAGTGGTGTGGTGGTGGTGTGTGAGTAACTTGTGTGTGTTAGCATGTGTGTGTTGTGGTGTGTGGTGGTGTGGTAGTGGTGTGTGGCGGTGTGTGAGTCACGTGTGTGTGTGTGTGTGTTAGCCTGTGTGTGTTGTGGTATGGGTATGATGTATGTGTTTGGTTGGTTGTTGGAGTTACACATTATCCTGACACTGAGCCAACCAGTCCTTGCCCAATCCCAATAATGCTGAGTGCCAGGCTTGGAAGCAACAACTATACATTTTTAAGTCATTGGTTTGACTCGACCAGGGTTCGAACCCGTGGGTTCCAATCCGACGATCTACCAAAACGGAGACTGATGCTCAACTCATTCGGCCATCCCGTCTGGTCTTGGTTATACTTATAACAACCAATCTAATATATTTATCTAAAAAATATGACAATAATTGAAAACCATCGGACCGCGCAGCTTTAGCTGCACACAGGCAGAAGTGAGAACTACGCAGAGCCGTAGCCACACGGCGCGTGGAAAGTTGTCATGGAAACCAGGCACACCGTTCCACGTCACTGAACCCAGTCACCAACACCGGTAGTGATGTTGGTTGGTTGGTGCTGACAGGAGTACGGGTCGTGTGATGGCCGTCACGTCAACGCTGGTCATGTGCCGGTGTGAATTTTCCACTGGTCGCTTACACCACCCCCCGCACACTTTCCTGCCCCTCCCCCACCCCCTTCTCTCCCCCCACCCCGCCCGCCACCCCCTCCCTCCCCCGGCCCGCTTCCTCTCCCCCACCCCCCTTCTCTCCCCCAACCCCTGCCCGCCACCCCCTCCCTCCCCCGGCCCGCTTCCTCTTCCCCCACCCCCCTTCTCTCCCCCCACCCCGCCCGCCACCCTCCCTCCCCCGGCCCGCTTCCTCTCCCCCACCCTCCTTCTCTCCTCCCCCCCACCCCGCCCGCCACCCCCTCCCTCCCCCGGCCCGCTTCCTCTCCCCCACCCCCCTTCTCTCCCCCCACCCCGCCCGCCACCCCCTCCCTCCCCCGGCCCGCTTCCTCTCCCCCACCCTCCTCCATGTTCCCTTCTCTGCGCGTCTGAAGTACCGGACGCGGTGGCCGAATCGGTAGAGCGCAGGCCTCCCATGCGGACGGTCGGAAGTTCGATTCACACTCACAGTCGAGTCAAACCAACGACTTACAAAATTGAAACTTGCCGCTTCCTAGCCTGGCGCTCAGCTTTAATAGGATAGGGCAATGACTGGCTGGCTCAGTATCGGGATAATGTGACTGAGTGGGATATCGCGTCATGGTGCCGGCAGCCCTCCAGACCTGAATGCATCGATTACTATAATATAATAAATGCTATACCTGTACAAGGAAGCCTATTCTTCAGTGTTATGTGTGGTCTACTCTAATGTATGCGGCTGAGACATGGACAATCTATAAGAAAATGTACAAACGTTTAGCAGTATTTGAGATGTGGACTTATCGAAGGATGATGAAAATATCATGGACAAAGAAGATCACCAACAAAGAAGTTCTCAGAAATTTTTTAAATAAGAAACGCTTGTTTGCCACTATACAGACAAAGAAACTTATTTATTTTGGCCACATCATTCGTCAGAGTTCAATATACCGTACATTGTTGGAAGGGAAGGTGGATGGCAGCAGAGGGAGAGGGAGGCCAAGAACATCATGGTTTACAAATATTTCACAGTGGACAGGCTTGAATTATGCACAGTCTATCAGAACAGCAGACCATTGGGACACGCGGAGAAGTATTGCATCCAACCCTCGACTAGAGGACGGAACTATTGATTGATTGATTGATACCTGTAGTCTGCGCTCGTCATGAATAACCACAAGAAATGAAAATAAATAAGTAGGAAAAAGTGGTCATCAACATTCATCAGTGTCAAGTTGGCTTCTTGACGTAAAACAAAATGAGTTGAGAACCCTGTGTGGCAGGTCGTGCGATTTGAATTATGGATCTATTTGAAGCCTGGCCGAGTCAAATTAATAACGTAAAGGTTTAATCTTGTCGTGATTCGACATAACCAGGATATGGAAAGGAACAGTGGAATGAGGAAGATCAAGTGTCTGTCACTGAAAGTTAGCCAGTTGGTCAAAAGTTAGCCGTTTTAAGTCAAAGTTACTTCAAACTAAAGTAAAGTACAGTCAAACCTCTCTAAATCGACCCACCTTGGGACAGACTTTAAGTGGTCCATTTAGGGAGGTGGTCGGTTTCGGGAGTATAGTTACTATGGCGATCGATATAGGGGAGTGGTTGTTCTATGGAGGTGGTCGGTTCGGGAGGTTTTACTGTAGATTAAAATGACAAACTTAAACAAAACGAAAAACGGACAGAAACTCGAACTTCAAAGCCTTCGCATTGTGCAACTTTTAATCAACACATGCAATAAAAATAAAATGTTGACAAAAAGCACAAATAAACAGAATAAGTGCATCAACTTAAAGTAGCAAATTACCAGCGGTATTTGGATGTAAACCTAGACTAATCTATGCTGAAATGTGGAAAATGTCAATGTGTTAATACAAACTTGGTACAAAGTCATGCTTGCAGTGGCTGCCGAACTTGCCTCGTTGTGTATGAGTGTTATGAAACAGGATAAGCAAAGAAAACATAGATAAAGTAATAGAAACTAACTGTCAAAGTGTGATATTGCCGCGTTTTTCTATATTGCCATATAGATAGACGAATACCAGCTACCCAGATCTAAATTTGGATCTCACCTAGAAACTAAATGTAGAAAGTGTCAAATTTGTTGACAAGCCATCGTTTGTTTTATTGCTGGCCCTGTACGGAACACGCTGTGCTTTACTAGATTTTGTCTGTGTGTGTTTTATGTCCTGGCAACATCTAAGGTCATATCAGGATGGGTACCGATTTGTGACAGTGTGCACTAATTGTTTCTTTATACTAGTTGCTGCCCTGCTGGGAGACCAGTCTACTGACACCATAACCTGATTTCCAACTCAGTCACATTATCCTGATACTAAGCAAACCAGTCCTTGCCTTATCCTGTTAATGCCACGCGCCAGGCTAGGTAGTGACAAGTATCAATTTTGTAAGTCATTGCGTTGATTCGACCGGGGTTCGAACTCCCAACATTTCACACGGGAATTCTGCACTCTACCCATTCAGCCACCGCATCCGGTTTTGAATGTAAACAAAAATGGTGTGTTTACCAGAAAACACCTGATGAACAGTGCCATTCGCTGGAATATAGCACAGTAATATGGCGCGCATAGTGGCTGGCATTTCATAGCTATATATAGCACATAGTTGATTCACATTATTAACGTCCTCAGTCGCCACTGAGCTGCTCACTCGGGGGCAGTCACGTGATCTGCAGACCGGATGTGGGCCATGTTTACAAACACGGCCCACGTAAGCCCAGACCTCGCGTGAGCCATCATGGGTTCCTTCGGTCATGAATGTCAGAATGTGTAGTTAGTGATTAGCTCTGTTATTTTGCATCTGAAGAATGTCGTCTGCTGTCAACTGGTCACCTGTTAGTCCATCTCAGCATTTTCATGGCAACGTGCACTTATTTATATTATATAGCCCATCCTACATATCAGACGGGATGGCCAAATGAGTTGAGCGTCCGTCTCCTGTTTTAGGAGATCAGGGGTTCGAACCCATGGGTTCATGGGTTCGAACCCTGGTCGAGTCAAACCAATGACTTACAAATTTTTACTTGTCGCGCCCTAGCCTGGCGCTTGGCATTATCAGGATAGGGCAAGGACTGGTTGGCTCAGCATCAGGATAATGTGACTGAGTGGGATATCAGGTCATGGTGCTGGTGGCCCGCTCTCCCAGTGGGGCAGCACTATAAAGTCACCATGATTGTGCACTGTCACAAGTCGGTACCCGTCTTGATAATGACATTATATGTTGCTAGGACATAAAACAACAACAACAAACAAACAAACAAATCCTACTCCTACTGCTGCATGACACTCCTTGCACATGTATCAGGGATGAGACAGTTTCCCGCCATTTCGGGACTCGCATGTGAAATGTAAGTCCTGTTTTCAGGGATAAGAATTTTCCGCTAATCGGTGGTTTCCCAACATTTCGGGGGCTCACATGTGACAATATACAGAGATAGGAAGTTCCCACCAATCGGCGGTTGCCGACTTTTAGGCAATGACTCAGCCTTTTATGTCTGACGTGTTTAAATTCCGATGTCTCATGATACAGTTGAAGTTGTATAGTTCTCATGATTGTGCCCAACTTGTACATGTCTGATGATACACTTGCACCCATCTGTGCCCACCTTGTAGAGGTCACATGACACAACCAATAATTACTCATGAGTGTTCCCAATGTGTACATGTCGCATGACACACATGAAGGTACACTTGAGTGTGCCCATCTTGTAGAGGTCACATGACACACCAATAATTACTCATGAGTGTGCCCAATGTGTACATGTCTCATGACCCACATGAAGGTACACTTGAGTGTGCCCATCTTGTAGAGGTCACATGACACACCAATAATTACTCATGAGTGTGCCCAATGTGTACATGTCTCATGACCCACATGAAGGTACACTTGAGTGTGCCCATCTTGTAGAGGTCACATGACACACCAATAATTACTCATGAGTGTGCCCAATGTGTACATGTCTCATGACCCACATGAAGGCACACTTGAGTGTGCCCATCTTGTAGAGGTCACATGACACAACCATAATTACTCACGAGTGTGCCCAACTTGGGTCATTTCATGGTAAATGGGGCCAATGTACTTTCCAGTATGTAATGGTCAAAAACAATTATCGAAAGAGTAGAGGAGGTATTTTCTTTATATTCTTACTCTTTGGTGAGATAAATATGAAAAAAATAAAGCCTACTCTGTCAGTAAAAAAAAAGCTCACATTTTCATTAAAAAAATATGGTGTTTTAAAGCCATGAATTTGTTACATGGAGAATGTGGACTTTTCTACAGCCTACTACACCTTTATTTTGCATAGCATATTACCTGTTACTAGTGTTAGTTGATGAAATAATAAAAGGAGACACTTACTGGAAAGAAATGTTCATCTTTCATGCATATTTATGTATTTTGTATATATCTAATATTCCATGGTGATTACAATGGTTCTGGACGTAATGACCGTGACCCCTGCTTGTTTCCTGATTGTTTTGTCAGGGAATATGCTATTCTGTGAATACCAGAGCTTCAACAAGAAAACCGTTGGTACTGTTGCATGTATAAGCATATTTTGCAGTAGCATGACTTCTAATATCTTTTTCCTACTAAGCTGTATGGGACAAAAAGAAAGAAATCGAAGTCCCATATTATTTGTTGGTGTCCCCTTCTATTCTGTTATGTCCACAACTCAAAATTGTGAAGAAAATAAAATCCTACACAGATTTCTCCACAGTGCATTTCAATACTTATGGGGATCACATTACAATTAATTGTTTCATGCAATAAACTTTCTTAAATAATTGTTTTGGTTAATAAATCCACACTTGTTGATTAATAAGTCCACAGTTGTGGCTGGCTACTCAATTAGTTCTTGTTTTTTTCTGACAAAATGGTAACCTCAACTATCTTTTCCTTCACATTACCAGTATATATATATATGGACAAGAGTTGGCTACTCAGTGAAAAAAATGAGGAAAATACACAATATTCATTTTTGACCCTCATGTAACACTTTGGGTCCATTTACCATGAAACGATCCACATCTCTAATGACGCTTGTGGTAATACTTGAAACACCCCTATGTGTGCATGATGTGTGTACGCATGGATACGGGAACATTTTGTTTAACATTTTTTGATTAGCAACAATTGCTAATCAATGTGGAAATTGATTAGCGATCTACATAACCTGTATCACGATTTATTACACGATACCTAACCAAATGTATCGTTACAGTAACGTGTATACACAGAGAGCATTTTGTTTTGAAAATTTTGATTAGCAACAATTGGAAATTGATTAGCGATCTACATAACTTGTATCGTGATTCGCGAAAACGATACAGAACAAAATGTTCCTTGTGGATGTATACCTACGGTGTGGTGTGTGCACATGTATGATTACATGTGTATGTTTGTGCATGTTTGTGCATGTGTGTCTGTCTGATGTAGGAACTCAGTGAGCCGACCTGCAGACAATGAGTCACTATCGATCACTGCTTACTAATGTGTCTCTATTACTTTCCATTGCTTTTAAATAACCGATAGTAACTCTAAGATTAATCAGCATCGAGAGTGATGCCGTTGCATAGCAACCACGACACCGCATCGTGTGATCAACACGAGGTGACGCATGCGTCGTTCCTACTTATATTTGGGGTCTCAGTGAAGGCACCGGAAGTATGGTCCGTGTACGCTGCCACCTGGCGGGATCAAGCTACGTCATTCACATCACGCCATTGGCTTCACCTCATGGGCTCCACGTCATTAAAGTCACTACCCAAGGGTTCAAACCCTGCTCGAGTCAAACCAA
The DNA here is from genome assembly GCA_030323885.1 of Branchipolynoe longqiensis. Classification (NCBI taxonomy): domain Eukaryota; kingdom Metazoa; phylum Annelida; class Polychaeta; order Phyllodocida; family Polynoidae; genus Branchipolynoe; species Branchipolynoe longqiensis. Next base: position 52,145,710 of record CM059198.1, on the reverse strand, counting down.
TGACTTAGCAATTGATACTTGTCACTTCCAAGCTCGGCATTATTAGGATAGGGTAAGGACTGGTTGGCTCAGTGTCAGGATAATGTGAGTGAGTGGGATATTAGGTCATGGTGCTGGCACCATGGTCTCCCATTGGGGCCACACTATAAAGTCGCCATGAGTGGATATGGTCACAAGTCAGTACCTGTCCTGGTATGACCTTAGATGTTGCCAGGACATCAAACTCCAACCCACCAAATTTCCAGTAGTATGCGTACTCTGTAAGACCGGTCTCTGTTGTCGACATGACATGAGATCAGCGATCACATGCAACTCTAATAACGCTGAAGTATCTCTAACAGTGCCCCATTTGGGAACACAGGTCACCAGGAAGACCACAGTTAGTACTCGTAGTAAAATAGTACACGGATTGCAACAACAAACCGTGGGAAGCCCCTCGTCCCTACTATGTATAAAAGGATCTACATCCTCCTACTGGGATTGGGAAAGTACTGGTTAGCTCAGTGTCAGGATAATGTGACTGAGTGGGATATTGGGTCATGGTGCTGGCGGCCTAATTTCCTAGTGGGGCAGCACTATAAAAGTCGCCTTGAGTGCGCACTGCCACAAGACGGTTCCCGTGCTGATTATGACCTTCGATGTTGCTAGGATGTAAAACAACAACAACAAACAAACAACAATCTACAGGGCGTGCTAGTTTAATGCTTGGGGGTTCGGTTCAGTCAGTCACTAGGCACACGCCTCATCATTATGATGCTTCTCTGCGTTCAGTAATATACTGGGTGGTTGGCAGACACCCCCCGAACCCGTAACACACACACACTCACACGCACGCACACACACACACTCACACTCACACACCCACACACTCACCCACAGACACACAGACACTCACACACACACACTCACACACCCACACACTCACCCACAGACACACAGACACTCACACACACTCACACATACACACACACTCACCCACAGACACACAGACACTCTCACAAACTCACACACACTCACCCACAGACACACAGACACTCACACACACACACACACTCACCCACATACACACAGACACTCACACACACACACACACACACACCCACACATCACCCACAGACACACAGACACTCACACACACAACTCACACACCCACACACTCACCCACAGACACACAGACACTCACACACACTCACACATACACACACACTCACCCACAGACACACAGACACTCTCACACACTCACACACACTCACCCACAGACACACAGACACTCACACACACACACACTCACACACCCACACACTCACCCACAGACACACAGACACTCACACATACACACACACACTCACACACACACACTCACACATACTCACACATACTCACAGTCACATACACACACACAGTACACGCCCGCTCCAAACCCTGCTTGTCTGTGCTACGTCACCATTCATGTAAATACGAGTCTATCGCCACGTGGACCTACTTGATTTTACTCCTACTTGGCATTACCAAAGACCCTATAACTTATAAGTGTTATAGGGTCTTTGGCATTACTAGGATAGTCCAAGGACTGGTGAGCTACCTATCAGATAATGTGACCAATCAACCGTAATACGACAACCAAACAACCCAACACGTCCCGCGTGCAACACATGTCACGCAACAGGTGCGCGTCACGTCATGTGCGCCACGTCGGCGCCACGTCGCCAGGGGGCGTGCAGGGCGGCGTGGCGCCAACTGCAGTGCTAGGGGAGTGGGGAGTTGGGCGGGGTCGTGGTCAGCAGAGCGTGTCGGTATGTACAGGCTAAAGGGCGCATTCCATATACGCGTAATGCGTAATGCGAATGCGAATGCGAATGCGACAAAAAATCGAAACACCTTGAAACCTATGAGCTACATTCCATACACGTGTAATGCGTAATGCGAATGCGAATGCGTCAGAAATTCATTATCCCGATCGGTCCCTGTAGCGATCGGTGCGTAATGCGTTATGCGTCAAGCTGGATGTGAATAGAAACCTGAGTCTGATGTCTCCATTAGTTTAACACCAGGAGAGGCGACTGAGCATTACGGAACAGCCTCACAGAGGGGTGCTAATTGGAAACACATGGTGAGCTGGGCACCAGGGAGACATAGGGTTAGGGGAAAGCTAAAAATGCTACCATATGCACAGAAATATGAATACTTATCTATAATTTGGTTATAATAAAGGTAGGAACCCCCATGTGACATACAAAAAGTTACATAGATATACATGCAATATTTGGTCACATACAGAGCAGTATGGAGAATAATTGTTTATTTTTATTTTTTAAATATAGCCAGTCGTGCGCCACATAACGCATTACGCATTACGCGTATATGGAATGCTGGCATTCGCATAACGCGTAACGCATTATGCATTACGCATATATGGAATGCGCCCTTAAAGCTAGGATTCCTTACACGTGGTATGCGGCATGCGGTATACAAACGGTTTGGGTCCTTTCACCCACACCCACACCCACACATAGTGTCAGGTTTCTCTAACACTGTTGTCTATGGGCATTCGCATTCGCATGTCGCACCGATCGCTACAGGGACCGATTCAGTATTCGCATGCCACATGCCGCATACCGCGTGTAAGGAATCACCCCCATTGACTTAGATGCTTTTCGATTTTTTGCCGCATTCGCATTCGCATACCGCATACCGCGTGTAAGGAATGCGCCCTTAAAGCTAAAGGGCGCATTCCATATACGCGTAATGCGTTACGCGTCATGCGTTACGCGTTATGCGAATGCCAGCATTCCATATACGCGTAATGCATATTGCGTTATGCGTTATGCGTTATGCAGTGAAGTATATAAAAAGTACATGTTTGCAGAATGGGACGGTCCAAACATGAAGCATGAAGAATGGGACGGTCCAAACATGGCTCAGTTTAGCTTGCTTTGAGGGATGTTAGGACCATCCCAAATATGAAGACTGCTTCCTAACAGGTCCGCCGCATAAACCTACATGTTTGCACACTTGCTATCTGGACTGCACTTCGTCCACACCTCTCTCTATCACCTCTCTGCCGGCCTGGCACCTCCTTGATATGTCTGAAAAGAGTTCCAGAGACACACACAGACACAGATACACACACAGATACACACACAGAGACACAGAGATACAACACAGAGACACACACAGACACACGCACACAGAGACACACACACAGACACACACAGACACACACAGACACAGATACACACACAGAGACACACACAGAGACACACACAGAGACACACACACAGAGACACAACACAGAGACACACACACAGACACACACACACAGACACACACGGAGACACACACACACAGACATACACACAGACACAGAGACACACACACACAGACACACACAGAGACACACACACAGACACACACAGAGACACACACAGAGACACAGAGACACACACACAGACACACAGAACACACAGAGACACACAGAAACACACAGCACACACACAGACACACACAGACACACACAGACACACACGACACACACAGGCACACACAGACACAGAGACACACATGCAGACACACACACACATACACAGAGACACAGACAGAGACACACAGATACACAACAGACACACACACACAGCAACAGAGACACAAAGACATAGAGACACAGAGACACAACACAGAGACACACACACAGAGACACACACACAGAGACACACACACAGAGACACACACACAGACACACAGAGATACACAGACACAGATACACACATAGAGACACAACACAGAGACACAACACAGAGACACACACACACAGACACACACACACAGACACAGAGACACACACACAGAGACACAGATACACACACACAGACACACACAGAATGGGACGGTCCAAACATGGTTCAGTTTAGCTTGCTTTGAGGGATGTTAGGACCGTCCCAAATATGAAGACTGCTTCCTAACAGGTCCGCTGCATAAACCTACATGTTTGCACCGGCTGTCCGTAATTATCAGTCGCCTCCTCCAGCCTTATATCAATGGACAAAAGCGACTGATGCTTTTCTGTTCGCACCACCTTTGCGCATTACGCATTACGCACCGATCGCTACATGGAGCGATCGGGATAATGGATTTCTGATGCATTCGCATTCGCATTACGCATTACGCGTGTATGGAATGTAGCTCATAGGTTTCAAGGCGTTTCGATTTTTTGTCGCATTCGCATTCGCATTCGCATTACGCATTACGCGTATATGGAATGCACCCTTTAGATTTCATATACGCGGTATGCGGTATGCGAATGTGGCAAAAAAAGGAAAAGCATATAAATATACATGGGTGCTTCCATATGTCCGAATGCGAATGTGAATGCGCATGCGGCAAATGGATCGACCCATGGACCGATCGGTGCGAATACCAATGCCAATGCTGCTGCAGTTGCCATAGAAAACAATAGTAACTTTGACTTTCCTTCACAAATTTGGAGAAAAAAACTCCAAAAATGGGATGGGTATCTATATTTATTTTTTTGGTTTGTTTAGCAACCCCCCAACACAAAAAGAAGGCATCGAATATTAGAGGTGGCATGGGTATCTATGCCACAAACCGCATTCGCATGCCGCATACCGCGTATATGGAAGCTTAGCTTTAGAGGTGGTATGGGGCTGCAGGCTGAGAGCCATGTCCTACACTGCCTCGGTGCCAGAACAGGATGGCGCTTTGGGGGTCATCCAACGTTGTCAAAATGTTGGGTCGTACAAAGTGTACACCTTACGGGAGGGTGTGTCAGTCAAGTACAACTTCTGTGGTTTCATGTTTTTTGTTTTGTTTGTTTGAGTTGTATGTCCTAGCAATATCTACGGTCATTTCAGGACGTGTACTGACTTGTGACAGTGGGCACTCATGATGAGTTTAGTGTTTTTGTTTTGTTGGTTGGAATTTTGCGTCATGGCAACATCTAAGGTCATATCGGGACGTGTACTGACTTGTGACAGTGCATACTCATGGTGACTTTTATCATGCTGCCCTACTGGGAGACTAGGCCGCCGACACCATGGCCCGATATCCCACTCAGTCACATGATGTATATATATATATATACAGCTGTTCCTGGGGGTGAATACATTTATGCTGTACAGTGGTGCCCCTCGTAAACGACCACCCTTACTGTAGAGAGAATGTGGTCGCATTAGGGAGGTGGTCGCTGGTCAGACGCTCATGGTTAGGGTGAGAGGGAGTGACACATTTACATATCATATAATCATACTTGTTGGCTTTAACCCATTAAGTAATTAAAACATTACATAATCACACTATTTTTAAAATATCCATTTAAATATCATATAATCATACTTGTTGGTGTTAAAATAATAGTCGCATAAAGGGGGAAAAGGATGACCCGTCCTGATATGACCTTAGATGTTGCTAGGACGTAAAACAACAACAAACAAACAAACAAGATGATCGTTGGTCGCCTTAGGTAGGTGGTCGTTGGTGAGGGGTAATCTGTAGTTAAAATATGTTGTTGCATTGCAATTCTGGCCGTATATGGCGGGTGTTCGTTATTCAGGGTGACCATTAAAGAGGGGGTCCACTGTACATATATAGCATGCTTCTGTGCTATGCCTGTGCACGTGCTATATCTATGCTGTGATCTATCTGTGCATCTTACAGTTGGGTATATTATACGTGTGTATTATTATGCAGGATCCAATCTTGGCAGACCAGACGGGATGGCCGAATGAGTTAGAGCGTCCGTCTCCCGTGTTGGTAGACCGTGGGATCGTGAGTTTGAACCCTGGTCGAGTCAAACCAATGACTTAAAAATTGATACCTGTCGCTTCCTAGTCAGGCGCTAGGCATTATCAGGATATGGCTGGGATAATGTGACTGAGTGGGATATCAGGTCATGGTTCTGGCGGCCTGGTCTCCCAGTGGGGCAGCACTATAAAGTCACCAGGAGTGCGCACTGTCACAAGTCGGTACCCGTCCTGATATGACCTTAGATGTTGCTAGGATGTAAAACAACAACAAACAAACCAATCTTGGCAAGTACTTTGGTACCGAATATTGGTTAGTATATTTTCATTAGGTTATGCCACTTCAAGCATCCCTCACTGTCTCACCACCAAAAGGGATGGCTGAATGATTTCAGCGTCAGTCTCCCGTTTTGGTAGATCGTGGCATTCGAAGCCATGGGTTCGAACCCTGGACGAGTCAAACCGATGACATAAGAATTAATACTTGTCGCCTCCTAGCCAGGCGCTCCACGTTAATAGGATCTAGGACAAACACTGGTTGGCTCAGTGTCAGGATAATGTGACTGAGTGGTATATCATGTCATGGTGCAGGCGGCTTGGTCTCTCAATGGGGCAGCACTATAAACTCGCCATGAGTGTGCACTGTCAACAAGTTGGTACCCGTCCTGATATGACCTTAGATGTTGCCAGGACGTAAAACTCCAACCAACATCTATCTGTGCATCTTACAGGGATGAAAGATCTCTGCGGTTTCACGGATTTCCGGGATTTCTTATATTCACCGATTAACGTTAAACAAAATTCCACAAAAATGGGATGTAAATGACAATAGTTGGGTGGTTCGAATCCCGTTCTTATATGACCTTAGATGTAGCTAGAACATAAAACCTTTAAAAAAAGGGTTAAGTATTCAAGTATGGGCGATAATACAACCTCAACAAGACTAGTTGAGACCTGACTTCCGGTATTTTTCCGCGATTCCCTGACAATGCTAAGTCTATGGGAGAAAATCCGCGTTATCACGGAAATTCGGCGTCGATGTAATAATTTTGTCTTTTTTTCCGCGGTTTTTGCTGGAAAGCACTTTCATCCCTGATCTTACAGTTTACAGTTGGATATGCAGGATCAAATAAATCTAGGCTGGTGCTTTGGTGATGGTATCAACAAGTGGTTGGTTAGATACAAGATTCACCCTGTACTAGTACACGGGTGAAGGACAAAGTAGTGTAAATACGGGCGAAAATAGCTTTAGTATGAAACAGGAACTAGAAACTGTGGTTCCAGGATCAAATGGCTACATATATTGGCACATATTGGTGAAATGGGAGAGAATGCAAAAAAGACAAGATGGCGGCGATAAAACGCCGTTGATTTCACCTTTAAATTGTATTAAATTATATGTTTTATTATATTTTTCAACTCAAAGGTAGCGGGGAAATAATAAGACATATGTAAAGAATAATTGTTGCTTCTTAGATTGTGAAATTAGGCTCTCATTTCATTTCCCCTCATTTTCGACCGTTTTTATATAAGGCGTATAAAGAATTATGCGAATATAGGTAGGTGTAAAATACATTATGCCCATTTGAATATGTTAACCAATGTTATTACGAAATGGTCTATTGATTCACTGGCACTATGTCACCTTGCTGCGAGCCTGCTCCGGTGGTGCTTCGGTCCTGCGTTGGCCTATATATATGCCGTCGGAGCGCCTGCCTCGGCCCACTTGCTTGTTTTTACCCATTTACGCTCTCTTGTCTCGTTTATTATTTGTATCTACTCCTATAGGGCTGGTATTCACCTGTGTACTGCGAGTACAGGGTGAATCCTTTATCTAGTGGTTGGTATACTTTCAATGGATTATGCAACTTCAACTTTATGGTGCAGTCACACTACGACGCTTCTCACCGGCGACCCGTCAGCGTTGAAAATAAAATTAAAGCGTCAAGAAACGTTAAACTTGTATGGGAAATATGGGTAAATTGGACGCTGGCACAGCGTGTCAGTAGCGGGTTATTAGCGCACGGCCAACATTGTGGTAACGTATATCGGCGCGTTCTCTCTGTGTCTGTGTCTCTGTCTGTGTCTCTGTCTCTGTATGTGTCTCTGTGTGTGTGTCTCTGTGTCTCTGTGTGTGTATGTGTGTGTGTCTCTGTCTGTGTCTCTGTCTGTGTATCTGTCTGTGTCTGTCTGTGTCTCTGTCTGTGTATCTGTTTGTGTCGCTGTCTGTGTCTCTGTATGTGTCTCTGTATGTGTCTCTGTGTCTCTGTGTCTCTGTCTGTGGCTCTGTCTGTGTCTCTGTCTGTGTCTCTGTCTGTGTCTCTGTCTGTGTCTCCGTCTGTCTGTGTCTTTGTCTGTCTCTGTGCCTGTCTCTCTCTCTCTCTGAGACAGACACACACACAGACACACACACAGACACATAGACACACACAGATACACATAGACACACACATACACACAGACACATAGACACACACAGATACACATAGACACACACATACACACAGACACACACAGAGACACAAATACACACACACAGACACAGAGCCACAGACACACATACACACACAGAGACACACACAGACACACACAGACACAGAGACACAGACAGAGACACAGAGACAGAGACACAGACAGAGACACATACAGAGACACATACAGATACACAGACAGAGACACAGTCAGAGACACAGACACACAGAGACACACACACAGACACAGACAGAGACAGACTCACACACAGACACACACACAGACAGAGACACAGACAGACACACAGACACAGAGACACAGACACAGACAGACACACAGAGACACACACACACACAGGCACAGACAGAGACACATACAGAGACACAGACAGAGACATAGACACACAGAGACACACACACAGACACAGACAGAGACACAGACAGAGACACATACAGAGACACATACAGAGACAGACACAGAGACGCAGACAGAGACACAGACAGAGGCCCAGACACAGGCCCAAACACAGAGACACAGACACAGACAGAGTCACAGACACAGACACAGACACATACACACAGAGACACACACAGAGACACACACAGAGACACAGAGACATACACACACAGACACAGAGACACACACAGAGACACAGACACACACATATAGACACAGAGACACACACATAGAGACACAGACACACACACAGACACAGACACACACATAGAGACACAGAGACACACACAGAGGCACACACAGACACACACACAGCAACGTGCGAGCAACGTCCCTCCAACGCGCTTGTAACGTATGTCGATGTCCGCCTAATGTCCTCCTAACGTCCTCCTAACGTCCTTACCCATATATTTGCGCGCGCTGCCGGTCGTTTTTTTTTTTTTACATGCTTAAAACCTTGGGCGACCGGCAACTCGCGCCGACGTTGTCCGCCGACCATCAACGTCAAGGATAGTGTACCGACGTGCGCATAACGCGCCCCCAGCGTGTCTCGATATTTCACCCATTTTCGCCCAAAAACACCACACGTCGTCAGGTCGCCGACGAGAAGCGTCGTAGTGTGACTGCACCATTAAAGCATCCCTCACTGTTCCAGTCACGACGCGCAGCGTCTGATGACGTCAGAGTGCACCAGTTAAAGTTGCATAGTCCGATGGTCTTGAGTTTCTAACATTTTTCTGAGTAAGTATATATATACAATTGATCATTATTATTTACCTTACTTTAGTTTGAAGTAACTTTTAATTGAAATGGCTACCTTTTGAGATATTTGAAATTCAAACATAATTTTGGCAAGCACACCAACACTCTGACACCATAGGCTTCTGCACTAACAGGTTCTATTAAATCGACTCAGCGTTCCCTTCTATGTGGCAGCAAATACTTAATAAGCGCATCAGTATCTCAGTTAGATATGTAGAATCAAATCTAGATAATTGTTTTGATTTTGAAAACTTGATGCTTCATCGGACTATGCAGCTTTAACTGCCGCGGCGGCCCCCTGTTCGGCGCGTCGTGACCGCTCGTACCCGATGGTTCCCGCCGGTGCCTGGTACTACCTGTACGGCACCTGGTTTCCATAGCAACACACTGACTTGCACCGAGCTGCCAAAAGGAGCGCGCGCTGGTCAACCGAAGTGGCAGTCGTGTGACTGTCGGGCTGCACCGGAAGTAAGCACGCTGACTGGCTGGCGTCCCGTGTGCGACGCCTTATATGGCGCTGCATCCCTTATAAGGTGTTGCAGCCCTTATAAGGTGCTGGTTTCCGGCGTTGTGTCGGTTATATGCATTATGCGAGTATAAAGATACGTATCGGAATATTTCTTCTTATTGTTATTATAATTGTTATCCTTCATAAGTTCCAACACTTTACCGGCGGTGCCATCTCGTCCGACCTCACCTCCCCCAGAGGATTTTTATATAACCCAGCACAAGCTATACTATTTTACCTCGGTACACCGCCTCGGCTACTCGAGGCCGAGGGAGAACGAAGCAACATCCGGTACGTCAATTAGCATATTCCACTCGCAACGGGAGGACGTTACGAGGTGTACGAGCAGTTTTTACAAGATTTTGACGCGTTAACGAGTAAGTACGCGTGAAATATTGCATAGTATTGTTTATGAATGTTTGACGCACATATTTGTCGCTTTGAGTAGCGTTTTTGAACCATATTTTGTCGTTTTTCGTTGGTTTTGTGCGTATATTTGCCGGTGCGTAGTATGATAACACCGCCATTTGTTTTTGCCGCCCGTTGCCGAACGGAGAGCGGATTGACCGGAGTCAATCTTCGTTTAGTTAGATAAAGGGAAATCGATGCCTTAAGTGTCTGTTTTAATAGATTTCTCAAGGTTTAGGCGAACCCCCGAGTGTTTTAGCATTTTCTTTGTCTTGTTGGTGCAGAAGCCACAGGATTGAGAAGTGTAGAACACAGAGGGAGTAGGAGGCACCTAGACTGGTCCTACCCCATCGTTGGCAGCAGCTTGGGACTCCCAGCTGTAATGCTTTCGAATCAAATTTAGCTTATACGCCTCGCATAAACTGGTGTAAATACAGTTATTATGCTTTATAGTGCTGCTAAGCACTTGTACCTCTGTCCTGTTGGCTAGATGCGACTTAATTTTGGTCTAAAAACGTTTTTTCTTTCGTTTTAGGCACGTCGATATGTCGGCGAAGCAGAGTAGCGCGGGGGCATCGCCCACATCAGACCGCGAGGAGAACCCTGCATTGGCTTCGGGCCAGTCTGAGGGTTCTTCACCTAGGGCAGGGCTCTCCAGTAAGGAAGACAAGATTGCCCAGATGATACGTGAGCAGCTTCAACAGTTGTTACCGGATCCCAGGCAGCCCTCTGACT
>CM059198.1:51970791-52134115 GCA_030323885.1 Branchipolynoe longqiensis | reverse complement strand
CCAAAACTGCCTTATGGATAAGGCAGAGGGAAGTTTCATAACGACGGCGTTCGTCGGAAAGATGAATGCCGGAATCCATCTCTTTGAAAACCGAAGCAGGAATGCCCTTAACTCCTGAAATCTGCTCAGTCAACTTGTTGATGACTTCGATCGGTTTAAACGTAGTGAAATGGCTATTCACCGTTTTGCGCATCATGGTAGTGGTGCGCACTTTCTGAGCTTTCTTTTTGACAATCTTCTTGCCAGCTTTAACGCCTATTTTGGCGTAGACACCCGCTCGTTCCGTGTCGGAATCCGACTCGGTGGAAGAAGAGTCGGACGACGAGTCTGAAGAGGAGTCCTTCTTCTTCTTGGACTTTTTGGAGCGCTTAGAGTTCGCTTTCTTTGTGAACTCGTCACCAGAACTGCTCACTGGGCGGCGTTTCTTGCCCCGCGCTTTCGGTTTCGGAACCTCAGGTGCCGAAAGCGTGTCCTCTTCGTCCTCAGAAAAGTCTTCCCAATCCTCATCAGGGATTTGGGAAGGATCTGGAAAGGTCTGCGCCTGGAAAAGGCGCATCTTCTCCTCCATCATCTCCGCCATTTTCGCCTCCCACCCCACTGGTTGAGGGGCGTGATCACTGTCTTGATCCGAGGCATGAGCCCCAGGATGTGGGGACGGCGGAGCCGTAGCCGGTGGAGACGAATCGTAATCCGTCGGGGGGGACACCCACCGCTGCAGCGGGCGGCTTATTCCGGCGAGTGGCCATCGGGAACTGTAACGAAACCAAAGCGTTACTAACCCGGAATCATCTCAACTACACAAGTGTAAGCCAGTAAACTGGGTTGAGGAACATGGTACAGAGAACGTGTTTTGCAACGTGTCAGTACAGGCGTGAAGCTAAATTTGCCGTAGGTGTGTGGTAACGAAACCAACCAAACGGAGGGCATCGATCGTGAGATCGGCCCCTCTCTCTGTTCCGTACACTTCTCCCTCCTGTGGCTACAGCGCCAACAAGTTGGAGAAAATATTACGAAACTCGGAGGTTCGCCTTAAACCGGTCAGGGGTGTTTATAAAAAACACCCAGAAGCATCCCCAACATCATCCTCTATTAGGATCCGGGAGACTTTTCTTAGGAAATGAGCAACTCGGGTTGCCATTTCTCCCTGTCTGAAAAACAGGTGTCGATAGAACTCAGTATCGGTTTCGTTTGTGCCAGCGGCACGCAATGTTCTATCCGTAAGTTAAAAAACGTACAAAGTCCAAACAGGACTGAAGAAAGTTCTGAACTTTCATAAAAAGATGCTATAGAGCATGATAAACAAAGTTATCGAAGAAAACAGTACTTACTTTTGGATAAAAGCAGTAGTAGTAGATAAATCCTGTGGAGCAACTCACAAACGTCCTCCCGTTGTGAGTTACTTATGCTAATTGCTGGACCCGGATGTGCTTCCTTCTCCCTAGCCTACGGCTAGCCAGAGGCGGCATACCGAGGTAAAATATATGTATATATATATAGTGTGTGTGTGCATGTGTGTGTGTGTGTGGAGATTGCCAGTCTGTATGTACCCATGTATGTGTGTGTGTATATATATGTGTGTGTGTGTATGTGGGGGTGTGCGCATGTGTGCATGTGTGTGTGTGGAGACGCCGGTCTGTCTGTACCCGTGTATGTGTATGTGTATATGTGTGTTCGTGCGTGTGTATGTGCATGTGTATGTGCGTGTGCGGTGGGATGGCGGGGGTGGAGCGGCACTGCGCGCGTCTGTGTGTACCTGTGTTTCCCGCGTGTTGCACACCGTTGTGCAACATTGCCTTATCATCCCACCAAAACCCCCTGCTGCCCTGACGAAATAAGTTGTTTGTAGTTGTCACAGAAAACCGTGCTTACTCACAAATAAATGCTCTTTGCTTGTTGGGATTTTGCACCCTTGCAACACATAGCGTCATATCAACAAGTGATTAAATAAATAGATGAGAAACTAAATGTAAAAGAACAAAAACAAAGTGCAATAACGATAACAAAATAATACAAAATAAGAATTGTGTAATAGTAGCTTTAGTAAGTGACTATTTAGCAGTGTTGAACAATTCGACAGGTAAAGGGTACCGAATGCCACGATCAAGTGACAGACCATGCCACATACAATACCACATACCATATAAAAGACTAATTGACCATGTAACAATCCATGGCACTGTCCATGCCACAGATCATGTCACAGTTCATGTTACAGTCTATGTCACTGTCCATATCACTACCCATGTCACTGCCCATGTCACTGACCATACCACAGATCATGTCACTACTCATGTCACTGCCCATGCCACAGATCATGTCACTGCCCATGTCACTGACCATGGCACAGCCCATGTCACTGTGCATGCCACAGATCATGTCACAGCCTGCCACTGCCCATGTCACTGACCATGTGACTGTCCATGTCACTGACCATGTGACTGTCCATGTCACTCCCCATCTCACTGTCCATGTCACAATCAATGTAACAGGTCATGTGGCAGTCCTTCCACAGCCCATTCCACAGTCCATGTCACACACCATGCCACCATCCATGTCCCCATCCATGTCACAGTCTATGTCACACAGCATGTCACAGTCCATGTCAAACACCATGTCACAGTCCATGTCAAACACCATGTCACATTACCATGCCACACACCATATCACAGTCAATGTCACACACAATGACAAACACCATTTCACACCATGTCACACACCATGCCGCAGTCCACCTCACTACAGACGGTGGATGGGCCCGTCAGTCAGTGGTTTTACAGTTTCACACCGCCGACCACCACGTGGCCGGTGATGACTGAGCTCACTTGTGGGTTTCCCCGCGCCGTGTGTGTCTATAAAGGCTGCCGGCCGGGCCCGGGCTGCCTCAGTCCGCCACTGGGATCACCCCGGGACGTACATGACGGAGACGGTCGTCACCAGGCACCGCGCGCTCACCGCGACGCGGCGCGGCGCGGTGTGACAGCGGCGCGGTGTGAAGCAGTGCGGTGTGACGCGACGCAGGGCTGGTGATCTGTGGCGCAACATGTGCGCGCTTAGTATTGCACCACGTGCCACTGTTCGGCAAAATAGGGCCCAGCACGGATGCACGCCCTTATATTAGTTATAGTGGGGCGGCCCTTACACGGCCCTTACACGGACCTTACACGGCCCCACCCGGAACCGTACACTGCCTACGTGGGACCTTACACTGACCCAGACGACCTGTCCAGGTACTGAACTCACGGCTTAAAGCTGCATAGTCCGATGAAAGCATCGAATTTTCAAAACCTGACACATTTTACGTAGATTTAGTACATATCCAATTTCGATACTGGTGCACTTATTAAAGCATTTGTTGCTGCATAGAAGGAAATATATTAAGTCAATTGAATAGACCATGTTACTGCTAATGCCTATGCTGGCAGTATGTTGACGTGATTGCCTACATTAAATTGGCATGTTTTCACTTCAAATATCTCTAAAGTTAGCCATTTCAAATGAAAGTAAATTATAACAATCAATCTAATGTATTTATCTCAGAAAATTCCAAAAACTCTAAACCATTGGGCTATGCAACTTTAACAAGCTATTGTTGTGCACAATGTATTCACCCCGAGCCAAGGTGGTTCACAAAAATGGCTGTGCAGAACAATGGTCTATTTAAACTTGATCATAAAATATTTATTGTTATATCTAACACAAGATTTATTATATCTAACGTTGGTTTTAATGTAACCATTTTTCTGCATAATATCTTCACCCTTAGCCAAGGTGGTTCACAAAAATGGCTGTGCAGAACAATGCTCTATTTAAAATTGATCATAAAATATTTATTGTTATATCTGACGCAAGATTTATTATATCTACCATTGGTTTTAATGTAACCATTTTTCTGCATGATATATTCACCCTTAGCCAAGGTGGTTCACAAAATTGGCTGCGCAGAACAATGGTCTACTTAAACTTGATCATAAAATATTTATTGTTATATCTAATGCAAGATTGATTATATATAACGTTGCTTTTAATGTAACCATTTTTCTGCATGATATCTTCACCCTTAGCCAAGGTGGTTCACAAAAATGGCTGTGCAGAACGATGGTCTATTTAAACTTGAACACAAAATATTTATTGTTATATCTAACGCAAGAGTGATTATATATAACGTTGGTTTTAATGTAACCATTTTTCTGCATATCTTCACCCTTAGCCAAGGTGGTTCACAAAAATGGCTGTGCAGAACAATGGTCTATTTAAACTTGATCATAAAATATTTATTGTTATATCTAATGCAAGATTGATTATATATAATGTTGCTTTTAATGTAACCATTTTTCTGCATGATATATTCACCCTTAGCCAAGGTGGTTCACAAAAATGGCTGTGCAGAACAATGGTCTACTTAAACTTGATCATAAAATATTTATTGTTATATCTAATGCAAGATTGATTATATATAACGTTGCTTTTAATGTAACCATTTTTCTGCATGATATCTTCACCCTTAGCCAAGGTGGTTCACAAAAATGGCTGTGCAGAACGATGCTCTATTTAAACTTGATCATAAAATATTTATTGTTATATCTGACACAAGATTTATTATATCTACCGTTGGTTTTAATGTAACCATTTTTCTGCATGATATATTCACCCGTAGCCAAGGTGGTTCACAAAAATGGCTGTGCAGAACAATGCTCTATTTAAAATTGATCATAAAATATTTATTGTTATATCTGACGCAAGATTTATTATATCTACCATTGGTTTCAATGTAACCATTTTTCTGCATGATATATTCACCCTTAGCCAAGGTGGTTCACAAAAATGGCTGTGCAGAACGATGGTCTACTTAAACTTGATCATAAAATATTTATTGTTATATCTAATGCAAGATTTATTATATCTAACGTTGGTTTTAATGTAACCATTTTTCTGCATAATATCTTCACCCTTAGCCAAGGTGGTTCACAAAAATGGCTGTGCAGAACGATGGTCTATTTAAACTTGAACATAAAATATTTATTGCTATATCTAATGCAAGATTTATTATATCTAACGTTGGTTTGAATGTAACCATTTTTCTGCCTAATATC
This sequence comes from Branchipolynoe longqiensis, assembly GCA_030323885.1. Lineage (NCBI taxonomy): Eukaryota > Metazoa > Annelida > Polychaeta > Phyllodocida > Polynoidae > Branchipolynoe > Branchipolynoe longqiensis. The sequence continues at coordinate 52,129,025 of CM059198.1, read as the reverse complement.
TTCACCCTTAACCACAGTGGTTCACAAAAATGGCCGTGCAGAAAAATGCTCTATTTTAAACCTGATCATAAAATATTTTGTCGTATATCTAACGAAAGATTTATTATATCTAACATTGGTTTTAATGTAACCATTTTTCTGCCTAATATCTTCACCCTTAGCCAAGGTGGTTCACAAAAATGGCCGTGCAGAAAAATGGTCTATTTAAAACCTGATCATAAAATATTTTGTGTTATATCTAACGCAAGATTTATTATATCTAACATTGGTTTTAATGTAACCATTTTTCTGCCTAATATCTTCACCCTTAGCCAAGGTGGTTCACAAAAATGGCCGTGCAGAACAATGGTCTATTTTAAACCTGATCATAAAATATTTAATGTTATATCTAATACAAAATTTACCTTGTCTAATGTTTGTCTTAACGTAACCGTTTTTGTGCACGATATCTTCATCCCTGGCCAAGGTGGTTCACACAAAAGGACTGTGCATAACAACGGTCTAGGTTAATTTGATCATGAAATCTAGCAATAAGTCTGAAGCTAAAATTTGTTTTCACATGACCACTTTTGTGCATGATATCTTCACCCCTGGCCAAGGTGGTTCACACAAACGGCTGTGCAGAAAAATGGTCTAGTTTACGATAGCATTGAACTATTTCAAAACTAAAACACTTCAGTATATATATATCAAGTTAAAAACTAAGTGAGAAGCATTGGTTCAGTAGCAAATGCAAAGAGAACAGCTGTGTCAATTTAGAGTTTGCGATTAAAAGGCAAACGTGGGGAATTACTTACCTCTTTAGATTTTGTTTGTTTCTTATTGTTTTACGTCCTAGCAACATCTAAGGTCATATCAGGACGGCTTTTTAGATAAATCTTGTAATATATACTCATTGAGCAAAGTGTATTTATTCCAGCCAATGTTGCCTAAAACAGAGCCAGCATTTGGACAATTGCCAACAATCATATGCAAAGTCTCCACAGATTTTAGTAGAATTCTACATCTTAAGTAAATGTAACTGTTTCTAACACAATATTTTTAGTTTTTTTGTTGTACATTAGTTGTTTAAGCAGGGGAAATTTCAGTCGCAGATGACTAGTCTTCCTCATTCTACTGCTCCTTGCCCTATCCTAGTAATGCCGAGCGTCTGGTGGGGAAGCAACAAGTATCAATTTTTAAATCATTGGTTTGACTCGACCAAGATTTGACCCCATGATCCCACGATCTACAAACCCGGGAGACAGACGTTCTAACTCATTCGGCTATCCCGTGTGTTAATAAATTTGCAAAAGAAATCCTTGGTTTGACACCAAGCTGTTGAGAAGTACATGTTCATCTCTGCATTTTGTGGCTTTGGGGAACAAATGATTTATCCAGAATTATTCCATCATCTCTTCCGAAAATAACTTCCCAGTTCATATTTTTATTTGACAGAAAGCAGATAATTGATTGCCTCTGAATGATGGTTGCTCTGAATGATGGTTTCATCGAACTAACCTGTTCCCGGGACAAAGTGGTGTCAGACAACAATGTCTGAAACTAACTGCCTGTGTAGGAGAAACAGTGCTCTAATGCAATAGCTGCATTATATTGAAATACTCAAATAAAGATACTACTTTCAGGACCTGTGTGGGCAGACTCTAACACTCTGAAGGCGACATGGAACAGTGAGTTGAGTATGAACATACCTGCACGTCCCCCCCTACCCCCACCATCACCACCACCTCACCCTGGCATGCATTTACTATATCACAATGCTTAATTAAGCACAGTTAGGCATTGTTGATTGTGGGACACTGCACTTGTACATGACGATATACACGTCACAACCAAAACACTGTAAACGATACACCTTGTTGACTTAGTTAGGGACACTTGTACAACATGACGATATACACTACACAACCAAAACACTGTAAGCAATATGCCATGTTGACTTTAACACTGCACTTGTACAACATGACGGTATACACTACATAACCAAACTAATAAGCAATATGCCTTGTTGACTGGGGAACACTGCACTTGTACAACTTTATGGTATACACTACACAACCAAAACACTGTAAGTGATATGCCTTGTTGACTTTGACACTGCACTTGTACAACATGATGGTATACACTACACAACCAAAACACTGTAAGTGATACACCATGTTGACTTTGACACTGCACTAGTACAACATGATGATATACACTACACAACCAAAACACTGTAAGTGATACGCCTTGTTGACTTTGACACTGCACTTGTACAACATGACGATATACACTACAAAACCAAAACACTAAGCGATATATATGCCTTGTTGACTTAGACACTGCACTTGTACATGGCGATATACACTACACAACCAAAACACTGTAAGCGATACACCTTGTTGACTTAGAGACACTGCACTTGAACAACATGACCATACACACTACACAACCAAAACACTGTAAGCGATACGCCTTGTTGACTTAGAGACACTGCACTTGAACAACATGACGATACACACTACACAACCAAAACACTGTAAGCGATACGCCTTGTTGACTTTGACACTGCACTTGTTCTTGACTTTGCGACTTGGAATAGCGGTTCAGCTGCTGGTAACAATGCACCTGACTAAGTTTAAAGGCGACAAGACTTGGTGATCACAATGATTGATCTGAGTTCAGATAAACGCCAGATAAACAAAAATAATACATGACCTCAAAAAGGTACCACTCATATGTGCCAGTGAACGCATGCATGCAACACTAGTTAGCTGCAGGCTACTGACTACTACAGACAGACAGACAGTACTTACTGCCTAGTATCTAGTAGCTGCAGACTGTTTGTTTGTTGGGGTTAGACGTCCTAGCAACATCTGTGGTAATGGCAGGACAGAGCTGCAGACTTATGTGTACTACAGACAGTATATACTGCCTAGTACAACCTGAATAATACTGGTTTGTAACTGTAGATTACAGTTAACAGTGCCTACTGCCTAGTAGTAGAACAACCGACACACTACCGCCTGGTAGCAGATGAAGGATGACAGATAACACTAGCTAATGATTAACTAGCTGACGAGTAACACTACCTAATGACAGTTAACACTAACTAATGGCACTTAACACTAACTAATGACAGTTAAACCACTAACTAATGACAGTTAAACCACTAACTAATGTCGCTTAACATTAACAATTGACACTGACAGTTAACCTTGATATTGCCCTTTAACAGGGAGCACTAGCAGATGAATTCAACAGACAGTTGACAGTTAACATTGGCAGTTAACATTGGCAGTTAATATTGACAGTCAACAGCTGACAGATACAACTGACAGTTGATAGGTAACACCGACAGTTGACAGGCAACACTGACAGTTGACAGGTAACACCGACAGTTGACAGGTAACACTGACGGTTGACAGGTAACACTGACAGTTGACAGGTAACACCAACAGTTAACAGGTAACACTGACAGTTGACAGGTAACACTAACATTTGACAGATACAACTGACAGTTGACATGTAACACCAACAGTTGACATGTAACACTGACAGTTGACAGATACAACTGACAATTGACAGGTAACACTGACAGTTGACATGTAACACTGACAGTTGACAGGTAACACTGACACTTCACAGATAACACTAACAGTTGACAGGTAACACTAACAGTTGGCAGATATAATTGACAGTTGACAGGTAACACCGACAGTTGACAGGTAACACTGACAGTGGACAGTTACAACTGGCAGTTGACAGGTAACACTGACAGTTGACAGATAAAACTGACAGTTGACAAATACAACTGACACGTAACACTGACAGTTGACACTGATATCCCCCTTAGCCAACTGGTGAGCGTCATGTCTATTTATTTCTCACCACCTCTCTCACCTGCCACCGTGTGCCTACCACGTGCCTGCTTATTGAACTGTGGAATGCGACGGCACGCCCCACCCCCAACACCCCCACCCCCGCATGACTGTAATAAAAGACTCAGGAGCCGATTCCACTACAACCTTCCGATCCATATCTCCATTTCTGATATATATCTTATTGATTAAAGGAAGAACCTGCTTATTTTGATATATTAAAGTTGCATAGTTTTGGAGTTTTTGAGATTCATTTCAGATGAATGTAAATATAATCTATGTTACCTTACTTTGAGGTAACTTTTACTTTGCTTGGTTAATTTTCTTTAGATATTTTAAGAGGAATAATGCAATTTAAACAAGTATTTTTTACATGGACATCAAAATTATGGACACCATAGGATTCAACAGTACCCGGTTCTATTAAATTCTATTAGTAGTCCTTCTATGCATCAGTAAATGGTTAATAAGTGTCAGTATGCCTACCTCAGTTTGATGTTTGTTTGTTGTTGTTTTACGTCTTAGCAACATCTAAGGTCATATCAGGACGGGTACTGTCTTGTGACAGTGCGACCTCATGGTGACTTTATAGTGCTGCCCCACTGGGAGACCAGGCTGCCAGCACCATGACCTGATATCCCACTCAGTCACATTATCCTGACACTGAGCCAACCAGTCCTTGCCCTATCCTAATAATGCCGAGCGCCTGGCTAGGAAGCGACAAATATAAATGTTTAAGTCATTGGTTTGACTCGACCAGGGTTCGAACCCACGATCCCATGGTCTACCAACACGTGAGACGGATGCTCTAACTCATTCGGCCATCCCGTCTGGTCACCTATGTTTGATGTGTATGCAAAAATGAACCTAATAAAATCAATATAAGTGCTTTGATTTCGAAAAGTTTATGTTTCCATCGGACTATGCAGCTTTAACTATAGCAATGCTGCGAATGGCAACTATTTGATATCGATTTAAACACTAACACCACTGCTGATAATCTATCACTTGTATGTCTGATGATTGTCTTCAAACTTCACTTTCCTTCTCTTTAACATTTATTTTTTATTTTAATCTTTTAAATATTTGTTTAACAATAACATTCGTTGATTAACCAAGAGAAATTTCAATCACGGAAGACTCGTCTTCGCATATTGTTCCGCTCTATCCCAGTAATAAATGTTAAGCGCCAGGAGAGCTAGCGACAAGTATAAGTCATTCGTTTCACTTAGCCTGGGTCGACAGAGTACAGGGTTCGAATCCCATAACAAACAAAATTGATGCGTGTTGCTTCCTAGCCTGGCGCCTGGCATTATTAGGATAGGGCAAGGACTGGTTGGCTCAGTGTCAGGATAATGTGACTGAGTGGAATATCACATTATCAGGTCATGGTGCTGGTGGCATGGTCACCCTGTAGGGCAGCACTATACAGTTGCCATGAGTGTGCACTGCCACAAGTTGGTACCCATCCTGATATGACCCTAGATGTTACCAGGACGTACAACTTCAACAACCAACCGACCAACATGGTAAGCAGCTCTCCTAGAGACTACAGACTTTCAGCGAGGACTGGCTGGTTCAGTGTCAGTATAATGTGACTGCGTGGATATCGGATTATGGTGCTGGTGTTGTGGTATCCCAGTGGGGCAGCACTATAAAGTCGCCACGAATGTGCAGTCTCCTCGAGTTGGTACCCGTCCAGATATGATTTCAGATGTTGCTAGGATTTATAAGACAGAATAAATCTCAATGTTTTTAGTTCAACCACAATGTAGAGCCCCTCCCCCCCCTGCCCCCCCCCCCCCCCCCAATGTGTTGCTACCTTGTTGTGGTGGGGAGGCTTGTGTGCCTCCGTGACCATGAGAGCTATACCGGCGGGGGCAAGCCCCCTAGCAGGTTTAACCAAGCCGGGCAGGACTCATGGTAGAGGACAGACTACGAGCAGCAACTGGTCCTCCAGGTTGGGGGTTGGGCGTGGGACCAACAACCCCACCCCAGAAAAAGAACAACGTTACAGAATCACGAACAAGAAACTCAAGGCCCAGGACCAGGAAAACTGGAGAGCCCTTGTTTGTAGCCTATGTCCAAAGTTGGGCGGTAGGCGACACGTTCATCTACGACACGGATGAGGAGGTTTTTGTGTGGATGGGCGCTGACGCCTCAACGGGCGAAGAAGAAGACAATGGACAGCACTGAGATGAGGGTGTGTTACTGTTAGATTGATTGATTGATTGATTGATTAGTGGTTGTTTAATGCCATGTTTGCAGCAAAGGCCGTATTCATAGCGAGAAGTGTTCAACTTGTATTCAATTCTATCGCTTTCGGTGTGTTAGATGATGAAGGTGTATTTGAAACAAACTCACCATTAATGTGGTATAAATTTCCATTGAATAATAGCTAGTTTATCCTCGTAATTGACAAAAAAAGGGAATAAAAGGTTAATTAAATTTAGGCAAAAGGAATATACCTTTGGCTGTGTGTAAAACACTTTCCTTCCATTATTCATTGATTTGCAGTTACCTATTACAGTTGTCTCACCGAATATTAAAAAGGAAAATATGTATCTTCGTTTTGCAATAAATAATAACAATAAAGAAATTAATTGCGTTGTGTTTTAATTGATTGTTGTCTGAACTTGATTCAATATTATCACCATTTCAACACACGGCTATTGCGACATTGCCAGTTTCTAGTTGTGGAAAAGTTCTTATTTCTCAGCATTAAAGTTTTCTCGATGAATTGTGGTAAGACATATAAGAATTCACCATCAAATCTATAAAAGCGGCAACACCACAAACAATTTGAAGCCATGCAACATTCGCCTTTCTGGATATACCCCCGAGAACACATTGCCAAATCTCAAAGCCCTATAGAATTCTATTTCAGGATGTTCCTAAGAACGCCTTGCCAAACCTCAAAGCCCTATTTACAATTCCATTTTGGGATATACCTGAGAACGCCTTGCCAAATCTCAAAACTGAATACAATTCTCATTTTTCGATATCCCTGAGAACGCTTTGCCAAACCCCAAAGCTGTATACAATTCCCCTTTCTGGATATTGCTAAGAACGCCTTGCCAAAACTCAAAACTGCATACAATTCTCCTCTTTTGATATCCCTTAGAACGCCTTTCCAAATCCCAAAGCTTCAATTCCCCTTTCGTTATATCCAGAGAAGGCCTTGCCAAATTCAAAAGGTGTATAGGCCCTACACACATTCCAGGCTATGCCTGAGAACGCATTGCCAAACATATACAAGTACTCCTCAGAGTTACTAGAGACTACATCGTAATTGAATATATAGTCCTAATTCAATAGGAAACAAGACTGCTGTGACAAATTACCATACCTCGATTTGTGCCAATTTACCCAATTTACCCAGTTTCCCATTTCCGAACCGTTCACGTGAATTAATTTTCTTTTCTAATTTGGTATAATCTGAAAAGAATTAGCAGTTTTTCAGAACCGCCACCTTGCCATGGCAACACTAAGTGTCTCTAACACACGTGGGCGAGTATGAGCTGCTTGTGTGCTGAACAGTTTACCCAGGGTGCACGGAACCGGAAATGAACTCCACCAGCAGAGACCAGCTGCAGTAGTTGGAACAGACACCTCATATAAGCCATTAAAGTTGTATAATCCCTAGATACAAGATTCACCCCGTACTGCTGCAGTAGGGGTGCAAACCAACCCGATGTAAAAGCTGTCGAAAAAACGGGTCAATGAAATCAGAGCCTAATTTCACAATCTAAGAAGCAACATTTATTCTTTACATATGTCTTATTAATAGCCCGCTACCTTTGAGTTGAAAAATATAATATAATATCTAGTTTAATAAGATTTAAAAGTGAAATCGACGGCGTTCTGCGGCCGCCATCTTGTCTTTTGCATTCTCTCTCATTCACCAACTCTGTTCTGATATAAGTAACCATTTGACACTGGTGCCAGGCATTCTACTTGTTGTTCCATACTAACGCTATTTTCGACCGTTTTTATATAGGGTTGGTATTCACCCGTGTACTACAAGTACCGGGTGAATCTTTTATCTATATAATCCCATGAAATTAGAGTATTTTCAAAACCACACGTAACGTATTGATGAGTGGACACCGCAATTTCTAGTTTGCAACTGACTTTATTTAGAAACTTCCGCCGTACTCGTGACGTAGCCCTGCGGTGGCACACTGGGGGCGTTCGGATAACAACATAACTTGACTGCATAGACATCGCAGGGGTGTTCGGATAACAACATAACTGGAATACATCACACACAGTGCCTTCCTCAATGTGATCCTGCATATGTACGCAATCATTTCTCCCATTAGAACATTAAACCAGGACTTGGCAAGCATAGAAAGGGTATACACCGTATATGTCCCAATAGACATGCACTGCGCGAGTGCAGACACATGGATGCACGTCTGTTCAAAGTTAAAGAATTTCATGGATTTGTTTTTGTCATGCCTCTGAAATAAAATGGGATTGTCTTATTTTATGTGCATTCAGTCTGAATATAATCGTAAATTTGTGTGCGCTTTCAATCTTGAAATGGGGGGTGTGTGCTTCTATTGGGTAGCATGCTTCTATTGGGACATATATGGTAAGGGTATATAAGGGTATATATATTGCACTTGGCTTCAACAAACTATTCTCCATGTGCTTGCACTTCAATTATCTCAAAAGTGTTCAAGTATCACAAAACTCACTTTCAGTACATTATAATTGTCACCTTGATAACTCAAAGATTTCAGGGGGGGACCCACAAACCAACTTGCTTGTATATGCACATAATTGCAAATACTTTTTTTTTTTAATAAATAAAACAAAGAGCGTACATGTTGCTGTTTATATATAAGATATAGACCACTTTCAATGTTGATAAACATTGTGTATACGCGCACACGTTGGCTGCAAAACCAATCCGCACAGTGCAAAGCTTTAATTCTATTCAAAATTAATTTGTTAAATTACAGAAAATAAACATATACATTTAGTATAATTTGTTTGTTTAACATGTTATCTGTTTGCGTGCCAATCGATTTGTTTCTAGGTCATGCAGTCTTAGAGATATTTAACTTTTTCTGTATGAAGATTGCTCATGACCATTGGAGTTTGCAGTGCAACCGCATGTTGTTTTGGAGCCAAGTTGCACACGCACAGACCTAATTACCTATGCTGACGTCACGTGAAATAGGTGTATTTGTACTGGGCACAAACCCTCAGTGCAGAAATTGAGTGGGAAGGTCAAACCTATTGTATTGAACAAGTGGGCGGCTTGTCACATCAGTGTTACACTCACTCATACACCTAGACACTCTCACATACACTCACACACACACTCATACATACATACATACATACATACGTACGTACGTGCGTGCGTACGTGCGTGCGTGCGTACGTACGTGCGTACGTACGTGCGTACGTACGTACGTACGTACGTACGTACGTACGTACGTACGTACGTACATACATACATACATACATACATACATACATACATACATACATACATACATACATACATACATACATACATACATACATACATACATACATACACACACACACACATACATACATACATACATACATACATACATACATACATACATACATACATACATACATGTATACGCAAACATCAGTGCAGAAACCCAGTATCAAAAGTGAGTTGGAAGAGCTAACCTATTCGATTGTGATATCACGTGATATACCACACCATGGCTGGTGTGATATCATCCCTTATCAGAACATGACTGGTGTACTATCATGTGATATCAGACCATGACTAGTGATATCATGTGATACTGAGAGTAAATATCAGATCATGACTGGTGTGATATAATGTGCTATCAGACCATGACTGGTGTGATATCTGTTATCAGACCATGACTGGTGTAATATCATAATCAGACCATGACTGGTGTGATATCATGTGATACCAGACCATAACTGACATGATATCATGTGATATCAGACCATGATTGGTGTGATATCATGTGATACCAGACCATGATTGGTGTGATATCAGACCATGACTGGTGGTATATAATGTGATACTAGACCATGACTGGTGTGATATCATGTGATACCAGACCATGACTGGTGTGATATCATGTGATACCAGACCATGACTGGTGTGATGTCATGTGATACCAGACCAATGACTGGCATGATATCATGTGATACCAGACTATTATTGGTGTGATATCATGTGATACCAGAACATGATTGGTGTGATATCATGTGATACCAGACCATAACTGGTGTGATATCATTTGATACATATGGTAAAGACACAGAATTGATACCGATTCATGTAAAGGTCCCCTGGTCCCATGCCCCCCCCCCCCGCCCCCCACAACCAGTCAGAGGGGGCTGCACTTCCAGTCAACCAGTATCCGCCGTCACCAAATAGATGCAGTAATTGGACTACCAGACGTCACACAATTCTCACCTTTCTCATGTTTATCCCATAATGCACGGTTTACGGTGCACTAATTGGGGAAATTGGAGCTAGAACAAAATATTCACGTCTTTAAATGCTTAGTGCAGAAACGCAGTATCAAAAGTGAGTTGAAAGTGCGAATCTATTGAACAAGTGTGCGGTTTGTCATGTTAGTGTAACGCGCACACACACACACACACACTCACACACATACAGGTGCATTTTAAAGTGGAATAGTCCGATCAGTTTGAGTATCAGTCGTTTTCTGAGATAAATACATTAGATCAATCGCTATAATCAACATTTTTACTTTAAGTACCTATCATTTTAAATGGCTAACTTTGGCAATATTTGAAATGAAAACATGCCAAACTAATTTTGGCAAGCACATCAAAACTCTGACCCCAAAGGTTTCAGCAGTAACAATAAATTGGCTTAGTGCCCCCCTTTTATAAAGCAAAATTGCTTAAAGCTGCATAGTCCGATGAAATATCAAATGTTTAAAACCAAACCAATTATCTAGATTTGATTTGACATATCTAACTTAGATACTGATGCACTTATTAAGCATTTGTTTCTGCGTAGAAGGCAATACTGAGTCAATTTAACAGAACCTGTTACTGCAGAAGTCTATGGTGCAGAGTTTTGGCAAGCTGCCAAACAATTTCCAAACAATTTCCATGTTTGCATTCAAAATATCTCAAAAGTTTACCATTTAAAATAAAAGTAACTTTGAACTAATGTAAAGTAGATACTAGTGATCGATCTAATATATTTATCTCAGAAAAAATACAGAAATTCAAAACCATCGGACTATGCAACTTTAAGTTAAAGTTGCATAGTCCGATGGTTTTGAGTTTCTGTAATTTTTTTCTGAGATGAATATATTAAATTGGTTATCATAGCCTACCTTACTGTAGTTTGAAATAACTTTGATTTTAAATGGCTAGCTTTTGAGATACTTGAAGTGTAAACATGCCAAATTAGTTTTGGCAAGCACACAAAAACTCTGACACCATAGGTTTCTGCAGTAACAGGTTCTGTTAAATTGACTCAGTATTCCCTTCTATTTGGCAACAAATGTTTAAATAAGGGCATCAATATCTAAGTCAGATATGTCAAATCTAGATAATTGCTTTGGTTTTGAAAATGTGACACTTCATTGCACTATGTAGCCTTAATATAATAATAAGTGCACCAGTATCAAAGATGGACATGTAAGATCAAATGTAGGTCAGTGTTTTGGTTTGTTAAATTTGATGCTTTTAGCGGACCTTTTTTTTTGTAATTTTTTTTGTTTTTGTGAAAAGTTTTTTATTCTGCCCATAACGTATACGCTCCTGTGAGGGTGCTTGTTTTCAACGCTGGACAGCTGTGATACTGGATTGGTCTGGTCCCGCACTCAGGAGTGTTTACCTGATCTTTCTTGGGCCAACCTTTGCGGTTTTGGGTGTCAGTAGTTTCTATATTAGTTTTATGTATGTATACATCTATGACTAGTTTATATCAGAATAGCATCTGAGTTACACCAGAACCACTTGGTAAACCCCGAGTACTAACAGGAAATGCAGCCCCCCCCCCACTATAAGTATAACCCCCACTTCCACCACAGCACTCCCACGCGCCCCCCCCCCCCCCACACCCATACACATACACATACATCCAGACCAGGAACCAAGAGGCCTCCTCCCACACACATCCAGACGAGGGACCAGGAGGACCAGCGCGGGTGCTCGGAGACCCGGACGTGGTGACTTCCGGCGCCCCCCCCCCCCCTTTACCACGACGCGACCACGTTCCTACCAGTGGAGGCGGGAATGCCGCGTCCCCTCGTCTTCATACCGAGTGCCGCCCAGTGCCAGTGTGTGAGAGCTGGGTGCTGGCGGTCAGCCAGTCCCCACGTGACAACCCCTGCCCCTCCCCGCCCTCCCCCCCCCCCCCCCACACACACACTACACCGTAGTCTCCTCCTTCCCCCACTGCAACCCCCCCCCCCCCACCCCTCCCCCCCATTGCTTCTCCACTTCTCCCACTACAACACAAAACTTACAGATTAACTTACATATGAGCCTGTCTCAAAGATGATAACTCTTCCCCCTCCCCCCCCCCCCCCATTGTAACGATTGACACAAAACAGCACAGAAACGGTTACACTGAAAACACAAGGACATTTGCTTCAAATCAATATGTATTCTATTGGGATTATGAAACACCATGGAAAGAACAGATCCGTTTATTCTGAGCAAATGCATAAGCAGATAGTATGTTGATCATTACAATGGACAAAGTTTTGCTGAGCACCTTTTGAGACAGTCTCATATCCTCTTCTGGCTGATCTAGGCCCTATTGGGTCTCTAATGCCAGCTCGTTATGGCAACAAAATAACTTTCTTTCTCCCCTTCTCTCACTGTTTCTCCCCTTCTCCCACTGTTTCTCGCCTTCTCCCACTGTTTCTCGCCTTCTCCCACTGTTCCTCCCTTCTCCCACTGTTTCTCCCCTTCTTCCACTGTTTCTCCCCTTCTCCCACTGTTCCTCCCTTCTCCCACTGTTTCTCCCCTTCTCCCACTGTTTCTCCCCTTCTCTCACTGTTTCTCCCCTTCTCCCACTGTTTCTCCCCTTCTCCCACTGTTTCTCCCCTTCTCCCACTGTTCCTCCCTTCTCCCACTGTTTCTCCCCTTCTCCCACTGTTCCTCCCTTCTACTTCTCATCATCACAATCCTTTTCCCCCCTTCTCCCACTTTTCCTCCTTCTCCCACCGTTTCCCCCCTTCCTCCCACTGTTCCTCCCTTCTCCCACCTGTTCCTCCCCTTCTCCCACTGTTCCTCCCCTACTCCACTGTTCCTCCCCTTCTCACCACTCTTCTCCCCCTTCTCCCACTGTTTCTCCCTTCCCCACTTCACTCCCCTTCTCCCACTGTTCCTCCCTACACCCACTGTTCTCACCCCCCACTGTTCCTCCCTTCTCCCACTGTTTCTCCCCTTCTCCACTGTTTCTCCCCTTCTCCCACTGTTCTCCCCTTCTCCCACTGTTTCTCCCCTTCCTCCACACTGTTCCTTCCTTCTCCCCGCCCTCCCCCCTTCTCCCACTGTTCCACCTTCTCCCACTGTTCTCCCTTCTCCACTGTTTCTCCCCTTCTTCCACTGTTTCTCCCCTTCTCTCACTGTTTCTCCCATCTACTCACTGTTCCCCTCCCTTCCCCCACTGCCCCCCCCCCCACCACCACCACCTTCTAACCAACCCCCCCCCCACCCCCCCCCCACACCTTCTCCTTGGACACCCCTGCTCCCCCCGGTCCCCACGGGCACGCCCATTTTCCTCCTATCTCCCCGTGCTTGTTTATTGAACATCACCTCCACAGTCCCCACCCCACCCCACCCCACCCCACCCCACCCCACCCCACCCCACCCCACCCCACCCACACCCACCCCAACTAACCGACAACACCCCACCCCACCCCATCCCACCCAAACCAACGACAACACCCCCACCCCACCCCATCCCCCACCCCCCAACCAACCTCAACCAACCGACAACACCCCACCCTACCACATCCCACCCCAACCAACCGACAGCCCGGTACGTGAGAGGCTGAGGCAGTAACATGATCTATTAAATCGCCTCGGAATACCCTTTTACGTGGCAACAAATATGGCAACAAGTGCATCAGTATCGAAGTTATATATGTAGAATCAAATCTAGATAATTGTTCTGGTTTTGGAAAATGTGATGCTTCATCAGACTATGCAGCTTTAACATTCTGTGCCTGGTAACGAAACATCTCCCATCACTGCTCTCGCCATGAAGACGCCATAGTTACCGATATGGCATAAAATGCCCAAGTCACTCACGCATCGCTGCCACATTCAGACGCCCAAACTGCTGCGTGCCTCAGCGGTAACCAAGCAACAGCAGATGACATCAAATGGAACATTTCCCACCCAAGTTGCTGTGTTAGTGTACCTAGGCGGTAACAAAGCAACACCAGAGAAGATTAAAAGTTACATACCACGCCTCTTTGTTCAGTTTCCACCACAAGTCGCCCACCCCCCACACCATTACCGCCCCCTATTATCGCCCACCGGATGTGGTGGGTGGTAGTCGGCGTCCCTTAATCGTTACACGCGCACACCTACCTATAGGCTATACACGTCTACACGCACACTTACACACCGGTATGGTGTAGTATGGCTGAACCCGTGCTAGCAGATTGGCTTGAGGTACACATTCCATACACAGGGATGAAAGTGGTCTCGGGGTCTCGGAAAAGCGAAAATCTATGGTGAGGTTATATGACAAAAATATTTCTCCAATAATTAATAGATCTAAGTAATTAAAGCTGCATAGTCCGATGAAAACATCAAATTTTCAAAACGAAAACAATTATCTAGATTTAATTCTACATATCATTATCAAACTTAGATACTACTATTACCAGCGCACTTATTAAACATTTGTCGGCACACACAATTGAATGGAAGATGTTACTGCAGAAGCCTATGGTGTCAGAGTTTTGGCATGCTTGCCAAAATTAATTGTGCATGGTTGCACTTCAAATATCTCAAGAGTATCTTGATTAAATACAGAGTATCTTAACTAAATACTCAAGGCATTTAACTATCTTAACTAAATAAGAGCATCATAACTAAATACAGAGTACCTTAATTAAATAGGGATATCTTAACTAAATACAGAGTCTCTTAACTAAATATAGAGTATCTTAACTAAATACGGTGTCTTAAAGCTGCATAGTCCGATGAAGCACCAAATTTTCAAAACCAAACCAGTGATTTAGATTTGATTATACATATCTAACTTTAATACTGATGCACTTTATTAAGCATTTGGTGCTAGATATAAGGGAATATTGAGTCAATTTAATAGAACCTGTTACTGCAGAAGCCTATGGTGTCAGACTTTTGGCGCGCTTGCCAAAACTAATTTGACATGTTTGCACTTCAAATATCTCAAAACTTAGCGATTTAAAATAAAAGTCACTTCAAACTAAAGTA
This sequence comes from Branchipolynoe longqiensis, assembly GCA_030323885.1. NCBI lineage: Eukaryota > Metazoa > Annelida > Polychaeta > Phyllodocida > Polynoidae > Branchipolynoe > Branchipolynoe longqiensis. Next base: position 52,113,702 of record CM059198.1, on the reverse strand, counting down.
AGGTATATTATAGCAATCAATTTAATATATTTATCTCAGGAAAATGTTAGAAACCCAAAACCATCGGACTATGCAACTTTAACTTAATACAGAGTATCTTAACTAAATAGGGGTAGCTTAACTAAATACAGAGTATCTTCACTAAATACAATGTCTTAACTAAATACAAAGTATCTTAACTAAATACAGAGTATTTTAACTAAATACAGAGTAACTGAACTAAATACAGAGTATCTTAATGAAATACAGAGTATCTTAACTAAATACAGAGTATCTTAACTAAATACAGAGTATCTTAACTAAATACAGAGTATCTTAACTAAATACAGAGTATCTTAACTAAATACAGAGTATCTTAACTAAATACAGAGTATTGTAACTAAATACAGAGTATCTTAACTAAATACAGAGTATCTTAACTAAATACAGAGTATCTTAACTAAATACAGAGTAACTGAACTAAATACAGAGTATCTTAATGAAATACAGAGTATCTTAACTAAATACAGAGTATCTTAAATAAATACAGAGTAACTGAACTAAATACTGAGTGTTTTAACTAAATACAGAGTATCTTAACCAAATACAGACTATCATAACTTAATACAGAGTAACTGAACTAAATACACAGTGTCTTAACTAAATACAGAGTAACTGAACTAAATACAGAGTATCTTAATGAAATACAGAGTATCTTAACTAAATACAGAGTATCTTAACCAAATACAGAGTATCTTAACTAAATACAGAGTATCTTATTCTTAACTAAATACAGAGTATCATAACTAAATACAGACTAGATGATATGGATATTAATAATTGTCGAACAGATGTACTGAATTTGGAATCAAGGATGTCCGATAGATTTGAGTTTTAAGTGACCAGGATTCTACCTAATCTCATATAAATTATAAGTGAAGTGTTGAGTGAGTGCGGGAGTTTAGGTGGAAATGGCGCATTTAACTTCCTTAATAAACCTGCAGTGCCACCGACCCACACACTGATAATGCACACAGGTATCTTCCTCCTGACCGGACGCGGTGGCCGAATCGGTACAGCGCAGACTTCCCGCACGGAAGGTTGGGAGTTCGAATTCCATCCGAGTCAAATTATTGACTCAAAAAATGTATACTGTCGCTACTTAGTCATCAATATATCACTGTTATCAGGTGATGGTGATGGTTGTCTGGTCTCCCAGTGGGGCAGCACTAAAAAGTCACTATGCGTGTGCACTGTCAGAAGTCAGTGCTCATCCTCATACGACCTTAGATTGGATGGTTGTTGGAGTTTTACGTCCTGGCAACATTTAAGGTCATTGTCATATCCTACTCTCAAATTATCCTGACACTGAGCCAACCAGTCCTTCCCCTATCCTAATAATGCCGAGTGCCTGACTAGGAAGCAACAAGTATCTATTTTTAAGTCATTGGTTTGACTCGACCAGGGTATGAATCCGTGGGTTCGAATTCCAAGATCCACCAAAACGGGACACGGACGCTCAACTCATTTGGCCATCCTGTCTGGTTATGACCATAGATGTTTCTAGTATGTAAAACAACAACAACAAACAAACAAACAAATCTTCCTGGTGTAGCCGTGTACAACACGCAAGGTGCCACTCATTCCACCTGAACATCCTAAACAAAGACCCTATCCTACCTAACCGACTTCCCACAATCCACCACTGCTAGCTAACCCACTCAACCACTAATACTCCACCAACACCTGTATTTCGCACCCAACCAAAGCAAACCTTGTTTTATTTAACGATGCCTCTGGGGCGCATTGATATTTTTATTGTATCATCGGCTATTGGACGTCAAACATAAGGTCATTCTGACATATTTCTTTGGAGGAAACCCGCTGCCACCACTTACCGATAAGCAGCAAGGGATCGTTTATACGCACTTTCCCCATAGACAGGACAGCACATACCACACCTTTGATGAACCAGTTGTGGACTACTGGTTGGAACGGAAAAAAGCCCAAACTGCAAAGGGCTCCACTGAGAAGGATCGATTGGATGGTCGACAGCTATAACATCTAGTGGAGGCGAGGAGGCCGCAGGTGTCATCACCGATACAGTATTGGGTCTTACGGAGCATGACAACAATAATAATAATTCCCTTACATATATGCACTATACATCACATATATTTTGTAATGGCAGAAACTCAAAAATCATCGGACTATGCAATTATAAACAGCCTACCATATGGCTTACCTGGGCTACATTACCATCAGTCTAAATCATGCAAAACAAACAATTAATTACAACATTCTAAAGAAAACAAAGCTAAAGGCAAATATGATCTCTCCAACACTCCCCCCCCCCCAACTCCTGCACATTCCTATGTCTACCATTTCTTATCAACATCAAAGAGGTTCGAGTAAATAACTATTGCCGCTTGAGGCCGGAAGGCCAGTGCTTCAGCGCTGACAAATGAAATGTTCTGACGAATAACATATTTACCAAGGAAACCCAAAAGAAATCAGCATGTCAGCTGAACTGTTAGTAAGTGGTGGCCAACGCCCACCTTACAGGCGTACAAAGGAGCAGGAATGTTACCGGCGCCATGTGGGGTTAGTCTGATAAGGGCTGCCACTGACTGATACTAGTGATAGTGACGACAGTGACTGCGCATCTCGGGATTAGCCCATTATCGCCCACAAGGACTGCAGCACCGGAAGTCAACTGGACCCGGCGTCCAGGTTCTCCATGGGAGAGCTCCAATAAAACATCACTTTTCCCATAAGCACACTTATCCGCCCACACACATCGAATCGAAACACAACTCCAACGCAGCAATTAGCAATATATACAAGCACTGGCGACAGGGACACTGTTGGGGGCGGGGGGCGGGGGCACGCCAAGGTCTGCTGGGCAAGTGAGTGAGGGGTGGGTGGATCAGCTAAACTGTGTTGGGTGAGTGGAGGCTGAGTGGATCAGCTAAACGGTACTGGGTGAGTGGATGCTGAGTGGATCAGCTAAACAGTACTGGATCAGTGGAGGCTGAGTGGGTCAACCAAGGTCTGCTGGGTGAGTGAGGGCTGAGTGGGTCAGCCAAGGTGTGCTGGGTGAGTGAGGGCTGAGTGGGTCAGCCAAGGTGTGCTGGGTGAGTGAGGGGTGAGTGAGGGCTGAGTGGGTCAGCCAAGGTGTGCTGGGTGAAGGGTACATTCCTTACACGCGGCACGCGGCATGCGGCATGCGAATGCGAATGCGGCAAAAAATCGAAACGCCTTGAAGTCAATGGACTTACACGTGGTATGCGAATGCGAATGCGAATGCGGCAACTCGATCGGTCCCTGTAGCGATCGGTGCGGCATGCGGCACGCGGTATGTGAATAGAAACCTCAGTCGCACTTGCCATTAGTTTTAGACTAGAAGAGGCGACTGATCATTACGGAACGGTCACACACAGGGGTGCGGATGGGAAACATATGGTAGTGGTATTGGTGGGGGTTCGGGTTGGTAAAAATGCAACCATAGCCACAAAAATATGAATACTTATCTATAATTTGGTAATTATAAAGGTAGGAACCCCCATGTGACGTACCAAGAGGTACATAGATATAAATGTCATATTAGGTCATATACAGTGCAGTATTGAGTATACTTGTTTTTTGTTTTTGTTTAAATATAGCCAGTCGTGTGCCACATGCCGCATACTGCGTAGAAGGAATCATGCCATTCGCATACTGCATACCGCATGCCGCAAACCATGTGTAAGGAATGCACGCTTGAGTGAGGGCTGAGTGGGTCAGCCAAAGTCTGCTGGGTGAGTGAGGGCTGAGTGGGTCAGCCAAGGTCTGCTGGGTGAGTGGAGGCTGAGTGGATCAACTAAACTGTGCTGTGTGAGTGGAGGCTGGATGATCACACAAACTGTGCTGGGTAAGTGGAGTGTTAAATTAGGATAGCTGTTTGACAGATGGCGGTAGCAAATCGGTTATCAATTAGAGTGGTTAGTGAGTGGTGGTGGTGGTGGTGGTGGTGGTGGTGGTGGTGGTGGTGGTGGTGGTGTAGGAGGTTTGTGGTGTAGGAAGATGGTGGTTTGTTTGCTTGTTGTTTTACGTCCTAGCAACATCTAAGGTCATATCAGGATGGATACCGACTTGTCACAGTGCGCACTCATGGCAACTTTATAGTGCTGCCCCACTGGAAGACCAGGCCACCAGCACCATGACCTGATATCCCACCCAATCACATTATCCTGACACTGAGCCAACCAGTCCTTGCCCTATCCTAATAATGCCGAGCGCCAGGCTAGGATGAGTAGGAAGCTACAAGCATCAATTTTTAAGTCATTGGTTTGACTCGACCAGGGAAGATGGTGGAGGAGTGGTGGTAAGTGGTGGTGGTAAGTGGTGGTGAATGTGGTGAATGGTGGTGAATGGTGGTGAATGGTTGTGAATGGTTGTGAGTGTGTATGAGTGTAGGTGAGTGTGGCTGAGAGTGGTTGAGAGTGGCTGAGAGTGGCTGAGAGTGGCGGTGAGTGGCCCTGAGTGGTGAGTGTTTGGTGGGAGGCGTGTACTGGGGGCAATACCCGACCACAGGAATGCATGCGTCTGACGAGCACGTGGTCCGCGTACCAGACTGCGCCACGCCCTCAGCTTCCGCCCCTCCCCCCCCCCCCACCCCATCTCCTCCCACCCCTCTCCCTCCTGTTCCCTCGCGCCTCCAGGGAACCGGCTCTAACCAGTTCCGGTCCGGCTGAGAGCCGTCCTCTTGTGCACACACCCACATTCCTACCTGACCCACCCCCACATACCAAGCATATCCCCACACCGACTCCCACACAGACACCTTTTATAGGTCATTTCCTTTTTTGTACTAGAAGTAGATCTGTGCATAGCGTCCTTCTGGTTCAGATTACGTTTAGCAGACCCTCATATTACTTACTATTAGTATTAGTATAACCCTGAATACCTCCAGTCAGCCACACAGACACACACATGTACCATACACATGCATGCACATGCATGCATCACACACATGCACCACATACATGCACCACACACATGCACCACACACATGCACCACACACATGCACCATACACACATGCACCACACACATGTACCACATACATGCACCACACACATGCACACCACACACATGCACCACAGACATACACCACACACACATGTACCATACACATGCATGCACATGCATGCATCACACACACACCACACACATGCACCACACACATGCACCACCCACACATGCACCACACACATGCGCACACATGCACCACAAACATGCACCACACACATGCACCGCACACATGCACCACACACATGCACACCACACACATGCACCACAGACATACACCACACACACATGCATCACATACATACACCACACACATGCACCACACACACATGCACCACACACATGCACCACACATACATTAACCACAGACATACACCACACACACGCACGACCCACACATGCACCACACATGCACCAAACATGCACTACAAACATGCACCACCCACATGCACACACATACAACACATACATCAACACCTGTATGCACATACCCACACACACCAACACACATATACACACTCACCCATATAAATGCCGCCATGCACCAGCAGACACATACATCAACACATATACATATATACATACAAATACAAACCCACCCATCAACAAATATATCGGGGAAAAGGTCACAGAGATAAGTAAGCATGGATAGGGTGATGACAGCAGGGATCCTAGGTGGTGAAATGGTTAGCAATCTAGTCCGGAATGCATGAGATGTGGGTTCGAATCCTGCTCTAGGCGCAATATTTCCCATTTTCATCACTCCCATGAGACACATATACACATATGTTTACACATACAAACACGACACATGCACATTTATGCACACACATACACATACACAGCCATATACACACATACACATGTATACACATGTACACACTTACATTCACATATATTATCCCGGTGTTTTGAAGAAAACCATCTCCTCCCCTTCAGGCAGTTCCGAGTAGTAAGGTCTAATTAGAGCATGAAAACTGAGGAATGAAACCACGCCCACATGCAGTGTTATGCGCCGGATGGGTCGAGTTAAAGTGGATTAAAGCAGACTAAGGAGAAATCAAACCACGTCTCGCTGCAGGAGGTAGTACTGCTGACCACACAGGTCAAGTAAAAGTGGATTAAAGCAGACTAAGGAGAAATCAAACCACGTCTCGCTGCAGGAGGTAGTACTGCTGACCACACAGGTCAAGTTAAAGTGGATTAAAGCAGACTAAGGAGAAATCAAACCACGTCTCGCTGCAGGAGGTAGTAATGCTGACCACACAGGTCAAGTAAAAGTGGATTAAAGCAGACTAAGGAGAAATCAAACCACGTCTCGCTGCAGGAGGTAGTACTGCCGACCACACAGGTCAAGTAAAAGTGGATTAAAGCAGACTAAGGAGAAATCAAACCACGTCTCACCTCATCAGGCAGTACTGCTGACCACACAGGTCAAGTTAAAGTGGATTAAAGCAGACTAAGGAGAAATCAAACCACATCTATGTTGTCTTGCAGGTAGTACAGCCAACCAACCACACGAGTCAAGTTAAAGTGGATTAAAGCAGACTAAGGAGAAATTAAACCACATCTCACTCCTCCAACTTAGATACTGGTGCACTTATTAAATAAACATATGGGTCGTTCTCAGAAGTTGTGTACCAATACTTTGACATCAGTACCACAAAATCAAAATACTGTCAAAGTCTATATATATACCAGCTACCTGAAAGTGTATGTCCTTTTGCATCTGAATAATTGAAAATATACATATTCTGACATTTTTAAGTAGGTCAAATGACGCCCAATAAATAACAGTATAGCATGGAAACCAATCTGACTCCAAAATCAAATATTTTCCATACAAAGCTTGACATTTTTAGGACATTTCACATGCCACTTGCTTTATAAACAGTAGTAATAATAATTTAAAACCTCATTGCTATGGTTTTGTCTTATTTGTGATGATTAAAGAGAAAAGCAGAACAATATTAGCAAGGTAACAGTCCACGTGGAATCAACAATTTTACACAAAAGTTTGGCTCAAATTTCAATGTTTAGGGGCAATTTCAGGATTAATCCTTTACTATACCATAACTGGGTCCATGCATAGAGTGTGAAATGGTGAAAATAGTTCCTGTACTGTATCTGTACTCAGTGTTTGATGCAGAGTTTGATAGTACTTGCAAGTGGAAACGAATGTTACGATGTTAATGAAGACATTGTATATGACCATTTGAAGTGAAATGGGTTGTTGTTCAGAGGTTTTGATTAAGTTTGTGACACTTTATATTCAATGCTGTTGACAATGTCACAAATTAGTGATGTAATTTTCTATTTATTTAGCTACATCCATCCCAATAAGATACATAATACACAATATTAACATTTACTTTTGATCTAAAATATCTCCCTCATTATTGGGCTAAATGATGAAATCAAAATATTGACACTCCAATAATGGGTTCCGTTGAAATATGCATTCCAAGTAAACTACCTCAAGTGGTACACAGTTTCTGAGAACGACCCATATATTGCAGTTTGATCCTATGGTTAAAAAAGGGAAAAAAACACTTTAAACTCATGTTAAAGTTCACTGGAAGAAATAAAGGTCACTCCCCCCTTCTGCCCCGCCCTCTTTTCAAGGAAGCTAAAGGGGATGAACGTCAACTGGGAGTAAATGCTGGGACAGATTGATAGGCCGGAACAACTGAATGGCTCAGGTGCAAAATCCCACAAATCCATTTGGTTCACCACACATCACTATGTGTCGTGCACCAAATGCAGGTGATCCAAGGTGTGCTGGGTGAGTGAGGGCTGGTGGGTCAGCCAAAGTCTGCTGGGTGAGTGAGGGCTGAGTGGGTATAGAATTTATTGTTGGTCTGAAAGTCCATCAATTTGATATTGAGAAGGGCATTATATAGTGGATGTGCCGGCTTTGGCGAAAAAAATAATTTTGTTATCGGAGTGATGGCAGCTTCAGCTCAAACATGGCACTCATGGTTTCATTTAGTCACGGTTTTTGCACCTGAACACTTCTTACTGGAATCAGAACTTCTTCTGCTCCATTAAAAGCTTCCAGCTTCCACTTACCGCAGCCACACAGGGTAGGCATTGCCTCATCATTTCCGATGAGTTTTCTAATACAAGTGTCCGGATGTACACGAGTGGCCACACTCACCTGCCAAGTACAAGAGGAGCACATGGTTAGTCAGCAACAAGACAAGTGGGGCACACTCATAGAGTCATATCAAGTACAAGATGGGACCATGGTAGGACTGTAGCAAGACAACTGTGGCACACAGGTGGGCACACTCGTGTGTCAAGCACAAGATGGGCACATGGTTAGTCAGCAACAAGACAAGTGGGACACACTCATAGAGTCATATCAAGTACAAGATGGGAACATGCTAGGATGGAGCAAGACAACTGTGGCACACAGGTGGGCACACTCGTGTGTCAAGCACAAGATGGGCACATGGTTAGTCAGCAACAAGACAAGTGGGGCACACTCATAGAGTCATATCAAGTACAAGATGGGAACATGGTAAGACTGTAGCAAGACAACGGTGGCACACAGGTGGGCACACTTGTGTGTCAAGCACAAGATGGGCCCATGGTTAGTCAGCAGCACGACAAGTGGGGCACACTCATAGAGTCATATCAAGTACAAGACGGGAACATGCTAGGACTGTAGCAAGACAACTGTGGCACACAGGTGGACACACTCGTGTGTCAAGTACAAGATGGGCCCCTGGCTAGTCAGCAACATGACAAGTGGGGCACACTCATAGAGTCATATCAAGTACAAGATGGGAACATGGTAGGACTGTAGCAAGACAACTGTGGCACACAGGTGGGCACACTCGTGTGTCAAGTACAAGATGGGCCCCTGGCTAGTCAGCAGCACGACAAGTGGGGCACACTCATAGAGTCATATCAAGTACAAGATGGGAACATGGTAAGACTGTAGCAAGACAACTGTGGCACACAGGTGGGCACACTCGTGTGTCAAGTACAAGATGGGCCCCTGGCTAGTCAGCAGCACGACAAGTGGGGCACACTCATAGAGTCATATCAAGTACAAGATGGGAACATGGTAAGACTGTAGCAAGACAACTGTGGCACACAGGTGGGCACACTCGTGTGTCAAGTACAATATGGGCCCCTGGCTAGTCAGCAGCACGACAAGTGGGGCACACTCATAGAGTCATATCAAGTACAAGATGGGAACATGGTAAGACTGTATCAAGACAACTGTGGCACACAGGTGGGCACACTCGTGTGTCAAGCACAGCATGGTTAGACAGCAGCAGCAAAAAGACAAGTGGGACACATGGTTAGTCAGCTGTGAAGTGAGGAAGATGTACTGACTGGCTTCAGTGACAATAATAAGTGAAGCCCCTGTCACACTATGCCGTATTGCGCCAGCGTATGCAGACATATGTGATTTTGTGCCAACATGCTGGTGTACGCTGAGACAAGTTATGGGAACGGTTGGCAAAAGTAGTATTCACTAACAGCCCACTGGTGGACGCTGAGATAAGTCACGGGTAAGTTTGGCATAGTAGTATTTTTAGCATGCTCAAAATTCTGCCATATGACAGCGTATGTCACATACATCGGCATGCGCTGGCGCAATACGGCATAGTGTGACAGGGCCTTAAATAGATTTCGCACAAGTACCGGCTTTGCCTGAAAACATATTAAAGGGGCAGTTACATGACCAACACTATTTTACTTTTTCACAATTAGCATGATCGAATATGACTATTCACGGCTTTTATATCTTGAAAGTACATATTCTCTCGGAGTTATTTAAGACCAAACAAAGGCTGACGGTTTCCGTGGACCGCAATGGTCATTCTTACCTAATGACCCTTCTCAGCTGTTAATAAGCATCCACCATGAAATAGAATTGAAGCAGGTTTAGATTCGTGGATCACTAAAAGTAATTATAAAGTAATGTACATAAAGAAGTAGTTCACTGCAATAGCCCACTTCGAGTAATAGTGAATTTTAAGCTCTTTGACTATGCAGGGTTGCCAACCCTTCCTTACGGTATCGCCGTAAGGTGTAGGATATTTGATGTCCCATCATCACCGTACGCCGATCTTCCGGTTTTTCATTTTCCAATGTTGGCAACCCTGCAATACCATCATTAATATAGTAATATTATATCAATCTTATGGATTATTTGTAAAAATTAAAAATTAAAAAAAGAATTCTGGGGGAGCACTCCCCCGACCACCCAATATAGCATCCCTTAAGAATAAGATCTTCCTGTTTTCCATTTTCCAATGGTGGCTTGTTTGTTTGTTTGTTTGTTGTTTTAGGTCCTAGCAACATCTAAGGTCATATCAGGACGGCTACCAACTTGTGACAGTATGCACTCATGACGATTTTATAGTGCTGCCCCACTGGGAAATCAGGCCACCAGCACCATGACCCGATATCCCACTTAGTCACATTATCCTGACACTGAGCTAACCAGTCCTTGCCCTATCCTAATAATGGCGAGCACTAGGCTAGGAAGCGACAAGTATAAATATTTAAGTCATTGGTTTGACTCGACCGGGAACCGAACTCGCAAACTCCCGATCTTCCGCATGTGAGGCCTGTACCTATCATCATCACCATCATGCTGTCGGTCGCGATGTGACAACAACTGCTTTCACGACTTGACTGCCGCTCTCCATTTAGCTTTCTACTGTGAGAGTGATGTCCATGAGTCGGTCTTAATGTCTCTCAGCTTCAGATTTCTCTTGATGGTATCCTTGAACCGGAGACGAGGGCACCCTGCTCTCTCTTTCTGTAACCAGAAGACAGTTGAGAGTAGAGGATCTGCTTTGGTAGCCTGTCTGATGACATCCTCATGAGGTGTCCAGTCCACCAGAGATTCTTTTTGATCAGAAGATCTGTGCCTATACTGGGTCCATTTAAGATAATAGCAAATATTCATATAAAAAGTACAAGTTAAAAGCAGATAAGCGGATCTTTAAGGTATAGTCCGTAACTATTTGACGCTCTTCACAATCTTCACAATACTCAGAAGAGGAGTATAGTAGTTTGCACTGACTTCTCAGGCAAGGAGCCACACAGCCGGGTAGGCATGGATAGTGTGGTGATATCAGGGAACCTAGGTGGTGTAATGGTTAGCACACTGGCCCGAAATGCAAGAGACATGGGTTCGACTCCCACTCTAGGTGCAATATTTCCCATTTTCATTGCCCGCACAATACTGGTTGCCGTGACCATGATCCTGTACAACTACAAGCTACATGCTGTACTGTTGTTGAACCTACTCTGTGCATGTAAGTGCATGGGCTGTATGTATGTAATTGTAAAGGCCCTGTCACATTACGGCGTATGGCATTAGCGTATGCCGGCGTATGCGGTTTTCGACCCATACACCGTCATACGCCATCATACGCTACGCACGAGGTCCCAGCGGCATCTGAAGCGTATGCCCGGCGTATGCCTAACCTATGCCTAACCTATGCCTAACCTACCCATAGCCTATGGCGGCGTATTCAAAGCGTATCCCGACCTATGCGCAGAGTACTGTGATGAGGTTTGACGGTTGTGATTGACAAATTCAGCGTACGCCCAACCTATGCGTAACCTATGTCGGCGTATGCATAGCGTATGTTGAGCGTATGTCGAGCGTATGAGCAGCGTATGAGCCATAAGCCGAATTTTTTTTAGCATGCTGAACATTTTTTTGGACGGACGCGCGTATGCGTAGCGTATGCGTAGCGTATGCGAAGTGTATGACGGGTCGAAAATCCATACGCTAACGCCATATGCCATAGTATGACACCACTTTTACAGAACATTGGGGGTACGCAAGAGACACCCGGCGGGTGTCAATCCAGCGTATGCCCAACCTATGCCGACGTACCCCATACCTATGCATAACCTATACCGGCGTATGCATAGCGTACGCCTAGCGTAGGAGCAGCGTATGATCCATACGCTGCCATACGCTGAAAATGTTGAGCAAGGAAACAGGCTTGTTGGAGGATCGGCGTATGACGACATATGACGGTGTATGCGTAGTGTATGCGTAGCATATGGCGGCGTATACCGACGTATATGACTTAACGCACTTACGCCGCCATACGCTCCCGCAAAAAAACATAATGTGACAGCCCCTTAAGCACTAAATGACTATTTAAAAGACTTACAATTCCAGGGCGACGAGTGTAGTAGTCTGCACTGACTTCTCAGGCAAGGAGCCACATAGCCAGCCACATAGTCAGGTAGGCATGGATAGGGTGGTGACATCAGGGAGCCTAGGTGGTGTAATGGTTAAGTGCCTGTCACACTATGCCAGATTGAGCACCGGACATAATTTTCTAGTCCGGTGGTGTTCAGGTGGGATAAGTATCAAAATGTATCAAAATGTGTCAAAATGTTGTGACATCGGGTCAAAGGCTGGCAGACAAATGAACATTAAACGGACATGGAAACATACATCAACGGATAACCAACGGACAATAGGCGGACTAAACGAACTCAAACTGGACAAGAACCGTAGACGTCAATCCGGCGGCATCCATTCCAAGTTTTGTGCATGTTCAAAACTTGCCACCGTAGACGGTGGACACCACCGGACGGACGCAGAACGGAAATGCCGGATGCTGACTGTATAGAAACCGGGCATTGATGTATTCCACTGGACTTTGTTCGGTTTCTTTCCGTTTCCCCAATCCGGTGAGGTGTGATAGAGCCTTTAGCACACTGGCCCAGAATGCAAGAGACGTGGGTTCGATTCCCACTAAAGGTGCAATATTTCCTATTTTCCTCGCCCACAAAAGAGGAGTGAGGCGGGAGTAAAAACAATCTGAATAAAAGAGCTGGGCAGGGGGTGTGGAAGGCAGATGACCCGGAGACAGCACAGCAGGAGGAGCCAGCCACCCCTCCCTACTAGACTTTACCACACTTAACTTCTGTTAGGGACTGTATGCGGCCTGCACGTTCCCACCGGCTGAAAGTATAGCTAACGTGCAGCAACGTATACCAACGTATCCCTAACGTACTCCAAACATACGCCGATGTATCCCGAACGTACACACAGCGTACATTCAACGTATGAGCCACACGTCGACACATGTTGGAAATCTTTAGCATGCACAAACAAATTTTGGAGCCTCGACGCACGGCGACGTACCCGGAACGTACCTGACGTATGCACACCATATACTTAACGTATAACGACATGTTGGTCGAAAATCACATACATCGGCATATGCTAAATGCACTTTTTGTATTTCTAGACAGTCGTATTGTGACAGGCCCTTTAGTCTGAAGAAAGAAATATTTATACCAACAAAAAAGGGGGGAAAAAGACAAGAAAAAAAATACCAGCTCGAGCTGATTACGCGAAGATTCTGAGAACCACACTGGCTTCAGCCGTACCCCCCCCCCCCCCCCAACACACACGGCCCCCTCCCCCGACCGCTCATTACCTTGAAGTGGCTGATGTCAGGTGCCTGTCTGCTGTTGGGTTGCAGCAGGAAACACAGCCGGATTCCACTCTACTCCAGGAGGGGGTCCCCAAGTGGGGGAGTCCCCCACCTGGAGCAGTGGAGAGAGGAGAGAGAGGGGAGAGAGGAGAGAAAGGAGAGCAATGAGTTTGTTTGTTTGTTTGTTGTTGTTTTACGTCCTAGCAACATCTAAGGTCATATCAGGACGAGTACCGACTTGTGACAGTGCGCACTCATGGCGACTTTATAGTGCTGTCCCACTGGGAAACCAGGCCGCCGGCACCATGACCTGGTATCCCACTCAGTCACATTATCCTGACACTGAGCACACCAGTCCTTGCCCTATCCTAATAATGCCGAGCGCCTGGCTAGGAAGCGACAAGTATCAATTTTAAAGTCATTGGTTTGACTCGACCGGGACTCGAACCCACGACCCCACGATCTACCAGCACGGGAGACGGACGCTCCAACCCACTCGGCCACCCCGTCTGGTCCCGAGAGCAAGGAGAGAGGAACGGGTAGCGTAAGGGGGCGGGGGGGGGGGGGGGGGGGGACAGAGAGGAAACACAGAGCAGGGAGTAAAGGGAGGGGAGAGGAGAGACGAGAGAGGAGAGAGGAAAGAGGGGAGAGCGGAGAGAGGATAGGAGAGAGGATAGAGAGAGGAAAGAGAGAGGAGCGAGGGGAGAGAGGAGAGGAGAGAGGAGAGTGGGAGAGGAAAGAGGAGAGAAGAGAATAGAGGGGAGATGAGAGAGGAGAGAAGAGAATAGAGGGGAGATGAGAGAGGAGAGAAGAGAATAGATGGGAGAGGAGAGAGTGGGAAGAAATGAGAGAGGAACGGGTATAGCAAAGGGACACAGAGGAAACACAGAGTAGGGAGTAGATGGAGGGGAGAGGAGAGAGGAGGGAGGAGAGAGGAGAGAGGAAAGAGGAGAGAGGAGAGAGGAGAGAGTAGAGAGGAACTGGTAGGACAATGGGGAGGGAGGGAGGACACAGGAGACAGCAGGGGTAGAGGAGAAGGGAAGGGAAGGGGAGGGCGGGGGGTGAGGAGAGGGGATTGGGGAGCAGCGTTCACAGTTCCTACCTGGGGGAGGGGGAAGGGAGGGGGTGAAGAGAGGAGACGGGATGAGGGAGGGAAGGGGCCTTACCTGTAAGAACGGTTAGGGGACCAGAGAGTGTAAACCCATAGCTCGCCAGCTCGCCAGCACGCCAGCACGCACGCACACCAGCATGCACGCCCGCACACACACACACACACCAAACAGTCAACTGGCCTAATGCATAATGCGAGGCTCTAATGGTGCTGTCACATTACGACGCTTCTCGCCAACGCGCGTCGTTGTATCTGATTTTTTGCCAGAACGCCGGGATACGTCAGGAAGCGTTATGCGCACGCGTTGGTATTCGTTGATGGACGGCGACGGTCGGCGACGCGCGTAAGGGGATCGCCAAAGTTTTGTGCTTGCACAAAACTTTCGACGACCGACAATGCGCGGGAGCCAATATTATCGCTGGAATAACGTTAT
This sequence comes from Branchipolynoe longqiensis, assembly GCA_030323885.1. Classification (NCBI taxonomy): domain Eukaryota; kingdom Metazoa; phylum Annelida; class Polychaeta; order Phyllodocida; family Polynoidae; genus Branchipolynoe; species Branchipolynoe longqiensis. The sequence goes on along the minus strand of CM059198.1, from coordinate 52,098,657 downwards.
GCAAACGCTAGGCAGATGCCACGCGCGCGTGAGGGTCGTTGCCACACGTTGCGCCAAACTGTTGCTTTGTTGTTTTACGTCCTAGCTACATCTAAGGTCATATCAGGACGGCGCGCCAAAACATTTTTGTTTATTTTCTCACGCGTCGATATACGTTACCACAACGTCGGCCGCACTCTACCAACACGTTGCGCTGACGTCAAACTTTTCCCCACCGTGCCAAAAAGTTTGACGTGTCTCGACATTTTTGCGCGTTGGCGGCGCGCCGGCGACAAGCGTCGTAATGTGACAGCACCATAACCAATGAGGCTCCAATGCAGTGCCAACACGGCAAATATTCCGGGTTTTCAAGATGTTGCTATGGGAATAAAAAGGTTAAAGGATTAGTAGTATATAGCGTAGCGGAGAATGGACTCATTTTTATTCACCAACAAGTGAATTATGAGAATTGGCAAAGCTGAGGATTGTCCAGTGGAGGGTTAACGTGGGGCGGACACTGGTTTATGATTTGATGGCTGGTGCAGACGGGTGCAAATTAAACAGCCAAACATTTCAGGTATTATCCGTAAAGGTGCACTGAAAAGCCAGTGAATAGATCTGCATACAGTTTGTTTGGGTGTTATGTCCTAGCAATAGCTATCGTCATATCAAGATGGTTTCCAACGTGTGACATTGTGCACTCTGGTGCCTTTATAGTGCTGCCCAAGAGGAAGACCAAGCCACTGGCGCCATGACCTGCCATCCTACTTAGTCACATTATCCTGAGACTGAGCTAACCAGTCCTTGTCCTATTCTAGTAATAGGCTACTAGTAATGGAGAGCACCGGACTAGGTAGCAGCAAGTATCAATTGTTATAAGTCACGAACTCGGCCAAATTCTTAACTCGCGACTTTCTACACTGGAAGCCTGAAATCTTACCGATTTGGCCACCATCTGGTCTGTGTATACATTATATATATACTCATTATATATAAAATATATATATTAATTAATCTGCGTTAAAGGTTTCCGACTGTGTCTGCTTTATAAGTATTTGATGAAATGAACCCAGTTCGATTGTGTCTGTTTTGTAATTGGTAAAACGGAACCAGTGGAATTGTGTCTGCTTTGTAAGTAGTTGGTAAAACAGACCCAATCGACTTCATGGAACCGCAACAAAAGCTTCCCCACCCCCCGACCCGACCCCCACTCACCTCTCCCCCTACGCACCAATCAAAACAGGCGGCCCGCGCTGAGGGAGGCTGAGGAGCCTGCCCTGGAGGCGAGCCCGGAGGCGAACCCGCCTCCAGCGCCAACCGCCCGGATAGCCCAACAGCTGCCTGGTGACGAATCGTTAGGGTGCAGGCTTCCAGTGCGGAAGGTCAGGAGTTCGATTGCCGGTTGACTCAAACCAATGACAAATATGATGTACAGACACACCTGCCATGCAGGTTACAGGTACCGACTTGTGACAGTGCGCACTCATGACGACTTTATAGTGGTGTCTCACTGGGAAAACAGGTCACCAGCACCATGATTCAATATCTCAATCAGTCACATCATCCTTACACTGAGCTAACCAGTCCTTGCCCTATCCTATTAATGCCGAGCGCCAGGCTAGGTAGCGACAAGTACCAATTCTGTAAGTCATTGGTTTGACTCGACTGGAAATCAAACTCCCCTATCTCCCGCATGGGAGGTATGCACTCTACCAATTCGGCCACCGTATCCGGTGACTCACCTGTCGACGGGAATTATAAGTAGGGCAAGGACTGGCCGGCTCAGTGTGGGGATACTGCGACTGAGTGTGGAAACGGCGAACTGTTGGTAAGACACGCCGGTGGCCTGATTGACTTGGCTTTGGCAGGCGGACAAATATTACGTGTGTGTGATACATAAAATGGCGGGGAACCACCATCTACCACCAGCATGGTACCGACGTGTGTGGGGAGGTTGGGTGTTGGGTGGGGTGTGGGTGGGGGTGGGGTGTGTGGGTTGTTATCTCCCACACTTAAATAGTCATAAAATGTTGGCGGTGCGATGAAAAAGTGCTTCGAACGATTAACCACCAACGTATTCAAATGCTTAAAAACTAAAGGCCCTGTCACACTTTACCGGATTGAGGAAACGGATTGAAACAGACAAAAATATACTAATCTGGTGTGATTCGGACTCGAAATGTATCGATTATGTACATGGACGGCAATGGATGGGTAATGGACAGGTAACAGATGGTAACGGATGGGTAACAGACAGTAACGGTTGATAACGAATCTAACGATCAACGGACAATTCAGTATACAAAAAGAACTATAACGAACGGCAACGGACGTTTAATGGATATGTAACGGATGGGAACGGACAGTAATGGACGGGGAACAGATGGCGAATGGACGGGGAACGGATGGTAATGGATAATAACTGCATCGATCAGTCCGGCGCAATCCGTTACAAGTTTTGTGCATGCTCAAAACTTGTAATAGATCGGGCCGGATATCAACGGATATGCAATGGACACAATCCGGACTTTTCCAGATATCAACGGACTTTGTTCCGTTTCAATCCATTTCCTCAATCCGCTAAAGTGTGACATTTAGCCATTGTACCGTAGACCTAGTAATATATCATGTATCGCATAATATGGCCTATGGCGTTTTTAACAATATATTTTGGTAGAACTTACTGAAAATGTGCTTCTGATGTTGTCACAAATCAAGAAGCCCGAGGATCAGGCTACATACAACATTGGACGTATTCCACTGGTCCTTTCCATGCTAATAACAAAATATTTCTTTACAAATTCCTATTCGCCTGGGACCGGAAGTGGGTTTCTATACATATTATTCGGATGTGTGTTGGTGGCTCCATCCACAAGGTCATGTGGTATATTTCAACATGGCTGATATGGAAAGGTTGAAAGATTCAGTGGTTTCAGCCAATCAGAACTGTTCTTTTCATTTGCAAATGGCGGCCCCCAGTCGGTTTAGGGCGTTTTTCATTTAGTTACAATGGTATTGTATGCAGGGATGATAGTGGTGTGGGAGGTAAAAAATCGGAAATTGACAGTGAGGTGGGCCATAATAGTAATACAGTCCCATTAATGAATGCTCTCGAGGCAGACCTGGTCATATGCATTGTGCAAAACGTATGCTTGGAGAGTACTACTACATGAAATGTACCCCTATCATTTTTATTTTTCCTCAAATTCACATATATCAAAAATGCCCCCAGACTGTGAAAAAAATCAGAGACGCCGAAAATTGGAAATTTCTCAACCTTGTGTATGGGTGATCATTTGGGACCCAAATAAAGCGATCTATATAAGGGAATGGTCGATCTGTGGAGGTTGTCAATTAGAGAGGTTCTACTGTAAATTGTAATATATTTGTCTCAGAAAATCACTTAAAACCATCGGGCTAGGCAACCTTAACCAACTTGTACCCAAGTACAGGCCCAGCAAAACGTCTGGGTACTTCCTGTCACGTGGTCACCCTCGTGCCGGTGCCACTGAGGGCAGCGGTTACTGCGCATGTGTCCGCCGACAGATGGCGCCACCTGTTGGCGCCAACATGCTGTTTACCGGATGCTGAGAATTGTCATTTGGTTACCACAAACCCTGGTGCCTGTGTTTGTGTACACCACAGTGAGACCCTGCACAATGGACACCCCGACACAGCAGACAGACCGGTATTACGGGCCGCCTACCAGGTGGCACATACCTCTTGTTTGTGTACATCACAGTGGGACCCTACACAATGGGCACACCCATACACCGTCCAGACCGCCATTACGGACAGCCTACCAGGTGGCACATACCTCTTGTTTGTGTACATCACAGTGAGACCCTACACAATTGGCACACCCATACAACGTCCAGACCGCCATTACGGACAGCCTACCAGGTGACACATTCCCCGTGTCTGTGTACACCACAGTGGGACCGGACACAATGGGCACACCCATACAGCGGGCAGACCGCCATTACGGACAGCCTACCAGGTGCACATATCTCTTGTTTGTGTACACCACAGGGGGACCCCTACAAAATGGGCACCCCGATATAGCAGGCAGTCTCCCATTTAACACATATCTCTGTATACAACACAGTGTGACCTCAAACGATGGGAACTCCCTCACAGCGGGCAGAACGGAGTTAGAGACTACTGTGTGATATACACCAGCGTGTGTATAACACAGTGGCTTACACATGCTTTTGTGCTGAAGGGGGAGCTTCCCCCTGAATGTATTGGGTGTCAGTCCTCGCTGACACTCAAACACATTTGACTAGGCTGTGTTTATTTTTTGGCCCTGCGCCAACAATTTTACACTGCAGACAGTATACATAACCTTTTTACTAAAGTAAAACAAGAAAACATTTTAGCCTTTTTTAGGGCAGCTGGTCTGTACCACCTCATAATTTACTAAATAAATTCTATCAATTAGTAATAAAACTTTGCTTTTTTCTTTTAACGGGAATTAGTTTTCCATGAACACAAATATATAATTGTGAGCTTTTTAATTTAATGAGTGTCTATTGGCAGATAATTGATTGTCTGCTTCTACATGGAAAAGCGATGCTTTGAACAAAAAACAAACATTTCTCACCGTGAATATGGCCTTTGCTGCCGACACGACGGAAAGCAACCACCAATGAATCAATCAGTGGGACCCCACACAATGGACACACTCATATAGCGGACAGTCCAACATTAGAAGCAGTCCGAGAATTTTTTTTTTTTTTAAATGGTTAAAAAATGTTTAAAAGACTTAAAGCTGCATAGCCTGATGAAAACAATGACCTAGATTTGATTGTACAAATCTAACTTAGTTAGATATTGGTGCGCTTATTAAGCATGTGTTGCTGCATAGAAGGGAGTACTGAGTCAGTTTAATAGAACCTGTTACGGCTGCAGCCTACAGTGTCAGAGTATTTATGTGCTTGCCAAAATTAAATTGGCATGTTTGCACTTCAACTATCTCAAAAGTTTGCAATTTAAAATATAAATTAGCAAAGTATCAGATTGTGACTGTGTGAGATATTGAGTTAGCACAGTATCAGGATAATGTGAGTGTGTGGGATATCAGGTCATGGTGCAAGAGGCATGGTCTCCCACTGTCCCAGTGGGTCAGCACTGTAAAGTCGCCTTGAGTGCATACTGTCAAGAGTCGGTACTAATCTTGATATCACCAAGATGTTGTTAGGACGTCAAATCCCAACAAACAAACTATAAACTTGTTGCACCGGGCAACCAGATGGAATGGCCAAATGAGTTGAGTGTCCGTCTCCCATTTTGGTAGATCATGGGATTCGAACCCACTGGTTTGAACCCTAGTCAGGTCAAACCAATGACTTAAAAATTTGCACTTGTCGCTTTCTAGTCAGGCACTCAGTCTTATTAGGATAGGGCAAGATCTGGTTGGCTCAGTGTCAGGATAATGTGACTGAGTGGGATATCAAGTCATGGTGCTGGCGGCCTGGTCTTCGAATGGTAATGGGGCAACACTATAAAGTCACCATGAGTGCGCACTGTTGCAACTCGGTACCGGCCTTGATATGACCTTATAGATGGTCAGGATGTACAACTCCAGCAACCAACGAACCAGTTGCACCGGGTGACCCCGCTGCTCTGTAATTACGACTATGTAGAACTGGGCCTCAAGGAACGCTGGTGCTGAACAGCAAGTGCACGACTACGCTAACCAAGTCTGCCTCCCGGGGCTTCTGAACAGGTAAATCTCAGTGTTGACAGAAATGTCACAAACAAACCTCTTCTTTTATTAATTCCTTTAAAAAAAGAAGAAGAAACTAACGCGATAAGTTATGGACAAAACATGAACTGACAACCATGTCCGCCAGGTGACGCACGTCACGCCTAGGCTATAGTATATACAGGCGCAGTGTCATTGGAAGCTACAGGCAATCAATGGCTGCTGTGTGGGAAGTCAGGAATCCATGGTCATGATCTCAAGTTTTTTTTCTTCTGGACACGACGGCCAGGCTAGAAAACGTGGCGGGAAATGAGTTTGCAAATGGATGGTGGCGACGCATGAGATCACGGTCTGCTCTAGATAATAGATTCACCCTGTACTTCCAGTACAGGGGTAAAAACCAGACTTATATAAAAATGGTAGAAAAATCGGGCTAATGAAATGAGTCTTAATGAGAGCTTAATTTCACAATCTAAGAAGCAACATTTATTCTTGGTATATGTCTTCATGTTTATCCGCTACTTTTGAGTTGGGAAATATAATAAAACATATACTTTAATGCAATTTAAAAGTGAAATCGACGGCGTTCTCTGGCCGCCATCTTGTCTTTTTGCATTCTCTCCCATTTCACCAACTCTGTGCTGATATAAGTAACCATTTGACACTGGAGCCAGGCATTCTACTTCTTGTTCCATACTAATGCTATTTTCACCCGTATTTATATAAGGCTGGTCTATCTAGGTCCGATCATTCTGCTACTGTGAATGAGACAATACAAATTATACAATTTTAAAAGGTGTGTGCGGGGGGGGGGGGGGAGGACACCTCGAAAATTAGATTATCTACCAACCATAAAATGTCCGCTTTAAGCTGCCCTCCACCATAGTGGATGAGTGAGGGAGTGAGGGAGTGAGGGAGTGAGGGAGTGAGTGAGTGTTTGAGTGAGTGAGTGAGTGAGTGAGTGAGTGTTTGAGTGAGTGAGTGAGTGAGTGAGTGAGTGAGTGAGTGAGTGAGTGAGTGAGTGAGTGAGTGAGTGAGTCGGTGTTTGAGTGGGTGATTGAGTGGGTGATTGAGGGAGTGAATGGATCAGTGGGTTGGTTGGTTCTTGGAGTTTTATATCCTGGCAACATCTAAGGTTATATCAAGATGGGGACCTCCTTGTGACAATGCGCACCCATGGTGTAGGATATCAGGTCATGGCACTGGTGGCCTGGCCTCCCAGTGGGGCAGCACTATAAAGTCGCCATGAGTGTGCACTGTCACAAGTCGGTACCCGTTCTAATATGACCTTAGATGTTGGCAGGACATAAACTCAACCAACCAACCAAACATATGGATCTATAAAAAAAATTGTTAAGTAGACACTGACGCTTCTATTTAACGACGCCTCTAGAGCACTCACTCAAAACAATGCAAATGTAAGTAAATAATCTCGCCTGTATGCACTAAGCACGTGACATTACAGGACGGAGCAGACGACACTGACATCATCAACAGTCTCCACATAGATATAACCATATAAGGACAGCAATCGAGCAATCACACCTCTGGGTTGTACACGCCTCGCCCTCTGCAGGTCCAAAACACGAGGGGGGGGGGGGGGGCGTGACGGGCACAAGTCGAGTCACGCTCCACCGACTCGATACATCCAGTAGCCACTGCCGCGCATACAACCCGCGGGGTTCGCGAGTTGTAGGTTCGCACTGACCTACATAGATGAATGCTTTCAAGTTTCAAGTCTCGGGCCCGACAATAGGTGATACACAGCCGCTTCCACAAATTCGCCCAATGGTTGGTGTGTAAACCTCCTGCCTGACCACACTTCCAAATAATCAACAACGATGTGTACGATTTGTGGACACGGCCAAAGCCGCAGCCGAGATCACAAAGTAAAGCTTCTTTTATTTAACGAAACCTCTAGAGCGCATTGATTTTCATCATTGGTTAATGGATGTCAAACATATTGTCATTCTGACTTATTTCTTTGGAGGAAACCTGCTGCCGCCACATAGGCTACTCTTTCTGATAAGCAACAAGGGGTCTTCTATATGCACTTTCCCACAGACAGGACAACGCCTACCACAGCCTTTGATCAACCAGTTGTGGACCACTGGTTGGAACAGAAAATAGCCCAAACGGCAAATGGGTCCACTGAGAAGGATCGATCCGATGACCTACACCTTCACAGGTGGACACTCTACCGCTCGAGCTAAGTCCCGCTCCCCCAGTCGAGGTCACAGTCATAGCCAAGGTCACAGTCACAGTCAGGGCCACAGCGAAGGTCACAGCTAGAACCACAGCGAAGGAAACAGCCATGGTCACACCCTACATACAGCACTTGTCCTACCCGTCACACAACCATCCACACACACACAATCATCCACCACCACACCACCAGTCTGACTCACGTACATACAGTACCAGGCACCTGTCTTTACCCCCCCCCCCACCCCCTCCTCCCCCACCCGCCACCACACAACCATCCACCACAACACCACGAGTCTGGGGCTCAGCATAAATAGGATAGGACAAGGACAGGTTAGCACAGTGTCAGGATAATGTGACTGTGTGGGATACCAGGTCATGGTGCTGTCGACCAGGTCTCCCAGATTGGCAGCACTATAAAGTTGCCACGAGTGTGCACTGTCACAAGTCGATGCCTGTCATGACAAACTCTCAATAAATATTATAAAAACTAAATATGTAATATTTGCAACCAAAATTAAATGTTCCAACTCAGCAATTGTCAGTATAAAAATAGGAGAGAGTATACTTATGCCTAGTACACACCTCCCGTATACGATCTAAAACTGCCCGTTTCGCGCATAAAACTGAGTTTTAGTCGTTAGGTGTGCGACCCCCGCGCACACTAGACGCTTGCGATTCGCGTATAAAACTAAGTTTTAGGGCTTACAACTCGAATCGCAACCGATTCGAAAAATGAATCGGCCCGTTTGAGAATCGGTATATGTGAGCGGTCAGTCGTATCGTATACGGTAGGTGTGTGCTAGTCGGCGATCGATCGCGTCGGGGTTTTAACGCATCAGCCAATCACCGGGCTGCGAAGGGTCATGTGACCGTGTCCATACAAAAACGATGCAAAATGGCGGACTGGACGAACGAGGCGGAGGTAACAATGGTAGAGATGTGGCAAACTCTGCCGTGTCTGTTTGATGTCTCGTGCCAAGAGTATTCCAACCGAGTGAAGAAAGTCGGTGCATTGGCAGCGATATCCGCAGAAATTGGACAGTCAGGTACGCCCGTTTTTCCCGATAATATAGTATTTATTGTTTGTCATCATAGTTGTGAAATGCGCCGGTGGTTGAAAATGGCTTCTGCTAGATCGTCGCTCTCACATGAAAATTACATTTATTGGTTATTGTTGTGTCGAACGGGCATTGGTTTTCAAGTCAAAGTTAGCGGTGTAACAGTAACACATCGGTAGAGAATAAATGTTCTTTCTTTATTTGTCTTAGACAATACAATACAAGACGGGTATAATTTGTTTTTACAGCGACGTCCATCCAGAAACGGTTGACGAATCTCAGAACCCAATACACACGCTTTCGGAAACAAGCGGCCTCGGGTTCTGCAGGGAAGCGTCTGACCGCCCGTCAAAAATGGATCCAGACGTCGCTGTCGTTCCTGGCACCACATTTGCAGCGACGGCAGAGTGTCAGCAACCACCAACTACCGTCGGCAAGATGCAGTCAAGAAACTGCTGAGGTAACGATACTTATCTAATTATCTAATTATAACTTCAAAATCATAAAGTAATGGTTTATTTACAATTTATACACATTTTATTTTCAAAATATACAAATATAGACTACGTATGAGCACAGATCGAGAAGTCTTGCTGGTAGTCCAAAAGTTGTACACTATTTAAGGCATATATACAGTCTAGATCATGGCCGACTGCCACGGGACTGACCCTGTCGCTGAGTTTACATATTCGACGAGGTAATCCCGTTGTGTCTTGGCCCGTTGCGTTGAGTTGGTCCCCGATGGGAATGTCGCCTGACGTAGCACTCGATCGTTTCTCCATGACCCGGGAGTAACCGAGTGCGTCGCAGGGTCTTCGTAGTCAGCTGTTGCTGTGGTGCCGATCTTTTCCCGCAGGAAATTGTGTAGGGCGCAGCCCGCCATGACGATCTTCTCGACTTTGTCTGGCGCTAATGCTATGTTCGTCAAAAACACTCGGAACCGGTTGGAAAGGATTCCGAACGCGTTTTCAACGACACGTCGGGCGCGCGACAGCCGATAATTAAAGATCCGGTGATCCATGCGCATGTCTCTGTGGCTGAACGGCTTCATCAAGTAATCTTTGAGGGGAAAGGCATCGTCCGCCACAAGGTAGTGCCCCAAAGGCCGATCATCCCTGGGTAGTGGTTGGGGGGGTGGGAACAACTCGGCGTGGTTCTCGAGCGACTCTTGAAGGGTGCATCCGGAAAACACGCCCCCATCACTAACCCGGCCATTGCATCCCACATCTACAAACAGGAACCGATAGTCGGCGTCTACTAGGGCCATCAACACTATGCTGAACGTGTGTTTGTAATTGTAGAATGTCGACCCGGAGTGTGCTGGGGGTTTGATGTGTATGTGCTTCCCGTCCAGGGCGCCGATACAGTTTGGGAAGTTCCATCTAGCCTGAAGCTGGTCGGCGACTTTCCTCCACTCCTCCGGGCTCGACGGGGTCTGCAAAAACAAAAAAAACGACGCTTAAAATACAGAAAATACGAAATAAAGTTACACGTTTTTGCCGACAAACTAAATTGTTTCTCTATTCACACTCGCAGGTAAACCGTGAGGAGACGGTTGTTAACGCTGACGAGGAGACAGGGACTGACGCCGATACCCAGAGCGTGTCTTCTCAAAATCTGAGTACAGTCGCCGACGATCCCCCAGAGGAAGGATCCTTCCGCACCAACACCAGCACCCCACTGTCGAGCCAAGATTGGGTGAACCAAAAAAACGCAAGCGATGTGAGGGCGACGGAGAGGACGATCTCATGAATTTGGTTATTAAGAACCTGGAAGACACAAATGCCCCTCCAGACGACGCGCTTACGACTTTCGGCAAACATGTTACCAACAGGCTGCGAACAATCACCGATCCAGAAGTGTTGATGGTGATGCAAAATGACATTGATCAGGTTTGCTTCCGCGGGAACATGAAGATCCTCGCGGCGCGAAACGCGGCGCGCAACAGAACCCTGCAGGCTGACAGTGAAAACAGACCCGGACCATCGGGGACCGCCACGCATAGGCCCAGTGCGCATAGGCCCGGTGCTGGCTTTTCGTTCATAAACATGTTGGAATCGGATCAATTTTCCGAGTATGAAAACTAAATAGTTGGTTAACGTTTTTTAGTCGGTTCCACCATTCCACTTTGTAGTCGGTTCCACTATTCAAGTAAGACAAAGATGTTGCCCGTTTTAAATTTGTTGCTTAGCGTTTTTTAGTCGGTTCCAATAATCAAGTTTAACGATGTAGCTAAGCAGCCCGTTGCAGGTGCCTTTTCATTTGTAAACATGTTGCAATTAGTTGGTTAACGTTTTTTAGTCGGTTACATTATTCACGTTTTAGCTGCCCGTTACTGGGTCATTTTCATTCGTAAATCTGTTGCAATCTGATCATTATTCTGAGTATGACAATCTAGCTTTTTAGTGCATTATATTTTACTCCCACTGTGTGTACGCACAGTGCTAAAGATTGATTCTGATTCTGCTGTGGCAGAGTTGTTACTGTATTACTTGTTACGGTATTCTATTAAAGTTGTGTGAAATTCAATAAAAAAACCCATATAAAACAATCTTACCTTGAAATAATCGTCCTTCAGCGACTCGTAGATGGCGTCGCAGGTCTCGGGGACAATTTGGCCGATGGTGGTTGCCCCCACACGAAACAGGTAGCTGAGACACCGGAAGGACTCACCTACAAACAAAATGTTGTGGTTAGATATATCAGTTTATTTAAATTTCTAGTTGTGTTGATTTAAAACTCGAGATTTAAACATGGTAGCTCAGACCCACGAAGGATTCACATAAAAACTATGACAAGGACTACGCAAATATGTTTGCTAAAACTAAATTATTTGGTTACATATTTCGGTTTATTTCAATTTGCATATATTTAATTGTGAGCTCAGAGCAACGCTATCGTGAATCAGGACGAGGAGACAAATATGTTGAAAATAAATTCCTTACCAGTTGCCAGGAATCGCAGCGTGACGGCCAACCTCTCCGCAGCCGATATCGACGCTCGATATCGGGTGTTTTGTCGCGCGATACGACCCTCTACCAGACGCAACAACTCGTCGAACTGATCCGACAGCATACGGCTGAAGTTGGTGAAGGCCTGTGGCTCGTCCCTGCGCAGACCAGCCATCAGGGCATTGAAGGCTCCTAGCTCCGATCTTTGAGCGATGTGTGGGCGTACCCACACATTTCTAGCAATCTTCCGACGTCGTCGGCGACGACGGCGTATAACAAGCACAGCAAGCGCAAGAGCCATGGCTCTCTTTTGAGCAGTTGAGCGCGGCGCCATGCTGCTGCTCAGTTTAAACGGCTCAATGTGGTTCGCGGCCCCGACGCCAGTCGCAGCGATAAAAAACAACTTGGCGCCATTTAGCGTGGCTGACCGACGGCCGATCAACAACTGCTAGGAGGCGCTGATGCGAGTGTAGTTCGCGCTAAATACACCAGGTTCGTGGAACACAGTTGCGAAACGGACGGTATATGTGCGCATACCCGATCGGTATATGTGAGCACCCACTGTCGTCAGTTTTAAGTCGAAAACGGGATGGACCGAGTCGTGACGTGTTGCGTCGGCCATCCAGTTTTAGTGTGCGAATCGTATACGGTAGGTGTGTACCGGGCATTAAAGAGGCTCTAATTGATAAATATCTAGGTACTACACTTGACCCTACATGGTTAGGAACCAGTCAATTAAATAGTATTAACAGAACATTGGCAGCTAAAATGAACACCTTCAGGAAAATAAGGCATCATATGAGTGAAGAGACTACTCTTCTATTGTATAAAACCACAATACTGCCCATCATTGATTATAATGACATAATATTTAATACACTAACTAAAAAGCAGCAAAGAAAGCTCCAAACTATACAAAATAGAGGGTTGCGCACAGTATTTAAAGGAAAAACACTACATACCATTGAGATGCACAACACAGCTAAACTAGATGCTCTAAATATTCACAGAGACAAGCACCTATTAGGCCTAATGTACCACAATGCGAAAGACCCATATTACATAGACACACCTACACAAGCCACACGTGCAGCACAAGCCACCCTACTGGAAGTGCCACATGTTAAAACTAGTCAAATGAAAAAGTCACTGTTTGTTCTGGGGGAGCACTCGGGAACCAACTACCAGCAGGTGATTGTTACAAGATAAACCTCCATGCACATTTAAATCAACCAGCCTCAGCAGATCAATGCCACACTGGGGCCGGTGTTTCCATTCCTTTCCCTGTACCCCCGGTCTCTCCCACAAACAAACACACTGTAAACTCAACCAGTAGCAGCCAACTAGACCAAAAAACTCATCTACAACCGAATGAGCCTGGAAATAATTTTAGTTGGATCCTACTGACGTACATGATTAATCAATATTAACCTATTTACTAACTCAATAGGCCAAACCTGAGATTACCATGAAGACCACAGTACAATCACAAAGGCCCACCCGACATCCCACCATCACCATTTCAACGAGTATGTCACCACTAGAAAGATAATCAGTTATGCCCCACCCCCTACTAACGCTTACCATACTAGTCTAACATAGTTACCTCCCAGTATATGTTTCTTTTTTCTCTTATCTTATCTTGTTTACCTGTCATTCATGTACCGATGCTTTGCTGATTTCCCTGTAATTGTCTATCTATATTGTTGTAGATTTGTTTACTGTGTAGCGGCAATTGTCATTAGGGCTGGAAGACCAGTGCATTAGCACTGACAACATGTTATTCAGAGGAATAAAAACACTTGAACAAAAAAACAAAAACAAAAACCCAAACTGAAGTACCTCCTGCCCCCCCCCCCGCACACACCCCCAATAAAGCATTATATTAGACTGCAGACGTCAGTAAACGCAAGGTCATTAACACTGTGTGAATGTGCCAACAGACAAATAAATCAAACAAGACAATCTTGCTGTGGGAACATAGCTAACACCATGACCGCCTCACGATTTAAATTTGCATAATCCTATAAAAGTATGACATTTTCAATAGCCACACACTCATCAAGATCTGAACCTACATATTTAACTTAGATACGAGTGCACTTGTTAAGCAATTGTTGCTACATAGAAGGGTGTACTAGGTCAATTTAATGGAACCTGTTAGTGCTGAAGCCGATGGTGTCAGAGTTTTGGCATGCATGCCAAAATTAATCTTTCACGTTTGCTCTTGAGATCTCTCTCCAGAGTTAGCCATTTAGAATAAAAGTTGCTTCAAACTAAAGTAAGATTGTTTATAACAATCAACCTATTATATTTATCTCAGAAAATGACAGAAACTCAAAACCATCGGAACCAGACGGGATGGCCGAATGAGTTGATCATCCGTCTCCCATTTTGGTAGATCGTGGGCTTCGAACCCATGGGTTTGAACCCTGATCGAGTCAAATCATGACTTAAAAATTTATGTTTGTCACTACCTAGCCAGGCACTCTGCATTATTAGGATAGGGCAAGGACTCGTTGGCTCACTGTCAGGATAATGTGAGTGAGTGGGATATCAGGTCATGGTATTGATGGCCTGGTCTCCCAGTGGGGCAGCACTATAAAGTCGCCATGAGTGTGCACTGTCACAAGTCGGTACCCCTCCTGCTATGACCTTGGATGTTGCCAGTACATAAAACTCCGACAACCAACAGTCATTTTGCATGTTTTCAATTCAAATATATCCCAACACATTTATATTATTATAATCAGTTACTTCAAACAAAAGTAACGTATATTATAACAACCACCCTAATTCACACTATTCACGACGCGGCTATGTTGAAACCAGACCGAGGCCACGTACGCGTCTGCGAGGCGCTGCTGTATGAAAGTCATGCAAATACTTTTTTGTCGACCCATACCTCTCGAAATCACTAAAATTTGAGGGTATTCATTTTTTAAACTACCATATTCATCTTTGCATACCTGTTTTCTATCTCTTGGCCAATTTTCACAAAATTGGGTGACACTTGCATGGTGATTTTCCCATTCTTTAACTACAATGTGACTGTCAACTTCAAGTCTGCATAGTTATGGTGGTATCATGTAATGCAGCACTGTCAGCGTAGTTATCTGTGCAACACAGTCAAACAACTAGTCTTAGTAATTACAAATTAATAAAAGCTTTAAAAGGGTTAAAATAAAAATAAATTATATAAAAATATTAAGAAAGTGAATTTAAGAAAAGATTGGCAGCCAAGGTGAGCGACTTTGTTGACATTGCCTACTGAAATGCTTCTGATCATCACTCAATGAAAATTGACCTATAAATAGAAAAAAGGTATGCAAAAATGAATACGATAGTTTCAAAATTGAATATCTTTCTAACTCCTTTTATTTCTGTAGTAGTTCATACACATCGGCACACAGCAGTGTCTTATGGCCATTTCCAATACCGATGCGTACTCAGACTCGTTCTGATGCTGAATTAGGTCACGCGTGAATAGTGTGAATAGTAATATACTTACGTTTTAAAACTATACTATACTAAAAACTATACTATACTAAAAACTATACTATACTAATAACTATACTATATATATATATAGCATAGTTATTCGAATCTTACCTGGGTACAGATGATGGATAACTGGTGTTTTCCCGAGGTACTAGCCTCAGATAGTCGTGGGTCAGGGAGAGAGAAGCACATCGAGGTCCAGCAATCTTATACATACTTTTTAGGATACAAAATTATTTAACTCTATACGGATACTCATTGTGTTTTCGATTCGGTTCTACCGAAACATGATAGTCGTGGTATGGTAGGCTAGTACCTCGGGAAAACACCAGTTATCCATCATCTGTACCCAGATAAGATTTGTATAACTATGCTATTATACCTCGGTACTATGCCTCTGGCTACTCGTAGCCCAGGGAGAATTTTTTGTAATCTAATTTTTTGTTATCCCTTTATCCTTTTATTTGTTTCTTTGTTGTTTATGTCCTAGCAACATCTAAGGTCATATCAGGACGGGTACCGACTTGTGACAGTGCGCACTCATGGTGACTTTATAGTGTTGCCCCACTGGAACACTAGGCCATCAGCACCATGACCTGATATCCCATTCAGTCACATTATCCTGACACTGAGCCAGCCAGTCCTTGTCCTATCCTAATAATGCCAAGCAACAGGCTAGGAAGCGAGAAGTATAAATTTTTAAGTGATTGGTTGGACTCGAATGGGGTTCGAACCCACGACCCCATGATCAACCAACATGGGAGACACGCTCTAACTCATTCGGCCATCCCGTCTGGTCTTTTATCCTTTTATGTTGTAACCATAATATGTATATATGAGTACATAATTTAATGTTGTTTCTGAACTGCTTCTAATTGGTGAGTAGGTGTGTCGTCACGCTGCTTGACTTTTCCAGTCGTTTGTTGTAATGTTTTGCAAACGATCTAGCCGTCTTCCACCCAGCTTGTGCAAGAATTCTCTTAACTGAGATTCCTAATTGTCTTGCCTTGGAGACCATGGCTCCATGCGTTGAGTGAGATGCACAGCGTCCAGTGTTGACTCCTGCTTGTTTAAGCGCCTTGATAGTCCCCCTTGCGAGAGTGTCTCTCGAGATCGCTTTATGTGGCCTTATAAAGCTGATTAGTAGTTGTCTGGAATTTCTGATTTCGCATGACTTGGATATATAAGCCCTAATGGCCGAAACTACACATATCTTTTTATCCTCCAGAAAACTAGTCAAGTGTACTGTGGACAGTGGGTCCCCTGTACGATTTGATTTGAGTAATGCCTATAAATCAAATGTAGCTTCATGCTTGTCTATTTCTAGTCCATCTAGTAAAACTGCCACAATGGTTTGGCCTCTGTGTCCTGTAACTAGCAGTAATAAAACTTATAATTTAAATCCTAGGTCTTTCATTGACAAATGTCTGTTGCTACGCCATGAATTGAATAACTTGAATATTATTGATACATCCCAAAACCTATTGTATTATGTTTGGGTGGGTTTCTTTGGTACACTGATCTAATGAACCAGTGTACTAACTGATGTTTCCCAATGGTTGGTCCATCTATTCTTGGTAGAATAATGGATAGGGCACATCTCGCTGCGTTAATTGCACCAAACCCTAGTCCTTCATCTTCTAATATTCTTAGAAATCGTAACACTTCAGCTATTGTAGGTTTAGCAGTTTGACTCCTTTGAAAAGGCAATGAAGTCCCCATTTCTTTATATAACTTGTGTATAATTTCACTGTTTCTTTTCTCCAGGCATGTAATATTAGTCTTTCTTTTGTTATTTCGTCTAATCCAAATTGTTCTAAATGTTTCCTCAGAAAAGGAATGGCAAAAGGGGTGTTGTCGACACGTCTCCGTGGACTGTTAGTGGTCCTTGATGTTGACGGTTGTTCCTTTCCCTTGGGAAGCTCATCAAGTCTTTTGCTGCTGATGCTATGACTGCTAGCCATGGTTGTGTTTCCCATGCTGGTACTATCAGTACTGCGTGGGTGTGATTCATCTGGATCTTCCTGGCCACTCTGCTGATAATGCTGAATGGGGGGAATATATGATAGAATTTATTATTCCTAATTAATGAAAATGCATATACTCTCCAGGCTTCTGGCTCTGGATGCCAAGACACATATTTTGGTAACTTTTTGTTGTTGCGTGATGCAAAGAGATCAATGTCTGGCTTGCCCCATTTGTGACAAATACTGTTGAAAATGTTGTGGTTCAATGACCACTCTAAATGGTCATGGAAGTGTCGGCTTTTCCTGTCAGCCAAAGTGTTTTGGCTGCCTGGAATATGACCTACTGGTAGCCATATTTTGTGTTTCTCCGCCCAATCCCAAATGAGTTTAGCCAGATCGTTACATGGTTTGGAGCGAGTCCCTCCCATATTACGAATGTAAGCTATAGCTGTTGTGTTATCTGTTAGAACTCTTACATGATTTTTAAGGATGTGAATCAGACTGCGGAGTTCTAGATAAATGGCTCTAACCTCTAATACATCAATGTGGTTGGAGATTTCATCTTCCATCCAACGGCCACCTGTTGGCTGTTGGTCTCTATGGGCCCCCACAGCCTTCTAAGGAAGCGTCGGTTGTGACCATCTAATCGGGATGGGTGAGTTGTTTATGTGTGAAAGCCACAAAATTATATCGTTTTGGCCTTCTGGTGAAATTGTCATAGGCTGCTTGAAGTTTCCTTTACTGCGAGCTAGTGCCAAGTTTTTATCTATCTCTAAGGATTTTATATGGGCCTGGCCATATAAAATAGCTGGTGCGTAGGCTATCATTGTTCCTATCAAAACTGTGACTTGTCATATTTTTGGTTTGTTCAATTGTAGGAATTGGTTTGCTGTTGTTGTGAATTTATCAACTTTTTGGTCTGTTAACGAGATAGTCATTTTTATGGTGTCAATAAAGAACCCCAAAATCTTTAGTTTGTTTCTTGCCGTTAGTACTGATTTAGTTTCATCTATATAGAAACCTGAATTTGTAAATGTTTTGCATAATGTATCTACTGCTACTTTGCATTGTTGTTGTGTTTGCGTGACAATAAATGAATCGTCAATGTATGGGAAGATTATATGTCCTTTCTTAGCTATTTGCAAAAAAATTGGTTTGAGTAACTTTGTGAAAATGTGTGGACAGCAGGCCAGTCCATTTGGCGTACACATGAACTCCTAAAGTTCACTGTTCCAACAGAATCTTAAATACTTTCTATTATGTTTATAGATGGGCACTGTGTAGTGTGCATCTTTAAGGTCAATGCTGGCTACCCAAGCACCTTGTGTGACTAAGTCTCTCACTGTTTCTAACGAAAACAATCAATTACAATCGAAACTATGCTGTAAACCTGTAATATTTTATCAAAAAGTTTCAGAAAACTTTGTATGTGAATGCTATCATGAACTAAACCAATGTATCGTGTTTGACAGATACTAACTTGTTTGGTTTTGTAGTAAATGTAGAAAAACTGCCGGAGCTACTCACAACATGTCATCCTGCTGTGAGCTGATTATACTCATTGCTGGACCCGGATGTGTTTCCTTCTCCCTGGGCTACGAGTAGCCAGAGGCGTAGTACCGAGGTAATATATATATATATCAAATAACATTTTTAAAAGGCAGAAATTTAAAACCATCAGAAACTATGCACCTTTAGGCGGCTGGTTTCGGTGTCCCCCTTTTCTCTTTCTTTGGATGAATTTATTTACCCTGCTCATGACGGATAAGTGTGTTAACACTTGTTTTCACAGCTGAGCAGCACTAATCCAATTTTATTTAAATCTTTTGAATTTTGTTTTAGTAATAATTTTGGTTTGCTTGCTTGTTGTTTATGGCTTGTAACTGTTAGTAGATTGCAAACAGTCCAAAATCCACCTTTTACTATACTTTGTCTTAGTTCATTTAAACATATTGTTTTTCTAGGTTACATTATTGTTTAGTACTTTCTTAAACACCTCTATGTTTTCTGCATTTTGTGTTGCAGCTGGCAGTTTATTCCAAATATTGGCACTCATGTTAGCTACACTGTGATCATACGCACTGCATTTTGATTTTATCATTGCTAGTAACGGACCATTGTTGCTTCTTGTGCACCTTGTTTGTAACCTCCTGTTTTTTTCAGTTCAAGATTTGTCGTATGCAGATAATCTTAGGTGATCCTGTTGCCTGTTTATCCTTTATCTGAGGGTTTGATTGACCTGTGCCTCAGAGGTCACCGCGGGGTCATCCCGGGTGACGGCGAAACGTCCGGTAAAGACGCCTTCGTGTAGTGCAAATTGAATTGATGGTTCCGCGGTTCCCTGATGACCAGCCAGCACTGAGCACACAACAACCAACCAGCGGCCAGATTACCGGGTCACGTGACGACCACCCAGGCACTGGGACCACGCACATCCTCTCGGCGGTACGTTTAGGGGGATCAGTTAAACCCACACCTGTAGTTGGTCTGTAATTAGGGCGATCCTCTCCTCACTCACCCCCACAGGATACCAGGCACACACACACACACACACACACACACACACACGTGCGCGTACTCCCGCAAATTTCTCCCACCGCCTGTCTCCGCCTCACAACCCACCCACGGAGACGCACTGACCCCCACCTCCACCACCAACCCCACCTCCACCTCCACCTCAACCTCCCTCACATCCCACCCACGGAGACACACTGGCTCCCCACCCCCACCACAACCTCCCTCCCATCCCATCCACGAAGACACACTAGCCCCCCCACCTCCACCACCAACCCCACCCCCTCCCCCAAATCCCACCCACGGAGGCACACTGAGCTCCCACCCCCACCACAACCACCACATCCCACCCACAGAGACACACTAACCCCCCACCACAACCACCACCTCCCCCACATCCCACCCACAGAGACACACTGACCCCCCACCTCCACCACCACCCCACCCCCACCACAACCTCCCTCACATCTAACCCACGGAGACACACTGAGCTCCCACCCCACCACACCACAACCACACTTCCCCCACATCCCACCCACGGAGACACATGACCCACCTCCACACAACCCACCCCCCATCACAACCTCCTCACATCCCATCCACGTAAGACACACTGACCCGCCCCCCCCCCACCTCACCACCAACCCAACAACCACCTCCTCACAATCCCACCAAGGAGGCACACTGAGCTCCCCTCCACCCGCACCCCACCCCACCACATCACCCCCCCCCCACGGAGACACACTGGACACCCCCACCTACGCCACCCCACACAACCACCACCTCCCTCACATCCCACCCACGGAGACACTGAGCTCCCACCTCCACCTCCACCACCAACCACACCCCCAACACTACCACCACATCCCACCCACGGAGAGACACTGAGCTCCCACCTCCACCACCACCTCCACTACCACCACCTCCTCCACTACCAACACCTCCCCCACATCCCACCCATGGAGGCACACTGAGCTCCCACCTCCACCACCACATTCACCACCACCCCCCACCTCCTCCACTACCAGCATCTACCCCACATCCCACCCACGGAGGCACATTGAGCTTCCACCTCTACCACCAACCGCCCCCAACCACACCTCCCCCACATCCCACCCACGGAGGGACACTGAGCTCCCACCTCCACCACCACCACCACTTCCACCTCCCCACATCTCCCGGGGAGGCACACTGAGCCCCCACCTCCACCACCACCATCATCTTCCCCACATCCCCCCGTCCTGATATGACCTTAGATGCTCCCAGGTCGTAAAACTCAACAACAATCCACACATCCCACCCACGGAGTTACACTGAACCACCCTCCCCCACCCCCCATCCACCTACGGAGGAAATGTGGGCCTCTACCACCACCACCACCCACCCACCCACCCACCCCCCTTCCCCAGCACCCCCCCCCCCCCCATGTGTATTGCCTGTATGTATGTAATTGTAAGCATTAAAACAACTTATGGACGTAAAACATTGGGAAAACTTACAATTCCAGGGAGAAAGGTGTAGTGGTGTGCACTGACGTCAGAGTCATAGACAGGTAGGCGTGAATAGGGTGATGACATCAAAGAGCCTAGACATGTAGAATAGACTGAGTAGTACTGTAGCCGGTGCCGCATACGTGTGACTAACTCGCACTACTACCTGCTGTCTCTAAGTGGACCCGGAGCCTAGGTGCTGTAATGGTTAGCACACTAGTCTAGAAGGCCGGGTGTGGGTTCGAATCCTACTCGAGGCGCAATGTTTCCCATTTTCATTACTTCTATGACGATTCCAGTATTCGCCGTAGTCATGTCAACCTGGTGTTTAACCTGGTCACAAGATGAGTCTTAGTAGGGGGCCATCCTGATATGACCTTACATGTTGCCGGTACGTAAAGCTCCAACAAAGAACTTTAGCAGAGCAGTACTGCGTTAATGTTACACAATCCGCTGGGTTTTTTTTAGTTTTTAGTTTTTTGGTTTTGGTTTGTTTGGGTTTTAATTTTTTTAAAGATAAATACATTCGGTTGACCTACACACCTTAAATCACAAAATGGCTAAACTTGGAGATATCTGAAGTACTAACAATAATGCAAATTAATTTCGGCAAGCTCACAAGCCACAGGTATATAAACTGCCAGTTGTGCTTTTGTACAACGCCCCCGACATGTTTAGCTAATAAACCACCACCACCACCACAGCAGGGGGCCACTTCACTAACAAAGAAGCTCGGTGAGTTCCCACCCAGGTTGCCATGGCGCCCAACTTCCGGTGTGACTCCTCACCCAACCTTTGTTGTCACTACCAGTGGGGTTCCACAAACCCACGCGCAGACGCAATCGCATAAAGCAACCGGAAGTGATAGAAAGAGGGCATTTGCCGCGAGGTGGGATGCTGTTTTTTGTTGTTTAAAAGCGCGTTTTTAGTGGGATGCCTGGTCCCCCGCCTCCCACTACTATGACTGACTGACTATGCGGAGGTTAGAAACACAAACCAGTTGATAGTTTTTCTTCGTAGTAATTACACCTAGCAGACTAGAGTAGCACAACACTACGCTGATATAATCTAGGGCAGTCAACGCCTCAGTGTGCCAGTCCTTAGTTGAGCATTGTCAGATGCCTGGGGCCGTATTCATGATGCGGTGTTAGCAAGCCAAAACTGGTTTTGGCCGGGATTTCTGTGTTAGCGGCGAAAACTCAGTACGCAAGGAGTGCAAACACACCGAGTGTAAGCTAACACCGCATCCTGAATATGGGCCCAGGTCTCCCGCCTTCCACACGGGTTGACTGACTATGCGGGGGTTAGGAACACAAACCAGTTGATATTTTTTGTTTATAGTAAGTATACCTAACAGACTAGAGTAGCACAACTATACGCTGATATTAGGTACAGGCAGCAGCATGAAAAGGTCCAGGAATGGTGCTTTTTTCATCAATATTCACATGCTTGTAACTATTTCTGTATATATTTGATATTGATGAAATTTCATAACCTAGAAGATCAACATATCTTCTATCCAATGTTCTTGGTGCATTGAATATATAGTAAGTTTGTATTTAAGTAAAGTCCATTTGTATGATGAGTGTA
This sequence comes from Branchipolynoe longqiensis, assembly GCA_030323885.1. Lineage (NCBI taxonomy): Eukaryota > Metazoa > Annelida > Polychaeta > Phyllodocida > Polynoidae > Branchipolynoe > Branchipolynoe longqiensis. Next base: position 52,075,689 of record CM059198.1, on the reverse strand, counting down.
TTTAGTGAATATTCCTTAATTACTGGTGTCACTAAAAACAACTCTGAAAACAGGGTATTTTAATGGGCCCGCGCTTCCTTACACTACATCGTAGAAAGTCATGCTTGGTACCAGAAGAAGCGCAATGACCTCAGCTTTCTAAGCTTATATGCTTTGCCATAGGTCAAAAAGGTCAAATATTGCACACTTTGTATATTTTCCATATTTTGAAAGTTTAAAACCCATTTACTGAATTAAAATATATTTAAGACCTAATATGATTTGGTATGGATAGATAAACAATTTGATTCCCTTTCCATTGATAACAATCTTACTATAGTGCTAATTAGTGCAATGAGCATCAGACAGAATATTGACACCTATCTTGTTTGAACCTTTGCTGACCACACTAGTTTCACAATCGTAACACCCATGTAGAAACATGTATATACATTGATGTCTATTGAGATATATTACAGAATATATAATCTAATATTGGGCCACATGTGGGGAGGATCCAACCATTACTCTAGGCACAATGAATATTTAAAGATTTACTTAAATCAATATATTTGGTTTCAGACACTTTTAATTTGTATTTGCAAATCAAAATGCAGCTTTTGACATTTTTCGCAAAATTATTGTTATAGCCAATATGCATTAGTTCCATATGCTATGTGTGCAAAACTTGAAGAGGATGCACCCATTGCATGAGCCACAGTGAGTGTTCAAAGCTTGATGAACACATTTTTATTTTTTATTTTGTACACTTTTCTTTTGTATGTGCAATCAAAATGTACTTTTTGTATTTCTAGACAGAATATTAATACACTAATGTGTACTACCTCGAGATGATCTGCACTGTCAATTTATAGGAAGTTTACCCAATTGGTTACATCAAATTGTTATGTTTGGTTTTCCGACAATTTGACTTGTTCAATCAAGATTCAATATTTTCCATATTTTGTGATATAATATTGATGTTAAAAATATCTATTAGTCTTAGAGAATGGTTATTGTAATACTGTGCTAAATATGAGGAAGATTGAAAAGATTGCTGCAATGAGCTTTCAAACATTGAAATGTTGAAAAAGATTCACTTACATGTGCTGTTTACATGCAAACAATTACTTTTTTGACATTTTAGGATGCAAATATCTTTTGAATCTCTACAGATAGAGCTTTGAAAAAAAACTAGGGTGTGACACGGTTATGAATAGGTGAACTATTTAGCATTTATTCAGTCTTGTTGCAGTTTCCCAAGAAAATACCAAGCTTTGAAAATGGCTATTTGGCCAAATCAGAATGATTTTTTGTTGTTATGAATTGCACTTTTTGACATTGTCTTATTAAAAATCTGCTTGACTAATTGATTTACCAATTGACAATTTAAATTCCTTTATATATGTAGAATGAAAATTGGTTAGCAGAACTCCCCTCACATCCTTGCACTTTTTATTACATTTGGTCAAAGTTCCACTTATAATTCAAAATTAATACATCTTTATATATTTAATCTTAAACAATCATTATATCAAGAAGAAGAATATATATAGCCTAACTGTTTTGGGGTTTAGGCTTGTAATTTCAATGTCTACAGAAAGGAATAAAAATATTGCACCCTATGTATATTTTTTTATTTCGCTGCCGGTATCTACTGATATAATCTAGGGCAGTCAACGCCTCAATATGCCAGTTCTTGGTTGAGCATTGTCAGATGGCATTGTCAGATGGCAGGTTTGTTGGTGCATTACATCCTAGCAACTTCTAAGGTAATATCAGGTTGGGTACCGAATTGTGACAATGTGCACTCACGGCGACATTATAGTGCTGCCTCACTGCGAGAGCGGGCTGCTGGCACCATGATCCGATATCCAACACAGTCATATTATCCCAATGACTGTGTTCACCAGTTCTTGTCCTATCCTATTAATACCACGCACCATGCTAGGTAGCGACAAGTATCAATTTTATAAGCCATTGGTTTGACTCGGCTAGCATTCGAACTCCCGACCTTCCGCACCGAAAGCCTGCGGTATTACCGATTCGGCCACCGCGCCTGGTCAATTATCTCAGTGTCAGACAGCATCATCAGATGACATTGTCAGATGGTATTCTCAGATGGAATGTTGCCTGTACATGCCCTTGCTTGTAAGGAACAGACATCGGGGGGTCCAAGTAGCGCAGCCGCCTTTCCTTAGGGACTTCCCCCATGGTATATCCAGGGGAAACCCCTGACACAGGCAATAGCAGGTAGGGGTGAGGGTGTGTCGGGGTGGGGGATACAACAATAGTCTATTCAACAGCTTATTGCGCGCGCCCTCCCCTCCCCCCGCCCTCCATCCCTCCTACACACTCTTCAAGGAGAACAGGTTTTGGCAGAAGTTGGGGGAGGGGGAGGGGGGGGGGGAGGCGGAAGCGGATAGATGATGTAAGGTGAGAAAGATATCATCCCGTAATGGATGAAGCGAACCATCATCCTGACCACGTGATCAGGAGAAAGGAGATATATCCAAAGAGCCAGTATCATCTACACCAGATGCTTGTTCGAAAACTGTACATTCTAACCAGAAGCGCAGTTCATATCATAACCAAATGTACACATTATGACCATCTGCACATCTAATAAGCAGCAGTTTATAACCAGCTGCACAACTTATAACAAGACACATGGTTTATCACCAGCTGCACAGCTTAGAACCAGCCACACAACTTATAACCATTTGTACAACTTATAATAAGATGCATGGTTTATAACCAGCTGCACAGTTTATACCCACTGTACAGCTTAAACCACCTGCACAGCTTATAACCCCCCACACAGCTTATAACCACACACACAGCTTATAACCAACTGCAGTTAAAGCTGCATAGTCCAATGAAATATCAAATTTTCAAAACCAAACCAATTATCTAGATTTGATTTTACATATCTAACTTAGATACTGATGCACTTATGAAGCATTTGTTTCTGCATAGAAGGCAATACTGAGTCAATTTAACAGAACCTGTTTCTGCAGAACTCTATGGTGTCAGTGTTTTGGCAAGCTTGCCAAAACTAATTTTCCATGTTTGCACTCAAAATATTTCAAAAGTTTACCATTTAAAATAAAAGTAACTTTGAACTAATGTAAAGTAGATACTAGTGATCGATCTAATATATTGTAGTGGTCTGCACTGACCTCTCAGGCAAGTAACCACATAGACAGGTAGGCGTGGGGAGTGTGTTGATATCAGGGAGCCTAGGTGGTGTAATGGTTAGCACACTGGCCCGGAATGCAAAGAGATGTGGGTTCGAGTCCCGCTCTAGGCACAGTATTTCCCATTTTCATCACCCCCACGACACTGGTTGCCGTGACCAGGATCCTGTACAAGCTTTGCGCTGTATGGTTGTTGAACCTACCCTGTGTATGTATGTGTTAGTGCATTGCCTGTATGTATGTAATTGTAAGCATTACAAGACTTACAATTCCAGGGGGACGAGTGTAGTGGTCTGCACTGACCTCTCAGGCAAGTAACCACATAGACAGGTAGGCGTGGGGAGTGTGTTGATATCAGGGAGCCTAGGTGGTGTAATGGTTAGCACACTGGCCCGGAATGCAAAGAGATGTGGGTTCGAGTCCCGCTCTAGGCACAGTATTTCCCATTTTCATCACCCCCACGACAATATTTATCTCAGAAAAAATACAGAAATTCAAAACCATCGGACTATGCAACTTTAATAACCAGCTGCAGTTCATAAACAGCTGCACAGCTTATATCTAGCTGCACAGCTTTAACCACTCACACAGCTTATAACCAACTACATAACCAGCTGCACAGCTTATAACGAGCTGCACGGCTTATAACCACCTGCACAGTTTTTTGTTTTGTGTGTGTCTTTTTTTGTTACTAGTCAGGTCCATGGTACTAACCAGATTTACAATCATTACCTAAAATCACTGTCACTAACCAGATTCATTTACTACCAAGATTCACTGTCACTAACCAGATTCGCTGCCACTGCCAAGAGTCCCTGTCACTAACCAGATTCGCTCTCACTAACCAGATTCACTGTCACTAAAAAGATTCGATTCCACTAACCAGGTTCACTGGCAGTGACCACATGCACTGTCACTAACCAACTTCGCTGTCACTAACCAAATTCACTGTCATTAATCAGATTCACTGTCACCAATGTGATTACTGCTTAAACTTCCCCGGCAACTATACCCTCAGCGATCCAACGTATTGCAGTGTGGTTCTGACTGTCGGGCCCACCATGTCGGTTTGGTTGAAACTCTGCATTTCTACACCGGATGTGTAACGAGAACGCCTCAAAAGTATACAACCCCCAACCCCATCTTTCTTATATTTAATTTCTATCAAAACAAAAATGCACACAAAAAAACAACAAATACAAAAAAGAAAGGAAGCTGGATGCACATGTGGCTTGGCTTAGCGTAGTTGTGATAGTCTCCTTCCTAACTGACCAGACGGGATGACCGAATGAGTTGAGCGTCTGTCTTTCGTTTTGGTAGATCGTGGGATTGGAAGCCACAGGTTCAAACCCTCATCGAGTCAAACCAATGACTTAAACATTGATACCTGTCACTTTCTAGCCAGGCGCTTGGCATTAAGAGGATAGGGCAAGGACTGGTGGGCTTATTGTCAGGATAATGTGACTGAGTGCGATATCGGGTCATGGTGGCAGCGGCCTGATTTCCCAGTGGGGCAGCACTATAAAGTCACCATAAGTGTGCATTGATACAAATCTATACCCGCTCTGATATGACCTCAGATGTTGCTAGGATGTAAAACTCCAACAACCAACAAACCAACTCCTTCCTAAATACCGCCTTGTCTGTGTCGACACGCATGGCTGGTTCTGCACGCACGCAGGCAAAGGGGCGTGTCCTACTCTCGGCCAGTCACCCACGGAATGTACTGAGACAGCACCCTGGGCATCACCAACTTGTAACTACACATCACGTATGTATAGCTACAACGTATGTATAGTTACAATGTATGCAGTTACAACGTAAGCATAGATACAACAGGTGGTTTAGTTATGCACTAATTAGGTATGGCTGTAGGTGGTTTAGTTATGCACTAAGTCAGTATAGCCGTAAGTGGTTTAATTATGCACTAAGTAGTTATGGTTGTAGGTGGTTTAGTTATGCACTAAGTCAGTATGGCTGTAGGTGGTTTAGTTATGCACCAAGTCAGTATGGCTGTAGGTGGTTTAGTTATGCACCAAGTAGGTATGGCTGTAGGTGGTTTAGTTATGCACTAAGTCAGTATGGCTGTAGGTGGTTTAGTTATACACTAAGTAGGTATGGCTGTAGGTGGCTTAGTTATACATAAGTAGGTATGGCTGAGGAGGGTTTAGTTATACACTAAGTCAGTATAGCCATAAGTGGTTTAGTTATGCACTAAGTAGTTATGGTTGTATGTGGTTTAGTTTTGCACTAAGTAGGTATGGCTGTAGGTGGTTTAGTTATACACTAAGTAGGTATGGCTATAGGTGGTTTAGTTATACACTAAGTAGGTCTGGCTGTAGGTGGTTTAGTTATGCACTAAGTAGGTATGGCTGTAGGTGGTTTAGTTATGCACTAAGTCAGTATGGCTGTAGGTGGTTTAGTCATGCACTAAGTAGGTATGGCTGTAGGTGGTTTAGTTATACATAAGTAGGTATAGCTGTAGGTGGTTTAGTTAAACACTAAGTAGGTATGGCTGTGGGTGGTTTAGTTATACACTAAGTAGGTATGGCTGTAGGTGGTTTAGTTATGCACTACGTAAGTATGGCTGTAGGTGGTTTACTTATGCACTAAGTAGGTATGGCAGTAGATGGTTTAATTATGCACTAAGTCAGTATAGCCATAAGTGGTTTAGTCATACACTAAGTAGGTATGGCTGTAGGTGGCTTAGTTATACACTAAGTAGGTATGGCTGTAGGTGGTTTAGTTATACACTAAGTAGGTATGATTGTAGGTGGCTTAGTTATGCACTAAGTAGGTATGGCTGTAGGTGATTTAGTTATACACTAAGTAGGTATGGCTGTAGGTGGTTTAGTTATGCACTAAGTAGGTATGGCTGTAGGTGGTTTAGTTATGCACCAAGTAGGTATGGCTGTAGGTGGTTTAGTTATGCACTAAGTCAGTATGGCTGTAGGTGGTTTAGTCAGACACTAAGTAGGTATGGCTGTAGGTAGTTTAGTTATACACTAAGTAGGTATGGCTGTAGGTGGCTTAGTTATGCACCAAGTAGGTATGGCTGTAGGTGGCTTAGTTATGCACTAAGTCAGTATGGCTGTAGGTGGTTTAGTCATGCACTAAGTAGGTATGGCTGTAGGTGGTTTAGTTATACACTAAGTAGGTATGGCTGTAGGTGGTTTAGTCAGACACTAAGTAGGTATGGCTGAGGGTGGTTTAGTTATACACTAAGTAGGTATGGCTGTAGGTGGTTTAGTTATGCACTAAGTCAGTATGGATGTGGGTGGTTTAGTTATGCACTAAGTAGGTATGGCAGTAGATGGTTTAATTATGCACTAAGTCATTATAGCCGTAAGCGGTTTAGTCATACACTAAGTAGGTATGGCTGTAGGTGGTTTAGTTATGCTCCAAGTAGGTATAGCTGTAGGTGGTTTAGTCATACACTAAGTAGGTATGGCTGCAGGTGGTTTAGTTGTGCACTAAGTAGGTATGGCTCTAGGTGGTTTAGTTATGCACCAAGTAGGTATAGCTGTAGGTGGTTTAGTCATACACTAAGTAGGTATGGCTGTAGGTGGTTTAGTTATACACTAAGTAGGTATGGCTGTAGGTGGTTTAGTTATACACTAAGTAGGTATGGCTGTAGGTGGCTTAGTTATACACTAAGTAGGTATGGCTGTAGGTGGCTTAGTTATGCACCAAGTAGGTTTGGCTGTAGGTGGTTTAGTCATGCACTAAGTAGGTATGGCTGTAGGTGGTTTAGTTATACACTAAGTAGGTATGGCTGTAGGTGGTTTAGTCAGACACTAAGTAGGTATGGCTGAGGGTGGTTTAGTTATACACTAATTAGGTATGGCTGTAGGTGGTTTAGTTATGCACTAAGTCAGTATGGCTGTGGGTGGTTTAGTTATGCACTAAGTAGGTATGGCAGTAGGTGGTTTAGTTATGCACCAAGTAGGTATAGCTGTAGGTGGTTTAGTCATACACTAAGTAGGTATGGCTGTAGGTGGCTTAGTTATGCACCAAGTAGGTATAGCTGTAGGTGGTTTAGTCATACACTAAGTAGGTATGGCTGTAGCTGGCTTAGTTATGCATTAAGTAGGTATAGCTGTAGGTGGTTTAGTTATGCACCAAGTAGGTATAGCTGTAGGTGGTTTAGTCATACACTAAGTAGGTATGGCTGTAGGTGGCTTAGTTATGCACCAAGTAGGTATAGCTGTAGGTGGTTTAGTCATACACTAAGTAGGTATGGCTGTAGCTGGCTTAGTTATGCATTAAGTAGGTATAGCTGTAGGTGGTTTAGTTATGCACCAAGTAGGTATAGCTGTAGGTGGTTTAGTCATACACTAAGTAGGTATGGCTGTAGGTGGCTTAGTTATGCACTAAGTAGGTATAGCTGTAGGTGGTTTAGTTATGCACCAAGTAGGTATAGCTGTAGGTGGTTTAGTCACACTAAGTAGGTATGGCTGTAGGTGGTTTAGTTGTGCACTAAGTAGGTATAGCTGTAGGTGGTTTAGTTATGCACCAAGTAGACAGCACGGTGGATGGTTTCATCATGTAGTAGGTAGGTGAGGTGGAAGTGAATGTTTCGTGCAGATTCACTCATGTCCCTGGGCACTGTTCACACATGTCTCAACACGTCCCGCTGATATACCCCCACCACCTCCCCCTTCCACCCCCACCCCATCTCAACCTTCCTACTCATACTCATATGTGCACACCCACCTGCCATAGACAGGGTCACGACTGGCAGTCACGTGACTGTCCCCTTATGCTGTTGTCAGGGCGTGTCTCCTTGTTGTCTAATCGCCCTAAAGCGGTCTCTCTTTACAGAAACTCCTAAATCTCACTGAAGCCTTACGTGGCGGGCAGTGCGTGAATGTTCAGGGGGCTGCTGGCAGACAGATGGTGCCCGACAGTGTGCTCACCTGTGAGGCGTGTGGCTGGGTGGTTGGTTGGTTGTTGGAGTTTTACATCCTAGCAATATCTAAGGTTGTATCAAGACAGGTACCAACTTGTGACAGTGCACACTCATGGCGACTTTATAGTGCTGCATCACTAGGATACCAGGCCACCACCACCATGACCTGATATCTCACTCAGTCACATTATCCTGACACCAAAGAATCTGCACCATAAGATGGCCTCCACAGAAAGCGAACGCTGAGTTTGTGGTGTGTGCATGAGGAGCATTTAAGTGCATTCAAGTACACTCAAGTAAATTCAACTACACTTAAAGTTGCATAGTCTGATGGTTTTGCGCTTTGGTCATTTTTCTGAGATAAATATATTAAATTGATCGTTATAATCTAACTTATTTCAGGTTAAAGTAATTTTGATTTTAAATGGATAAGTTTTGAGATATTTGAAATTCAAACATGCAAACTTAGTTTTGGCAAGCACACCAAAACTCTGACACCATAGCCTTCAACAGTAACAGGTTCTATCAAATTGTCTCAGTGGTCCCTTCTATGTGGCAATAAATACTTAATATGTGCACCAATATCTAAGTTAGATATGTAGAGTCAAATCTATATCATTATTTTGGTTTTGAAAAGTTGATGCTTCATCGGACTATGCAGCTTTAAGTAAATTCAAGGTCAATCAGGTACATTAAAGTAAATTCTAGAACCCTAAAGTAAATTTAAATACACTTAAGTGCACTCAAATGCACTCAACTGAATTCAAGTACACTCAGGTAAATTCAAGTACACATAAGTGCATTCAAGTAGATTGTATGGTACACTCACGTACATTCAAGTAAATGGAAGTATTCTCAAAGTACAGTAATGTACACTCACGTATATTCAAGTAAATTAAAGTATAATCTCAAGTGCATTCAAGTACACTTAAGTCCATTCAAGTATATATTCAAGCGCCTTCAAATACCTTCAAGTCAAGTCAAGTTCATTCAAATGCTGTGTACGCTGAAACCGCCACCTAATAAAATCTCCCATAAAAGACAATTCTGGAGTTTGGGGTTTTCGTATAAGTCGCATGCAATCCGATTTAAAAGCAGGCCAAAACAAGAAACGGGTGAAAAGAATACCTCGCCTGTAAGACCCCCCCCCCCCCACCTCCAGCTGACTTTGTGAGATTTATTGTTATCCATGTAGGTTGCATTGGATTAATTTCTCCACACAAGCTGTGTCTTGTAACACAGGCTTTACGGTACTATAAAGCTGTCAATTGCCACAGGCAGGCCAGTCAATGAAATACACTGTGTTAGAACTGTGATGGCTAGTGCAGTTTGTGAAGCTTTCATCTGGTCTGGACTAGTCATGATAGTGGGGTTTTCACATTGGGTGTGAAGTGGGCAGGATTATGAACGAGCTGTGGCCGGTGCAGGCTTGGGGCGAGCAACCCGCATATTTAAATTTTAAGTGTGAGCTGCTTGCCAAGATGAGACCGCATTGGCTATCAAATGCAGGGAAGGGTTCGCTGCTGTAACTCGTGGCTGGGAGATGTGCCGCGGCGTCCCGGGTTACTCTCCTAGCAATGTAGAAGGTTTGAGTCGTTGGGCTCGGACCCTTCAGACGTGTTTCGTGTGCGCTCTGTTTTAGACGACAATCTGGCTTTATATACAGTAATCAAAAGTATCTTGTATGGGGAAGATGGATGGGAAGTATCTATACGTATGACGGACATTGGAAGAGCTTAGACGGTGTTTGGTAGGAACAGTAATAAAGTTGTGAGCTCCTAAAACTGACTGAGACGTTCCTTGCATTCATTACCATATACGAACACCTGTTTGTATATGGTATTAACAGCTATGGTCGACGCCTTATCGATAGTTCATATTAATACATCTCGTCTGAGCAGGTTCTTGTATGGGCGTAATGAGTAACTTGGCGATAACAAAGACCCTATAATACTAAGACGACTCACTCCCTATCTCTCCCATGGTTAATGTAAATTTTGCAGTGCCACCTTGTGGTGGGTTTGATCAGCCCGGCTGCTGGTTGTAAACACATACAATTATATAATACATGAGATAGGTAAGTATGAATACACATCAATATGAAATTGTTATGAACAAATACACATCATCATCAGCATCATCATCATCGCCATCATCACACATCTTTCACATTCATATACATTTATACATATAATATAGCAACTGTTTAACCAAGAGAACAGCCAGCGCACCAAATGGTGGGTTTGATCACTTTGATTACACATTACAGGCTGAGTGAGCCGTCTTAGTATTATAGGGTCCTTGAGGATAGTAACCACCGTGCTATTATGGATGGGTAGAATAATGGATAATGTCTTGGGTGTTTACATTGATAGTGGCGGCGGAGTATACCGCTAGCCTTGATACCCCTGTCACACTATGACGTAACGAGCCAACGTAAGCCTGACGTGGTCACTTTTCGTCATTATGTTGACGTACGTTGGGTTATGTTATGATGACGTCAGAATGACGTCGAGCTACATCACGTCGTGTTACATCGGCGCGCGTCAAGGTTTTGAACCTGTTCAAAACTTTCGACGTGACTCGAACGTAAGGGTTTACATTCGCCGTACGTTCTGTACACGTTCGGTGAACGTCAATGACGTTAAACGGACATTAGTCAAACGCTGCTTACTTCGTTCCACTACGTCGACCCACATTAACGCCGGTGGAAACCTCCACGCGGTGTAATGGGAACGTCAGGAGAACGTACGCCGAACGTACTTCCAACGTACGTTCAGCATTTCGCCACCGTGTCATGACGTATGTAACGTTACGTGACGTTCTTCTGGTGATGGAATAACGTACATAACGTTCCGTGACCATAATGACCTTGTCCTCTCTCATTGAATGACGCTATCACTACGCTTTACCGACGTTACGCTCTCGTCAACTACGCTGCATCCACATTCAACTTGTGCCCAAATTTGCATACTACGCCGAGAAATTCGACGGTTTTCACGTTCTCCCTATGCTGACATCGTTACGTCATAGTGTGACAGGGCCTTGACGTAGTTCGGTAGAAGTAATTCGGGAATGAGAACGAGAACGATATGCGGGGATCGAACCCGTGTGGAATCATTGTATAAGTTGTCAACACCTGGGGAGATTGGTCTTAATTGGGGGAGCGAAAAGCAGGGTTATAACCAACGGCGTTACGAAGGAGGAGAGCCGGCGGCCTGGAAAAACGATGACGTCAAGAAGAATTAATTATGAATGAACCAACATATAAAAAATACACCGATTAAACTGGTGCACGCCGGTTAAAGGCGTAACGTGTAATCAACAGGTATGTAGGAACATTCCCCACGCGTGGGTAGGTGTATGTGAGTGTGTGTGGAGGGGGGGGGGGGGGAGCGATATGAGTCTGAGGTCAGACCACTCAGGTGTAAAGTCCCCCACAGCTCAATGTGTGTATGGGATGTGGGTGTGGGTGTGGGTGTGGGTGTGGGTGTGGGTGTATCTCATCACTGACACACATGTGTGCATTGTGTAATACTAATGTCACTAACACTGATCCAGTCACTGATACCAGTATATTGTATAATACTTTCCTAGTCAGTGACACACCTGTGTGTATTGTACAATACTGATCTAGTCACTGAGACACCTATGTGTATTGCATAACACTGATCTAGTCACTGACATACCGGTGTGTATTGTATAATACTGATCTAGTCACTGGCACACCTGTGTGTATTGTACGATACTGATTAGTTACTGACACACATGTGTGCATTGTGTAATACTGATCTAGTCACTGACACACCTGTGTGCATTCCATAATGCTGATCTAGTCACTGACACAGAGGTGTGTATTGTATAATACTGATCTAGTCACTGACACACAGGTGTGTATTGTACAATACTGATCTAGTCACTGACATATCTGTGTACATTGTGTAATACTGATCTAGTCACTGACACACCCATGTGCGTTGTATAATACTGATCTAGTCACTGATGCATGTGTGTATTGTACAATACTGATCTAGTCACTGACACACATACATGTGTGTATTGTACAATACTGATCTAGTCACTGTCACACATATGTGTATTGTACAATACTGATCTAGTCACTGACACACATGTGCATTGTATAATACAGATCTAGTCACTGACACACCTGTGTGTGTTGTATAATACTGATCTAGTCATTGACACACAAGTGCATTGTGTAATACTGATATAGTCACTGACACACCTGTGTGTGTTGTATAATACTGATCTAGTCACTGACACACATGTGCATTGTGTAATACTGATATAGTCACTGACACGCCTGTGTGTGTTGTATAATACTGATCTAGTCACTGACACACATGTGCATTGTGTAATACTAGGTACAGGCAGCGAAATTTAAAAATATGCACAGGGTACAATATTGTTATTCCTTCCTGTAGACGTTGAATTTACAAACCCAAATCCAAAAAGAGTTAGGCTATATATATTATTGTTTTTGAGATAATCAATTTTAAAGAATTAATATATAAAAATGTATTAATTTCCAATTAAAAGTGGAACTTTGACCAAGTATAATAACAAGTGGAACCATGTCAGGTGTTTTCTGCTAACCAATTTCTATTGTACATATATAAAGGAATTTAAAGTGCTAATTGCTAAATCAGTTTTTCAAGCAGATTTTTAATAAGACGATGTCAAAAAGTGCAATTCGTAACAAAAAAATCTTTCTCATTTGGCCAAATAGCCATTTTCAAAGCATGGTATTTTCTTGAAAAACTGCAACAATACTGAATAAATGCAAAATAGTTCACATATTCATAACAGTTTAATAGTCTATTTTTTTCCAGACCTCTATCTGCAGAGATTCAAAAGATATTTGCATCCAAAAATGTGAAAAAGTGTAATTGTTTGCATGTAAACAACATCTGTAAGTGAAATTTGTATAATTTTCCTATCTTTGAAAGCTCATTGCAGCTAAACAACCTCTTGAATCTTCCTCAGATTTGGCACAGTATTACAATAAGCATTCCCTGAGACTAATAGATATTATGTATATCAATATTATATCCAAAAATATGGAAAATATTGAATTTTGATTGAACATATAAAGATAAATTGTCAAAAAACCAAATATATTAATTTGATGAATTTTTAAATGTTGATTGTAGCTTAACCAATTGGTGTATCATCCTATAAATTGACAGTGCATATCATCTGGAGGTAATACACATTATCGTTTTAATATTCAATCTAGAAATACAAAATGTGAATTTTGATTGCATATACTAAAGAAAAGTGTACAAAATCAAAAATATAAATTTGTTCATCAAGCTTTGAACACTCACTGTGGCTTATCTAATAGTTGGATCTCCTTCAAATTTTGCACACATAGCATATGGAACTAATGCATATTAGCTATACCACAGATTTAAACTGAAAATATGAAAAGCTGTATTTTGATTGCAAATACAGATTAAAAGTGTATCAAACCAAAAATATTGATTTAAATAAATCTTTAAATATTCACTGTACATAAAGTAATGGTTGGATCTTCCCCATATTTGGTACAATATTAGATTATATATTTTGTGATATAACTCAATAGACATCAATGTCAAATACATGTTTCTAAATGGGTGTCATCATTGTGAAACTACTATGGTCAGCAAAGGCCCAAACAGGTTGGTGTCAATATTCTGCCTGCGCCTCCTTGGAATACATGGCACTATAGTAAGATTGGTATCATTAGAAAGGTAATTAAATTGTCTTTCTATCCATACCAAATCTTATTAGGTTTAAAATATTTTTTAATTCAGTAGATGGGCTTTAAACTTTCAAAATTATTTAAATTGCAGAATTTGACCTGATTGACCTTTTTGACCTAGGGCAAACCATATATGGTTAGAAAGGTGAGGTCATTGCGCTTCTTGTGATACCATCCCTGACTTTCTACGAGGTAGTGCAAGGAAGCGCGAGCCCATTAAAAATACCCTGTTTTAGCAGTTGTTTTCATTTAAATCAGGAATGAAGGAATATTCACTAAATACACTCATCATACAAATGGAGTTTACTTAAATACAAACTTACTATATATTCTATCCAACAACACCATCGGATAGAACATATGTTGATGTTCTAGGTCATGTAATTTCATCTAAATCATATACATACAGACATAGTTACAAGCATGTGAATATTGATGAAAAAAGCACCATTCCTGGACTTTTAATGGCCGCTGCCGGTACCTAGTAATACTGATATAGTCACTGACACACCTGTGTGTGTTGTATAATACTGATCTAGTCACTGACACATATGTGCATTGTGTAATACTGATATAGTCACTGACACACATGTGCATTGTGTAATACTGATATAGTCACTGACACACCGATATGTATTGCACAACACTGATCTAGTTACTGACACATATATGTGCATTGTGTAATACTAATGTCACTAATACTGATCCAGTCACTGATACCAGTATATTGTATAATACTTTCCTAGTCACTGCCACATCTGTGTGTATTGTACAATATTGATCTAGACACTGGCACACCTATGTGTATTGTACGATACTGATTAGGTACTGACACACATGTGTGTATTGTACAATACTGATCTAGTCACTGACACACCTGTGTGCATTGTATAATACTGATCTAGTCACTGGCACACATGTGTGTATTGTATAACACCGATGTAGTCACTGACACACCTGGTTGCATTGTGTAATACTGATCTAGTCACTGACACACCTGTGTGCATTGTATAATACTGATCTAGTCACTGACACACCTATGTGTATTGTACAATACTGATTAGTTACTGACACACATGTGTGCATTAATTTGTATAATACTGATCTAGTCACTGACACACCTGTGTGCATTGTGTAATACTGATCTAGTCACTGACACACCTGTGTGCATTGTGTAATACTGATATAGTGACTGGCACACCTGTGTGCATTGTATAATACTGATCTAGTTACTGACACACCTGTGTGCATTGTATAATACTGATCTAGTTACTGACACACACGTGTGTATTGTACTCACTGGCACACCTGAGTCCGATGCATAATACCGATATAGTCACTGATACCAGTGTAGTGTATAACACTGATCTAGTCACTGACATACATGTGTGTATTTGTACAATACTGATCTAGTCACTGGCACACATCTGTCCGATGTATAATACTGATCTAGTCATTGACACTCATCTAGTTGTATGTGTACATGAGTGTTTGTGTGTGCAGTATATGTACAGTGTGTATGTGTATTATATGTACATAAGTGGGAGTATGCACAGTATGTGTACATGAATGTTTGTGTGCACAGTATCTGTACATTAGTGTTTGTGTGCACAGGATGTGTATATTAGTGGTGTGTACAAAGCATATGTACATCAGTGTTTGTGTGCACAGTATGTGCACATGAGTGTGTGTGTGCGCATTATGTGCATATGAGTGTTTGTGTACACAGTATATATGCCCATGAGTGTGTGTGCACATTATGTGCACATGATGGTTGTGTGCACAGTATGTGTATATTAGTGTCTGTGTACAAAGCATATGTACATGAGTATGTGTGCACAGAATGTGTACATGAGTGTTGCATGCACATTATGTGTACATGAGTGTTTGCATGCACAGTATGTGTATATTAGTGTTGTGTACAAAGCAACATATGCATGAGTGTTTGCGTGTACAGTATACATGCACATGAGTGTGTGCACATTATGTCTACATGAGTGGTTGTGTGCAAAGCATGTATACATGACTGTTTGTGCACACATGATGTGTACATGAGTCTGTGTGTGCAGTATGGGTACATGAGTGTGCACAGTATGTGTATATTAGTGTCTGTGTACAAAGCATATTACATGAGTGTGTGTGTGCACAGTATGTGCACATGCGTGTTTGGGTGTGCAGTATGTGTACATGACTGTTTGTGTACAACGTATATATATATATGCACAGGAGTGTTTGTGTGCAGTATGTGTACATGAGTGTTAGTGTGTGAAGTATACGTACATGAGTGTTTGTGTCCACTAAGTATGCATGAATGGTAGTGTGTACATTATCTGTACATTATACCCACACATGGGCATTTGTGGGTACATCATGCGTAGGCCTATATGTGCCTTTATGTGTCCAGTATGTGTGCATGTGTTTTTATGCACGTAGTATTAAGTATGTCTAAGTGAGCATTTTGTGTGAATAGTACGTGGACAATGTCTGTGCGTCCGGTTCTATACCATAACCACACCCTCACATCAGGTCCATCTTTCCGCTCCGATCCCCCAACGTTTTGCAACCTGCCCGGCTTTGTTGACCCCCCCCCCCCCCCCAGGTGGTGGAGGTGGGGGGGGGGGGGGGGGTGCAGCGGGCGGCAGCAGCTTGGTGCAGGGGTTACACACCTGGCGCAACTCACCCGAACCCAGGGGGTTCCCACGGCAACAGGTCCAGACACGTCCCTGGATCCCCCACCTCGGCACTGCCGTGTGTGAGGGGTGGGGGTTGGGGAGAGGGAGAGAGGAGAGTGGAGAAAGAAGGGGGGGAGGAGGGGGGAGGAGGGGGGAGGGGGGAGGAGGAAGGGTGGGGGAGGAGGGGGAGGAGGAGGAGGAGGGGGGTGGGGGAGAAGGAGGGGGGCACATCGCACTTGTCTTATTAACCGGCTAACATGCTCGTGACAGTCATTGAAGTTGCATAGTCCAATGGCTTTCACATTTTTCCCTCATTTTTGAGATAAATGTATCAGGTTGACCATTATAACCTAATATGCATTATTCTGGGGTCACTTTGATTAAAGCTTTGATTTGCGCTGAAAGAACCTAACATAATTTCGACAAGCTTGCCAAACGTCCAGTTGTTGTGGTCCAGATTCATATCTGGCGATGGTCACACAATGAGGAATGACCTTATGTCCTGAAACCTGACTAAAGACATATATGGTACTGGAATGAGGGCCAGACTAATGAGGTCACGAGATTGACCTAATTGGTCAGTCCCCTCTCTACCTAATGGCTGTCTCAAAGTAGGTGTCCAATGGGATGGGGTAATATAATCACTGATTATTCTGTATAAGCTGTACCAAAGCATTAATTAATGCACCAGTACCTAAGTTGGCTGGTATGCAGGTATAGCAATACCTCAGGGAGTTTGACGCCTCTGCCTTGCAAAGTTGTAAACCACTGCCTTGTGGTACAGGTTCTTGACAGAACCGAAGGCTAAGGGAGCAAACCCTAAACAGAAAACCATGTCACTGTGGCAGCATTAAGGGCGGTTGATGTATGGAACTGCCAACATCTCCCGACCAGCCACTGCAGGGACAAATAGTTTTGCGCCTGTCTTGACATGTTCTTGCCGGTGTGAAACCTCTATTTGCTCCCCGAGAGAGTGCCACTGGTAACTTGCAAAAGCCAGCAGCACTTCAACACTTTTGCAGGCAGCTTTCATGAAATGTATACCATCAAGAGAAACCTGAAGCTGAGAGACATTAAGACCGACTCATGGACGCAACTCTCACAGCAGAGAGCTAAATGGAGAGCGGCAGTCAAGTAATGAAAGCAGTCTTTGTCGCACACACATGGGCATTTGTCTTTCGCATCGCGACCGACAGCATGATGATGATGATGACCTAGGTTGGATATATATAATCAAATATAAGTAATTGTTTTGATTTTGAAAAAGATATGTTTCATCGGACCATGCAACTTTAAACAAGCACTGATTAGCAGGGTGTGAGTGAGTGTGTGTTTGTATGTGTGTATGAGTATGTGAGTGTATATATGAGGGTGTATGCAAAAGTGTATGCAAAAGTGTATTGTGATTATATGAGTGTATGTGCATACATAAGTGTATGTTAGTATATGTGTTTGTATGTGATGTGTGTACAGGTATTGCAGTACCTACCTGCTAAAATACCTCAGGGAGTTTGACGCCCCTGCCTTGCAAAGTTATATACCACTGCCTTGTGGTGTACAGGTACTTGATAGAACCAAAGGCTAAGGGAGCAAACCCTAACAGAAAACCATGCTTCCGTGGCAGCATTAAGGGCGGTGATGAATTGGAACTCCCAACATCTCCCGACCAGCCACTACAGGGACAAATAGTTTGCACCTGTCTTGACGTGTTCTTGCCGGTGTGAGACCTCTATTTGCTCCCCGAGAGAGTGCTTCTTGTAACTTGCAAAAGCCAGCAGCAGTTCAAGACTTTGCAAGGAGCTTTTATGAAATGCACAACTGCACAAA
This sequence comes from Branchipolynoe longqiensis, assembly GCA_030323885.1. Lineage (NCBI taxonomy): Eukaryota > Metazoa > Annelida > Polychaeta > Phyllodocida > Polynoidae > Branchipolynoe > Branchipolynoe longqiensis. The sequence goes on along the minus strand of CM059198.1, from coordinate 52,057,329 downwards.
ATAGCGGCGCTTAAGAAATAAAAGCAGTCTTTGTCGCATTGCGACTGACAGCATGATGATGATGATGATGATGATGATATGTGTGCATGAATGTGAGTGTATATATAAGTGAATGTGTATGCATAAGTGTATGTATGTGAGTGTGTATGTGTGCTTGTATATATATGGGTCATTCTCAGAAACTGTGTGCCACTTGAGGTAGTTTACTTGAAATGCATATTTCAAAGGAACCCATTATTGGAGTGTCAATATTTAGATTTCATCATTTAGCCCAATAATGTGGGAGATATTTTAGATCAAAAGTAAATGTTAATATTGTGTATTATGTATCTTATTGGGATGGATGTAGCTAAATAAATAGTAAAATTACATCACTCATTTGTGACATTGTCAACAGCATTGAAAATAAAGTGTCACAAACTTAATCAAAACCTCTGAACAACAACCCATTTCACTTCAAATGGTCATAGACTATGTCTTCATTAAGTTGAAAACATTTATTTCTTTAAAAAAAAAAAAAAATAGTTGACCTTTTCTGGAGTCATTAACATCGTAACATTCGTTTCCACTTGCAAGTACTATCAAACTCTGCATCAAACACTGAGTACAGATACAGTACAGGAACTATTTTCACCATTTCACACTCTATGCATGGACCCAGTTATGGTATAGTAAAAGATCAATCCTGAAATTGCCCCTAAACATTGAAATTTGAGCCAAACATTTGTGTAAAATTGTTGATTCCACTTGGACTGTTACCTTGCTAATATTTTTCTGCTTTTCTCTTTAATCATCACAAATAAGACAAAACCATAGCAATGAGGTTTTAAATTATTATTACTACTGTTTATAAAGCAAGTGGCATGTGAAATGTCCTAAAAATGTCAAGCTTTGTATGGAAAATATTTGATTTTGGAGTCAGATTGGTTTCCATGCTAGACTGTTATTTATTAGGTGTGAGCATCATTTGACCTACTTAAAAATGTCAGAATATGTTTATTTTCAATTATTCAGATGCAAAAGGACATACACATTGAGGAAGCTTGTATGTAGGACTTTGACAGCATTTTGATTTTGTCGTACTGATGTCATAGTATTGGTACACAACTTCTGAGAATGACCCATATATGTATGAGTATATGAGTATGAGTGCATGTGTGTGAGTGTGTCTGACTAGGTGTGAGCATGTATGAATGAGGGATTGATTGGGTACTAAGGCAGCAAAGGCCATAATCACAGTTAGAAGTGTTCAACTTGTATTCTGTACGAATGAGTGTTCATTTGTGTGTGAGTGAGTATGTGTCTGTTATAAATCCGGCGGTACAGTGAGTGTATGTAGGGGGGGGGGGGGCAGTGGGGCAGTGGTGCGTGCACAGACGTGTGGCGCCCCCCAACGGATCTGAGTGTGAGTAGGATGGAAGTTTCTAGGTTAATCAGGCTCCTCCAGTCGATGACTGGGGGAGTAGATAGAGTTGGGGAGCAGATGGAAGCTTCCGGCCACATATATATATATATAAGTTTTCCCGAGGTACCAGCCTCGGATAGTCGTGGGTCAGGGAGAAGGAAGCACATCCGGGCCCAGCAATCTTTTAAATACTTTTTAGAATAGTCGGGAGGACCGCGCTATGGCAGCTACTGAGGAAGTATGGATGCCCAGAGAAGTTCACAACTATGATCGAGGCTCTACATACAGGAATGATGGCAAACGTTAGTGTTGGAGGGGAAGTCTCGGAATCGTTCGGGGTTACCAATTGGGTCAAGCAAGGTTGTGTACTGGCCCCCACGCTCTTCTCCACCTTCCTATCAGCAATGCTAGACGAGGCTTTCTGAGACATGGGGGATGGCATCTATATACAGTCCAGACAGAGTGCTGACCTATTCAATGTCGCACATTTCAGAGCGAAGACCAAGACTACTCGGATACTGGTGAGAGAGCTGCTATTCACAGATGACAATGCACTGGTTGCCCACTCTGCTGAAGAGATCCAGAAAATAGTGTACGCTTTCTCCGATGCATCAAAGAAGTTCGGCCTGAAGATTAACATCAAGAAGACGGATGTGCTGTACCAACCCAAATCTACAAGAACCCGAGAGGAGGAGATCATGGTTGACGGAAACAAGCTGAACTCTGTTCCGGAATTCACCTACCTCGGAAGCACTATATCAAGTGATGGACGCATTGATGCTGAAATACAGAGGAGGATGGCCAAGGCTAGTGCATCTTTCGGCCGACTACGCCAGAGACTCTGGAACAACCACCATGTGTCCATTCGGGTCAAAGGCAAGATCTACTGTGCAATTGTGCTATCCACCCTACTATACGGAGCCGAGGCCTGGACAGTGTACAGACGACAGGTGAAAAAGCTGCATGCCTTCATGATGCGACATCTGCGTTCAATCATGAGGCTAACCTGGAAGGACAAAGTGACAAATAAGGAAATACTCGAACGGACGGGCTGCCCTCTATGGAAGATCTTCTGATCAAAAAGAATCTCCGGTGGACTGGACACCTCATGAGGATGTCATCAGACAGGCTACCAAAGCAGATCCTCTATTCTCAACTGTCTTCTGGCTACAGAAAGAGAGGGCGCCCTCGTCTCCGGTTCAAGGAACCATCAAGAGAAACCTGAAGCTGAGAGACATTAAGACCGACTCATGGACGCAACTCTCACAGCAGAGAGCTAAATGGAGAGCGGCAGTCAAGTAATGAAAGCAGTCTTTGTCGCATCGCGACCGACAGCATGATGATGATGATATGATTTCGATGAACATCAACACATGTTCTATCCGATGGTGTTGTTGGATAGAATATATATTAAGTTGGTATCTAAGTAAACTCCATTTGTATGATGAGTGTATTTTGTAAATATTCCTTCATTACTGATGTAAATGAAAACGACTGTGAAAACAGGGTATCTTTAATGGGCTCGCGCTTCCTTGCACTACCTCATAGAAAGCCATGGATCGTACCAGAAGAAGCGCAATGACCTCATCTTTCTAAGCATATATGGTTTTCCCTAGGTCAATCAAGTCAAATTCTGCAATTTAAATAATTTTGAAAGTTTAAAGCCCATCTACTGAATTATAAGATATTTTAAACCTAATAAGCTTTGGTATGTATAGATAGACAATTTGATTCCCTTTCCAATAATACCAATCTTAGTATAGTGCTAGTTAGTGCAAGGAGCCGCAGACAGAATATTGACACCAACCTGTTTGGGTCTTTGCTGACAACACTAGTTTCGCAATGGTGACACCCATGTAGAAACATGTACATGACATTGATATCTATTGAGATATATCAGAACATATATAATCTAATATTGGGCCAAATTTGGGGAAGATCCCACCATTGCTCTAGCCTCAGTGAATATTTAAAGATTTATTTAAATCAATATTTTTGGTTTCAGACACTTTTAATTTGTATTTGCCATTAAAATACAGCTTTTGATATTATTAGCTAATTTATTGTCATAGCTAATATCCATTAGTCCCATATACTATGTCTGCAAAATTTGAATAAGATCCACCTATTGGATGAGCCACAGTGAGTGTTCAAAGCTTGATGAACAAATCTTTATCTTTTATTTTTTATACTTTTCTTTTGTAAGCGCAATCAAAATGCACTTTTTGTATTTCTAGACAGAATATTAATATGATAACGTATATTACCTCCAGATAATGTGCACTGTCAATTTATAGGAAGTTTAACCAATTGGTTAAGCTACAATGAACATTTAAAGATTCATTAAATTGATATATTGGTTTTCTGACATTTTGTCTTTATACGTTCAATCAAAGTTCAATATTTTCCATACTTTTGGTTATAATATTGATATCAATAATATCTATTAGTCTCAGTGAATGATTATTATCATAGTGTGCCAGATATGAGGAAGATTCAAAAGATTGTTTTGCTGCAATGAGCTTTCAAAGATTGAAATGTTGAAAAGAATCCACTTACAGATGCTGTATTATATGCAGGTATTGCAGGTATAGCAATACCTCAGGGAGTTTGACGCCCCTGCCTTGCAGAATTGTAAACCGCTGCCTTGTGGTACAGGTTCTTGACAGAACCGAAGGCTAAGGGAGCAAACCCTAAACAGAAAACCATGTCACTGTGGCAGCATTAAGGGCGGTTGACATATGGAACTCCCAACATCTCCCGACCAGCCACTGCAGGAACAAATATTTTTACGCCTGTCTTGACATGTTCTTGCCGGTGTGAAACCTCTATTTGCTCCCCGAGAGAGTGCCGCGGGTAACTTGCAAAAGCCAGCAGCACTTCAACACTTTTGCAGGCAGCTTTCATGAAATGTTTAAGACCGACTCATGGACGCAACTCTCACAGCAGAGAGCTAAATGGAGAGTGGCAGTCAAGTAATGAAAGCAGTCTTTGTCGCATCGCGACTGACAGCATGATGATGATGACAGATGCTGTTTACATGCAAACAATTACACTTTTTGACATTTTAGGATGGAAATATCTTTTGATTCTCTGAATATAGAGCTCTGAAATAAAATATGGTGCTACACTATTATGAATAGGTGAACTATTTATAGCATTTATTCAGTCTTGTTGCAGTTCTCAATGAAAATATCATGCTTTGAAAATGGCTATTTGGCTATGAATTGCACTTTTTGACAGTGTCTTATTAAAAATCTGCTTTACTAATTGATTTAGCAATTGACAATTTAAATTCCTATATATATATGTACAATGGAAATTGGTTAGCAGAACGTCCCTCACATCCTTCCACTTTTTATTATATTTGGTCAAAGTTCCACCTTTAATTCAAAATTAATACATTTTTATATATTTAATCTTAACAAATTATTATCTCCAGAACAATCCTATATATAGCCCAACTGTTTTTGGATTTGTGTTTCTAATTTCAAGGTCTGCAGGAAGGAATAAAAATATTGGATCATAGGCATATTTTTTAATTTCACTGCCGGTACCTACTACTAACCCCAACATGGATGGAGAGGTTCTCGTTTAATTTCTTTTTATTTAATGTTCTCTTTCATTCCTTCTTTTTTTCGGAGTGAGGTGAGTGACTAGTCTATTCTTCAGAATAAATGCCTGGTCATTGCCGGGACAATGATTGATACTGAGAATCAAATCGTCCCACCAGTAATAATTACCAGGCCGCCAGGGCATGTGACGGAAAAGCCTGCACTATAATTATTTTGTAATTCACTGTCATTGGTTATTAAAATTACATAATCCGACAAAAGAAAGCATTAATATTTCCAACAATTTTTTTAATATATTTTTTTATTATAGATTTGAACGTACATATCCAAATTAAATACTTATTAAGCATTCCTTGCTGCATAGAAGAGTACACCAAGTCAATTTAATACAACCTGTTACTGCTGAAGCCCATGGCACCCAGCCACTAGTTAGATTGGGAATTGGTGTGAATATGTCCATAACACAACACCGCTGAACAGGCGTGGAGGATGGTTGGTTGTTGGCATTTTACGTGTTTGCAACATCTAAGGTCATATCAGGACGTGTACCGACTTGTGACAGTGCGCACCCATGGTGACTTGATAGTGCTGCCCCACTAGGCACCCAGGCCACGACAACCATGACCTGATATCCTACTCAGTCACATTATCCTGACACCGAGCCAACCAGTCCTTGCCCTATCCTAATCCCTAAGGAAGCGACAAGCATCAATTTTGTACGTCACGAGTCAGTGACTTGGGTTTTTTTACGCCATGTCTCCAACTATGGCGATAAAAATGCATTCGCACCGATCGGTCCATTAAGCGATCGACTTTGCCGTCCATGCATTCGCATTCACAACCGGACATATTCCATTTTTTGTCGCATTCGCATATCGTATGCGTATATGGAAACTTAGCGTATGGCTCTGCACTTTTTGTGGATGCGACAATTAATACAACTCTCCTCATCTAATGACAATTCGTGACAGTTTGCACGAGGAACAGTTAGAAAGAATTACACTCCAGATTTCTCACGACACAATTTTCGCTATTATTATCAAATTCTAGCCCCCCCCCCCCTCCCTCCACCTCCTCCTATCCCACTTCCCAATCCCCCGGCCTCCAATCATAGACGGGCGCCGGGTCTCCAGTGTTTGCCGTCTTCCCACAAGGGGGCGCCTCAAACCTGGCACAGTTTACACGCACCGACGTAGTTTGCATAGTTAACACACAAAAAAGGACAGGGCGACCCAAATATTATAAATATACAAAGAGCTAAATTTTTCACTTGTCCGGTGTGATTTGTCAGTTGTCCCGGACAAGCTCTTATTTAGAACGATGCATATAAAATTATGTATATATATAAATTATGTGATATATAAGAATTATAGAAGTACAAATTTATGGAAGGTATTACTATTAGTAATATTACCAAATATTACTTTCACTATCTTGTTACTTGATATTCCTGGTGGCGCCCTCATCTGGCGCTCCACAACACTAAAACTAGTAACAGTGTGGAGTATACTTCCTTACTCGCCACGCAAAATCAGGGAAGGGGGCACCAGCATACATTCACTCCCCTACAGAGGGGAGGGGGGCACTCCACCAATTATTCCCCTATCATTTATACTCGTAAAAATCGTTAATCATATATATATATCATCATATATATATCATATATATATATATATATTATATATATATTTGTGTGTGTGTGTGTAGTAGTAGTAGTTTGTTGTTGTTTTACGCCCTAGCAACATCTAAGGTCATATCAGGACGGGTACCGACTTGTGACAGCGCGCACTCATGGCGACTTTATAGTGCTGCCCCACTGGAAGACCAGGCCACCAGCACCATGACCTGATATCCCACTCAGTCACATTATCCTGACACTGAGCCAACCAGTCCTTGTCCTATCCTAAAAATTCCGAGCGCCAGGCTAGGAAGTGACAAGTATCAATTTTTAAGTCATTGGTTTGACTCGACCAGGGTTCGAACCTACGACCCCGCGATCTCCCAGCACGGGAGACGGACGCTCTAACTCATTCGGCCATCCCGTCTGGTCCAGTAGTAGTAGTAGTAGTAGTAGTATTAGTAAAAGTAGTAGTAGCATCAGCAGTGTAATGTATGTAGCACAAGAAGACTATACTGACATCACAGGCAAGGAGCCACATGGCAAGGACATATCATATATGCCCAATAGATTAGGAAATTGTCTGAAGGAAATGCATAAATTGTCACCGCATTATATATTTGATCCGTCATCACCCCCCCCCCCTTCTTGAATTAAAAATAAACGAGTAGTACCTGAAAATAACCTCGTACCAATATAAATATATCCAAAGCAAACAAGATGGGATGACCTAGCAGCGTAGCATTCGCTTGCCATAAAAGTTTGTTTTATTTAACGACGCCTCTAGAGACCATTGATTTTCATATCATTGGCTATTAGACGTCAAGCATATGGTTATTCTGACGTATTTTTTTGGAGGAAACCTACTGCCGCCACATAGGCTACTCTTTCCGATAAGCAGCAAGGGGTCTTTTATATGCACTTTCCCACAGACAGGACAGCACATACCACTACCTTTGATGAACCAGTTGTGGACCACTGGTTGGAACAGAAAATAGCCCAAACTGCAAATGGGTCCACTGAGCAGGATCGATCGCATGACCGACACCTTCACAGGTGGACACTCTACTGCCTGAGCTACGTCCCGCTCCAGCGTCCGCTTCCTATGCGGGAGGTCGCATTTTCGATTCCTGCCCGAGCCTAATAGAAGGCTTACAAAATCAGTGGATGCCATAACCTAACCTGGCACTCAGCATTGCTAGGATATGACAAGAGTTGGCGTGTGCGTAATGTCAGGATAATAATATGTGACTGAGTGAGAAAACATAGCATGATGAGAGGGTATATTAAAGCTGCGTAGTCCGATGAAATATCAAATTTTCAAAACCAAACCAATTATTTAGATTTGATTTTACATATCTAACTTAGATACTGATGCCCTTATTAAGCATTTGTTTCTGCGTAGAAAGCAATACTAAGTCAATTTAACAGAACCTGTTACTGCAGAAGTCTATGGTGTCACAGTTTTGGCAAGCTTGCTAAAACTAATTTTCCATGTTTGCACCCAAAATATCTCAAAAGTTTACCATTTAAAATCAAAGTAACTTTGAACTAATGTAAAGTAGATACGAGTGATCGATCTAATATATTTATCTCAGAAAAAAAAGAGAAATTCAAAACCATCGGACTATGCAACTTTAATGGCGCAGCCAGTTTTACGGTAAATCACGATCCCTTAATCGCTAAAGTATAGCAAATTATTCCAAGCAGGCTATTTTAGCGAAATGGGCTGCCTACTTGTCAGTAGGCCTTCAAGCACATGGCTCTGAACAATGAACCCAGAAAGCCTCAGTTTGTGACCGCACACGACCCCAGGCCGACTACGTGACCCAGACGCAGGTAAGGAGCCCTGTTGGAGCCCTGGGACGCTATCTGGCCGAGCCCTGGTTAGAGACCGGCTCCATCCATGCCCGCCCAGTGGCCTGGTGTATATAGGACACCCTGACCCCGATAAGGGCCAACAGCACGTCGTACAGCGACCCAGATAAAGGACAGCTACACTCGTCACACTGACCCGGCCCGATAAGGTCATTTCCGGTTTGCAGACGACCGGTTATGTGTTGGGAATGTGCTTGCTTTTGCTCGTCTGGATCCAGGGCACTTTTTTCACAGAACCTGGTCCCCAGTGTTGCGGTTTCCGCAGCACACCAGTTTGCCAGGGACACACCCATTCAAATGCATTGTCAACAGTCGTGAGCAAATCTTCATACAGGAAAAGTCAAATATCTCTCAAATTACACCACCTAGAAACAAATCGCTTGGTACACATATAAAAAACATGTTTACCAAAGAGACTATATTAAATTGATAAGGTTGGGGTTCTGGATTTCTATTAATTTGGAATAAAACTAACCTTTTGCACTGCGCGTACCATCAAACTCAAGGCATTGTCAATGGTCGTGAGCAATGTTCATACAGAAAATACAGAAAAAGTCAAATATCTCTAAAACCACACCACCTAGAAACAAATTGTTTGGTACACATATAGAAAACATCTTTACCAAAACCATTATATTAAATTTATAAGGTTAGTGACGATGCTGTTCGATCTTGACGCATGCGCAGAAGCGATGTGGCCCAACGTGACTCCGACGTGGTGACTTTTCGTCATCACGTCGGGTCACATTAAAGTCACGTTACAGTCACATTAAGCTCTCATCACATCACGTTCACTCTCGTCGCCTCTCGTCGGAGGACATCGGGGTTTTGGACATGTTGAAAAAACTTCGACGTGATGCGACGAGTTGATAAGACGTTTGTGTCACGTTACGGTCACGTTAGGCTCTCGGTGACATTAGGCTCACGGTCACGTTAGGCTCTACATATGACCATGTTGTCTGGTTGGTTGGTTGGTTGGTTGTTTGATTGGTTGGTTGATTGGTTGATTGTTGGTTGGTGGTTGATTGTTGGCTGGTTGGTGGTTGGTTGATTGTTGGTTGTTGGTTGGTACTACTAGTGCTACTAGTACTACTAGTGATACTAGTGCTACTACTAGTTCTACTAGTGATACTGTCTGTCCATCTGTCTCTCCTCCCCTCCGTCTCTGTCTCTCTGTGTGTGCGTGTCTGTGTCAGTGTGTCTGTGTGTGTCTGTGTGTGTATGTGTGTCTGTCTCTCTGTGTCTGTCTGTGTGTGTGTGTCGGTGTCTATCTGTGTGTGTGTGTGTGTCTGTGTGTGTTTGTGTCTGCGTGTATGTGTCTGTGTCAGTGTCTGTGTCTTTGTGTATGTGTGTCTGTGTCTCTCCTCCTCTCTGTCTGTGTGTGTCTGTCTGTGTGTGTGTGTATGTGTGTGTGTCTGTGTGTGTATATGTATGTGCGTGTATGTGTGTGTCTGTGTGTGTCTGTGTGTGTCTGTGTCTGGCTATGTGTGTCTGTGTCTCTCCGTCTGTGTGTGTGTGTCTGTGTGTGTGTCTGTGCCAGTGTATGTGCCTCTCTGTCTCTGTGTTAGAGTCTGTGTCAGACAGACACACAGACAGACACAGACAGACAGACACACACACACACAGACAGAGACACAGACACTGACACATACACACACAGACACACACAGAGACAGACACGCACACAGACAGACACACACAGAGACAGACACACAGACATATGGAGAGACAGAGAGACACAGACACAGAGAGACGTTAGACCGTTGTTCCACCCACATTGACCACGCCGCAGTGTCGTCCAACTTGGCCCCGTATTTGCATATCAGTTATCACGTCAGGTTTTTCGAAAGTCCCTCATGTTGGACTCACGTTGGCCATTACGTTGTAGTGTGACTGCACCATTATACGAGGGCCTTCTAACATTGTAATGATTGCCCGTCCGACGGCACGACCACAAGGTGAAGGTCATGGACAAAGCTATTAATAGGGTAGATCATGGGGTCGTGGGTTCGAACCTTGGTCGATTCAAACCAATGACTTGAAAATTGGTGCTTGTCGCTTCCTAGCCAGGCGCTCGGCATTATTAGGACAGGGCAAGGGGTGGTGTGCTCAGTGTCAGGATAATGTGACTGAGTGGGATACCAGGTCATGGTGGGGGCGGCCTGGTTTCCCAGTGGGACAGCACTATAAAGTTGCCATGAGTGCCCACTGTCACAAGATGTAAAACAACAACAAACAAAACAAATCTTGTGCAGAAAAGGCTTTATTTGCAAGGACTTGTTTAAATAGACACAACCTTCTGTAAATAAGAATCCAAAAAGTCGCATGGTGGAAGGTACCGACTATTTACACATTCATGTTTGTTTGGTTGGGGCTTTAAATCCTAGCAACATCTAAGGTTATATCAGGATGAAGACCGCCTTGTATATGCACACACTCATGTGTTGCACCACTGGAAGACCAGGCTGCTGATATGCCACTCAGTCACATTATCCTGATACTGAGCAAACCAATCCTTGCCATATCCTATTAATGGCGAGTGCTAGCCTAGCTAGTGACAAATATCAATCTTGTAGTCATTGATTTGAGTCGGTCGGATTTCTAACCCATGACCTTCCACACGGTAAGCCAGTCAGCGCTCTTACCAATTCAAACACTCTGTCCGGTACACATTCATATTAGGATACTTGATAGCGACCGCGCCGCCCGAAGTCGGCTCACCCGAGCCCCCGGAACCTGATTGGTTGCTGTCGCGAGGCACGGGCCACCCAGCTGGGTGAGTCAAGGTGGCACAGCACGCACCGGCCATACACTGGCAGGTGATACTAAGCCCTGCAGCCTAAATAATATGGGCATAACTCGTTATACAATACGTAAGCACAGAAGAGCTGAATATTACTTCCCACGTGTAACCAAGGTTTTATTCATAAGCATAGGTGGTCATAAAAAGCTGATGACTACACAAGCAGTGGAGCTTGTCTGAATAAGACTGTATACATGCAAGCTTTCCCCGTGAGCTCATGTGAATGGCTCTGTCCAATGACAGGTGTGCTAGTCTGTTAGTGTTATATTACAGACACGCTCAAAAGCTGCACTCAGTGCAGACTTTAAAAGCTTGCTCCTGTGGAGGGCTACTTGAGCCATCGGGCCATATAACTAAGGGTTTAGAATAATGAAAAACGAATTTTAATGCGTAAACAATTACTCGCCGACATTGTAGTCCCAATCATAGTCTCAACCATGTTCCCTGTGGTGAAGTGGTTAGAGTATCTGACTTTTTTCTAGGTCGGACTCCTAATCTGAAGGTCAGTGGTTTGATTCCCCGTGCCCCCACCTCTGCCAATTTGGATTTCCACCGCTGTGTATAACTTACAGTGTCATCAAAGGCCAATTGCTCTCATACCATGTCTATGTGGTGTGGGAGGTTAAAAATCCCTTGGGCCGGTAAAAGTGTAGACTTGGGCTTTCTATCGACAAACTGTCTAATGGTGAAAACAAGTCTATTCAGACTTATCCATGATAGGCAGTATAAATCTTCAAGAAGAAAAAAAAAACAATGTTATATTCGCCGCCATTTTTTAAGACTATTTTGTTGGAATTATTTTGCAAACACACAGACAAACAAAGGAGCACACACACATTCGCTTTTATTTATATAGATGGGAGGGCCCTTATACCTGGTACAAACCAATGACTTTAAGATTTATACTTGTCACTTCCTAGCCAGGCGCTCAGCAATATTAGGATAGGGCAAGGACTGGTTGGGTCAGTATAATCCTTATTTGAGAGCCCCCCCCCCCCCCCCACTACCCTCAGTCTGAGAACTGTGATAATTATTGCACTGACCCAAAGGACAGCGTCCTCCTGACATCGACCACAGCGGCCTGCTCACACTGTCGCAGTGCAGCCTTTTGTGTGTGGATGATACAGCATTTATTATACTGTAGTTGTCTGCACTGATCTCCCAAGCAAGGAGTCGCATAGACAGGTAGAAGTGCAGTAATGGAAATGAGCAAAATCTGTCACTTGTCCATAGGACAAGTCTGGTGTGATTTTTATTTGTCCATCTGAATTTTCGCTTGTCCAGAGTAGGCCCTACTTACCTTGATTATCTCAGTTAACTTCATTGGTTACGGAAATAAAACTACACAAATAAATCAAAACAACAAAACAAATGTCATAAATAATGTAATTTTACACTTGTCCAAAGTAAAAGCTCAAACCATATTCTGCTTGTCCGCACGTACTCTCACTTAGCTCGGCAAGTGGCCAAGCTCTTGTTTCGAACGCTGGAGTGGATAGGGTGATTGTGCCAGGGAGCCAAGGTAGTTTAATGGTTAGGACGCTAGTCCCGGAATGGTAAGGAGTGTGGGTTCAAATCCTGTTCTAGGTGCAATATTTCCCATTTTCATCACCCCCATTACTATTGCTTTGTATTCTATTTTGTTATTTCCTACATTACATTTCATATTTGTATTTTGCTATGTACTTCTATAATGTGGTACGTTGAAGATGATCAAGCAGCCTGACGAGCAGAAAGGTCTGCGTTGAAGTAAGCCAGACATAGACCGTGGGATGGGTTCGGCGTGGAACATGTTACGACTGAAGCCTATGGTGTCAGACATTTTAAATGCTTGGCAAAATTAATTTGACACATGTTCACTTCAAATATTTCCAAAGTTAGCCATTTAAAATGAAAGTTACTTCAAACATAAAGTAGGTTATAACGATTAATCTAATGTGTCTATCTCAGAAAATGCCAGAAACTCAAAATCATCGGACTATATAACTTCAAAGTACAGGCCATATAAGTGAATGATGGCGCTGCGAGAGATGGTGCCCCACTTCCGGTGTTTTAAACACGCCAGGTCGCAGCTTCAGTTCCTCCCCAGGCACCAGCGATATGAACGTATAGATCTTAGCGAACAACCCTTGAGCATGACCTACTTTATCCACAGCCGCTAATAACTACGTCATCAAGCGCCGCTGTGATTCCGTCATCGTCCACAAGGGGGCGGGGTGGGGGTGGAGGGGTGCAGCAGTAGGTGCTGCTGGGTCACTCAGTCTTGAAATGCTAAAGGGTGCATTCATTACACGCGGCACGCGGCATGCGGCATGCAAATGCGAATGCGACAAAAAATCGAAACGCCTTGAAGTCTATGGGCTACATTCCTTACACGCGGTATGAGAATGCGAATGCGGCAAACCGATCGGTCCATGTAGCGATCGGTGCGGCATGCAGTATGCGGCACGCGGTGTGCGAATAGAAACGTCAGTCGCACTTGTCCATAGGTTTAAGGCCGGAGGAGGCGACTGATAATTACGGACACGTTTGTGCTAAGGGGAAACATATGGTAGTGGTGGTGGTGGGGTTCAGTCAGTCGCACTTGTCCATTAGTTTTAGACGAGGAGAGGCGACTGAGCATTACGGAACGGTCACACACAAGGGTGCTGAGGGGAAACATATGGTAGTGGTGGGGGTTCGGGTTGGTAAAAATGCTACCAGAGCCACAAAAATATGAATACTTATCTATAATTTGGTAATTATAAAGGTAGGAATATAGCCAGTCGTGTGCCGCATGCAGCATGCCGCATGCCGCGTGTAAGGAATGCTGCCATTCACATACCGCATGCCGCGTGTAAGGAATGCCCGCTTTAGCCAGGTTCAGAAATCACCCCGAGCTGAATGAATTAAGAATAAGAGCGAGGTCAACCTGTGAGGGACACCCCTACCCCCACCCCTCGCATCCTCCCTCCTCGCACTTCGGGTTCACTGGAATGTGACCACACGGCAACAGGTATTGCCCGCACCACCACCAACGGCAGGTTCACAGCTGCACCAGCAGATGGTGCAGTTCTGGGCACTTAAAGTTGCAGTCCAATGGTTTTGAGTTTCTGTCATTTTTCTGAGACAAATATATTAAATTGATTTAAATTGATTTTTATAATCTACCTCACTTTAGTTTGAAGTAACTTTTATTTTAAGTGCCTAACCATTGAGATATTTGAAGTGCAAACATATCAAATCAAGTTTGCCGGTATGTGCAGTGCAAACCGTCTATTTTATTCAAAATTAATAGTAATTCAGAACCTTAACCTTATAAGTTTAATATAATCTGTTCTTTGAATGTGTTTTCTATGTGTTCCAATCAGTTTGTTTCTAGGTGGTGTGGTTTTAGAGATATTTCACTTTTTCTGTATGAAGATTGGTCATGGCCATTGACAATCCATTGAGTTTGCCGATATGCGCAGTGCAAAAAGTCTCTTTTATTCAAAATTAATAGAAATGCAGAACCCTTACCTTATAAATTTAATATATTCTGTTTGTTGAATGTGTTTTCTATATGTGTTCCATCAGTTTTTGTTTCTAGGTGGTGTGGTTTTAGAGATATTTCAATTTTTCTGTATGAAGATTGGTCACGGCCATTGACAATGGATTGAGTTTGTCGATACGCGCAGTGCAAAACGTCTATTTTATTCAAACTTAATAGAAAACCAGAACCATAACCATATAAATTTAATATAATCTGTTGGTTGAATGTGTTTTTTATATGTGTTCCAATCAGTTTGATTCAAGGTGGTGTGGTTTTAGAAATATTTCACTGCCATTAATGATATTGCTCGCTGCCATTAAGTTTGCAGTGTGACCTGATGTTGTCCTGCAGCCAAGTTGTGTGCGCACTGACCTAAATACCTATGCTGACGTCATATGAAATAGGTCTATAATACGATGGTTTTGAGTTTGGACCACTTTCTGAGATAAAAACATCACATTGATCATTATAATTTACTTTACTTTAGTTTGAAATGGCTTATATTTTAAATGGCTAACTTTGGAGATAATTAAAGTGAAAAAAATGCCAAAGTTAATTCATGCCCCAATTCTGACACCATAGGTAATCAGCATCAGCAGCAGCAGCATATTCTATTAAATTTTCTTAGCGCCCCCTTCTGCCACAGTAACAAATGCTTAATAAGTGCACTCGTATCCAAGTTGCATATGTAGGATCAAATCTACGTTAAGTGTTTTGATTTTGACAAATTGATGCCTTCATTGGACTATACAACTTTAACTTCGGAACGAGTTAGGTTTTTTTGTTTTTTGTTTGTTTGTTTTAAGTCCTAGCAACATCTAAGGTCATATCAGGACGGGTACCGACTTGTGACAGTGCACACTCATGGCGACTTTATAGTGCTGTCCCACTGGGAAACCAGGCCGCCGGCACCATGACCCGATATCCCACTCAGTCACATTATCCTGACACTGAGCTAACCAGTCTTTGTCCTATCCTAATAATGATGAACGCCAGGCTAGGAAGCAACAAGTATCAATTTTTAAGTCATTGGTTTGACTCGACCATGGCTCGAACCCACGACCCCACGATCTCCCAGCACGGGAGGCGGGCGCTCAAACTCATTCGGCCATCCCGTCAAGTTTAACTGCTATTTTATAGCATCTATTTCTTTTGTCAATAGTCCTGTTATTATTTTCTGATGACGTTATAGATGTCTCTACGTATATATATATATAACTGTAAAACAGAACAATACAAGATATTCAGGAGAGTGCGTGGTTAGCTTCTTTCCACAGCTGTCACTGCGGCAATGTTGTCTGTCACTGAACAACTGTCAGTGTGTGACCACAAGTCGGTGTGCAGTGAGCACCTGGTAACTAACTGGCAGGTGGGGTATGCTGGTGCTTTGGATCGTGACATTAGCAGACACTCACTCCTACACACGTTGCACTCAAGTCACTGCTCGGTCAATGTGCTTGTTTGTTTGTTGTTTTACATCCTAGCAACGGTTGGTAGTTTTACGTCCTGGCAACTTCTAAGGTCATAGCAGGATGGGTACCGACTTGTGGTAGTGCGCGCTCATGGCGACTTTATAGTGTTGCCCCACTGGGAGACAAGACCACCAGCACCATGACCTGATATCCCACTCAGTCGCACTATCCTGACACTGAGCCAACCAGTCCTTGCCCTATCCTAATAATGCTGAGCGCCTGGATAGGAAGGGACAAGTATCAATTTGTAAGTCATCGGTTTGATTCAACCATGGTTCGAACTCGTGGGTTCGAACCCCACGATCTACCAAAACGGGAGACGGACGCTCAACTCATTCAGCCATCCCGTCTGATCCCAACCACATCAGAACGAGTACCGACTAGGGACAATTCGCATTCATCGCGACTTTATAGTGCTGCCGGCACCATGACCCGATATCCCACTGAGTCACATAAAAAAAAAGTAAAACAAAGACGAAAACAAAAACGAAGAATTAGCTGATATCCAACCACGGCAGTGGGGCAACACTAAAAATCCAACCGGAGTGTGCACTGTCACAAGTCGATAACCGTCATAACGTGATTTTAGATGTTGCAAGAACGTAAAACCCCAAACACTTGGCCGCTTTGCAAGGGATTTTTCCTGAGGTATCTTGGCACTCATACGCTGATTGGTTCCATAAGTCACGTGACACCCGCGCCATGGTGACGTCACTGGGCACTGAGCTGAGCATAGACGTGAGTCACGCCTTGTGATACATCCAGTCACGTGGTCAGACCATCACCACACCACCCTCCAGGAACCAGCAGCCATGCCACCCTCCAGGCACCAGCCATACCACCCTCACGGGTACCACCAGCCACAGCAACCTCACGGGTACCGCCAGCCACACCCCTCACCGTACCACCAGCCATACCACACCACCAGCCACATCACCCTCACGGGTACCACCTGCCATACCACCCTCATGGATAACACCAGCCACACCCCTCACCGTACTACCAGCCACATCACCCTCACAGTACCACCAGCCACACCACCCTCACCGCACCACCAGCCACACCACCCTCACAGTACCACCAGCCACACCACCCTCACCGTACCACCAGCCACACCACCCTCACCGCACCACCAGCCACACCACCCTCACGGATACCACCAGCCACACCACCCTCACCGCACCACCAGCCACACCGCACCACCAGCCACACCCCTCATCGTACCACCAGCCACACCCCTCACCATACTACCAGCCACACCACCCTCACGGGTACCACCAGCCACAACCCTCACCGTACCACCAACCACACCCCTCCCCGTACTACCAGCCACACCACCCTCAGCGTACCACCAGCCACACGACCCTCATGGCACCACTAGCCACACCCCTCACCGTACCACCAGCCACACCCCTCACCGTACCACACCACCCCCCAGGTACCAGCCACTCCACCATCCAGGCACCAGCCACACCACCCACACGGTACCACCAGCCACACCACCCTCCAGGTACCACCAGCCACACCTCTCACAATACCACCATCCACACTACCCTCCAGGCACCAGCCACACTACCCTCCAGCCACCAGGTCCATCCTGCACTTCGTTGATCCCGCGTCTCGTTAATGTGACTGAGTGGAATATAAGATCATAGAACAGGATTCAAACCCATATTTCTTGCCATTCTCGGCCTAGTGACCTAACCATTACACTATCTAGGCTCCATGATGCAATCACTCTATCCATACCTTCCTGTATTTGCGGATCCATGCCTGAGGTCAGTGCAAACTACTAATAAGTACTACACTCACATAAGATATCATCATGGAAATAATCAACTCACCAATATTTCATATCTTGGCAAAACATGTGTAAAAGAGTAAAGAACGGGTTTCACTAAACTACCCTAGTGTTTATCCTATGCAACATTCGACCAAACATTACCTAAGTTTTAGTAACGGCATTTAGAAATTACATGACTGGTTGGGTAGATTGCGTATGAGACCGTCTGTGTTACCTGATTGGTCTGTTATCTGATTGATAAGGGATGAGCATGATACACTATTGTGGAATGTGGTTTAGTGGAGCTAAGCTATCTTCGTGGTGTACTCAAACGATAGTGAAACACGACCTTTGCCCCGGAAGTGACCAAGACGCGGTGGCACACTTCTGGTACCGGGAGTGAAGAGAGTGCATGCGCCTATCACTAGTATCATCCAATTAGACTTAGAACCTTCTTAAGGCTTCGATACCAATTTTCAGAAAGTATTATGAAATATTCATGGCCGATGCGCGGCAAGGAAGGACGAGGAGGCGGGAGTGGAATAAGAGGGCAGTTTATTGAGTAAGTGCCCGAGGCGTTTCATGAACATACAATGAATGTGAGGTGTAATAAATCAACAGTACAGGTAAAGGTAAAATATAACATCATGTATGATGCATGCTCATGATGAGAGCGTCAAATGTCAGTGTTATAATGAAGTGTAAAATCAGGTAATGTCAGTAGTTGGGAGGTGGGCCCGAGGAGCCCTCAACCAGGAGAGAGGAGAGGGCTCGAGGGGCCGCCGAGGGAGCGAGGCGGGGGACGTAAGCGTGGACCGCCTCAGAGGTCCAGGTCCCTTGGGCCATGATGTCGGAGATGTCGACTCCGGCGGCATGGCAGGCCTGGGCGGCGCCCCGGCGGAGGCTGTGGAGGGTGAAGGCCTCGGCCCCCCGGACACCTCGGGCGTGAAGGGCGCCTCGCATGAGGGCAGTGAGTGTGCGCGGGTCGAGGGGGCGACCGGAGGGCATGATGAACGCCGGGGCGTCGGGAGGCGCGGGGGACTGCCGGGTGGCCGCGTTCCAGGCGGCCAGAGGGCAGAGGCCCGGCCTCGGGCAGGCAGGGATGAAGAGGGCGACGGCGCCCGAGGGCCCGGATATGGTCTTTGAAGTCCTGACCGTGACCCGGAGGCCGCCGGGGGCAGGGGCGACGTCGCCGCGGGTGATGGTGTGGGGGCCCCCCCAGCCCTCGGGACTCGGCGACAGCAGGTTGGATTGTCGCAGCATGCCGAAGTACCCGAGGAGAAGGGCGGCCCGAGGGGTGAGTGAGGCCGGTCCCGCGAGGGCGAGGTGGGAGATGACGAGGGCGAGCAGAGGAGGCGTCAGAGGGGGCGCCTGGCGAGGCGCGTGGGTCGAGGCGCGCTCGGCACCTCGGCAGACGTCCTTGGCGAGGGCAGAGTCGAAGGCGGTGGTTGACCCTCCGGCCGCCCCGGTCCAGGTGCGCGCCCCGGACAGGGCGTTCTTGATGGAGGCCGGGGCGAGGCCTCGGGCGTAGAGGCAGGCAGTGTAGCCGGCGATCTGGAAGTCGGTGGGGGCGAGGGGGGCGAGCCCTCGGGCCACACAGTAGGTAACGTAGTCGCGGGCCTGGCGCCGGCGGTTCCTCCATGTCGAGGGGGCCAAGGAGGCGAGGCGCAGGCGGGCGATGTCCTCCACCTCGGCCGGGGGAAAACCTGCATCAGAGGCCGGGGTTAAAGGGGAAAGCGTCATGGGAGGGGGATATGCTGCGGAGCCCGAGGCGGGCGACGCCGGCGCGGGCCACCTCGGCCCAGGGTCCGTCGAGGTGGGCGCGGCTGAGCGCGTCGGCGAGGACGAGCTCGGCCCCGGGCTTGTGGAGAATGGTGAGGGTGAAACATCGGGTCGCCGCGAGGAGCCAGAGCTCCCGAGCGCAGGTCCCGAGGGTAGCGTCGCGGGCGCGGCCCGAGGTGAGGGAGGCGGCGGAGGCCATGTTATCAGTGTTGATCACGATGGTGGCCCCCGCCACGTCCTCAGGGATGAGGGCGCGCAGTGCAACGACGAGGTTGACGGCCTCCAACTCGTGGATGTCGGGGAACCGCGCCCGGAAGTCGAGGGTGTACCCTCGGGCGTAACAGTGGGTGGCGGAGTAGGCGCCTCCGCCCGTGAGGCAGGAGTCGCACTCTATGACGTGGACGCGCCCTGCCGGGGCGCGGAGGAGGTGGAGGCCGTTGGAGGCCCGGCCGTAGAGGGCGAACCACCTCAGGTCCCGGAGGGCGTCGTCGTCGAGGGTGAGCGAGGCGCAGCCGAAGCAGCGGCGGAGCGCCCCGAGGAGGCGACTCATGAACCTCCGGGCGGGGAGCACACAACTGCCCACGTGGTTCAAGCGCCCGAGGAGGCTCTGGAGCTCGCGTCGAGTTATGGCAGGGCAGGTGAGGCGGGCCTCGCATGAGAGGATGAGGTCGTCGACTTTGTCGGGGGCGATGCGAACCGTCATCGCCTCGCTGTCGAGGGCGAAGCCTAGCCAGGTGAGGCGGACAGCGGGGGGGTGGCACTTCCCAGGCGCCACGTCGAGCCCGAGGGTGGCAGCGAGGGCGAGGAAGGCGTCGAATGCCTGGCAGGCCTTGAGGTATGAGGCCTCGCACCCGACAAAGTCGTCGACGTATACCAGTGTGTGGAAGCCGTCGCGCCTCATGATCCAGGCGACGGCGGCCGTCACACGGACGCAGGCCGCGCCCGAGGAGCGGCAACCAAAGGGCAGGGCGAGGTCGATGTATACCCTCTGGTTGAGGGTGATGCCGTAGAGGGGGCAGGCGAGGGGGTCGGCGCGGAGTTGCCGGTATGCGCGGGAGATGTCGGCCGACCAGAGGTATGCGCCGGAGCCCTCGCCCGTGAGGCGGCGCCCGAGGTCAGCGACTGAGGGGAGGGTGTAGGAGTGGGGTTTCCCGAGGTATTCCCGGCGAGGGATGCCGGCATTGACGTTGGCGCCGGGGGGAAAGGAGAGGTCGGATTTGGGGCGGGTCGTCATGGGGGAGACCTGGGTCCAGGGAGTGAAGCGAGGGATGGTGAAGGGGCCCGCGAGGGCGCCGAGGGCGAGCTCGGTTTTGATGAAGGCCTCTATGTGGGGGGCGTGCTCAGGGGCCTCGCGGTGGTTGGTGAAGGTAGGGCGAGGGGGGTAGAGGCGGAGAAGTTGGCGGGGAAGCCGTACTCGAGTAGGTCGAGGAGGGCGGGGTCGGGGTAGTCGCGGAGGCGGTCGCGCCAGGCGTGGATGTGGAGGCCAGAGGGGAGGGGGATGCGGGCGGCCAAAAAATTAGGGAGGCCCGCTTCCCTGAGCGCGGTGTATGCGCGGGTGAAGGTGGGGTAGCGGGCCCAGGCTTCCTTAGAAGCATGGGGCCAGATGGCGAGGAGGGTGGGGCGGTATTGGTGGGGGGAGGGGCCGCAGGAGGGGGCGGCGGCGGGGAGGTGTCTTGGATATGGGGTTGAACCACGTCAGAGATGTGCTCGCTGAGGTCGTGGTTGGGTGCAGGCTGGGTCGTTCATCATGCCCTCCGGTCGCCCCCTCGACCCGCGCACACTCACTGCCCTCATGCGAGGCGCCCTTCACGCCCGAGGTGTCCGGGGGGCCGAGGCCTTCACCCTCCACAGCCTCCGCCGGGGCGCCGCCCAGGCCTGCCATGCCGCCGGTGTCGACATCTCCGACATCATGGCCCAAGGGACCTGGACCTCTGAGGCGGTCCACGGGGGGGGGGGGGGGGGGGGGGGGGCGGGGCGGGGGGAGGCCGGGTGGTCGGCGGGAGATAAGAGAGGAGTGGCGGTTGGGTGCAGGGTGGCGGTGAGATAGAGGGTCTGTTGGGCCGCGGCGGGTGGCGGCAGGGGGGGGGGCTTTGAAGCCTGGTGTGGTGTGAGCGGTTGGGTGCTCTGCGGTCAGGGCGCGGGCGGGCCGGGCGGGCGGCGGGATGTGAGGGGGCGGCGAGATGTGAGGGGGCGGCGAGATGTGAGAGGGCGGGAAATCAGTGGGCGGTGAGATGTGAGGGTGGTCGGTTGTGGGTGTGCGTGGGTCGGCGTGGGGGGGTGGGTGGGGCCGGCTGGGTCCCTCCGGGCCGGGCTGGAGGGGGCGGCGGACTAAAAATCCGCCGAGGGGGCAGGGCCCCCCCGCTACCGGTTTCGTTTGCTGTTGCACACGGCCTCGGAGTGCATGGTGAGGAACTTTCTAACGTTGGCACAGTATGCGCAAGCATGTCGATACCTCGACGCCCCCTCCCCATGTGTCTCGCCGGCGCCTGCCCGGTCGCATGAGGCGGGGTCGCGGTTCCAGGAGGGGCATGGGGCACCGTGGGATTCGCGGAGGTAGGGCGTCGGTCTGGGGGCGGGGGAGGAGGGGTCTGGGGGCGGGGCTGGGGGGGATGGGGAGGGCGCCTGTGGGTGTGGTGAGGGCCTCCATCCTGAGCATGTTGATGGCGGCGGGGTCGTGCCAGCCGTGTGGGAGCCTACCGTCCGCGATCCATGTGAATACCGTCTCGGAATAACGGCGGACGGTAGCCCATGGGTGGACGAGATTGTCTCGGTGGATGGTAAGGGCGTGGTGGCTGAGTCCGGGAAGGGAGTGGGCGGGGAAGGCGGGGTGGGCCTCGAGCATGCGGAGGGCGAGGGTGTACTCGTCCTTGGTCGCCTCCCCTCGCTTCACCGCCTTTCTCTCCGCCCCCCGCTCTATGAGGTCACAGGGGAAGATGTAGTGGGGGGAAATACCTTTCCGTCGACCGGCGTTGTGTGTGTCGGCTGAGTCGAGTATTTCCCGGACAGCGTCTGCAGCGGAGGTGGCCGAGTGGGCGTGGGCGTCGCGGTAGTGGAGCGGGGGCGGGGCCTCCGAGGTCTGAGAGGCGGATGCCCCCCCCCTGGTGAAGCGGATGTAGTCGGGGTGAATGGCCCCCGGGGCCGCCGGCAGGGGCGGCGGAGGCGGGTGAGCCCCCCCCACGGTGTGGCGGGGCGTGCGGGGGGCGTCGATGTGCTGAGGCGGCGCCGGCGGGGGCGCGGCGGCCGGGCGGGGGCGTGGTGGGGCGCGGCTCCGCGCTGGTCCCGGGCGTCGATTATGTCGAGCCTCGCCGTCATGCGTTCCATGGCCGCGACTGTGTCGAGTAGCGTGGCCTGCATGGTGCGTCCCCATTCCGATGGGGGGTCGCCGGGGGCGGTCCTCGGGAGAGGGGCGGCCTGAGGGGGCGAGGAGGGCGCGGATGAGTGTGTCGATCCGGTCGATCCCGCCTCGGAGATGCGCTGTGCCTCCCTGCGGGCGGCGCGCCTCCCCCGGCCTCGTCCGTTAGGCATGTTGGGCGTGTAGAGAGATGAGGCCAAAGAAAAAGAGGTGTGAGGAGCGGAGTCTGTGGAGGCAGGAGGGCGAGTGGCCGGAGGAGAGGCTGGAGGCGGTTATAAGGGAAGAAGGGGGGGGGGGGGGGGGGGGGGGGGGGGGGGGGGGTATGAAGAGAGGGAGAGAGCTGGAGGCTGGAGGACAGAGGGGGGGGGGGGGGGGGGGGGGAGGGGGGGGGGAGGGGGGGAGAGAGAGGGGGGGTGCGTCCTCCCTCACCTCGCATCAACCGCAATGCGAGCATTACGACCAATGTGGTTGGTTGGTCGTTGGAATTGTACGACTTGGCAACATCTAAGGTTATATCAGGACGGGTACCGACTTGTGACAGTGCGCACTCATGGCATCTTAATAGTGCTGCCCCACTGGGGAAATCAGGCTGCCAGCACCATGAGCCGATATCCCACATTATCCTGACACTGAGCTTAACCAGTCCTTGCCCTATCCTATTAGTATAATACCCCTGTCACACTACGACGTAACGAGCAAACGTAAGCCTGACGTGATCACGTTTCGTCATTACGTTGACGTACGTTGGGCTACGTCACGATGACGTCAGAATGATGTTAGACTGACGTCAAGCTACGTCACGTTACGTCGTGTTACGTCGGTGCGTGTAGAACCTGTTCAAAACTTTCGACTTAACTCGAACGTAAGGGTTTACATTCGCCGTACGTTCTGTACACGTTCTGCGAACGTCAATGACGTTAAACCGACGTTAGTCAAACGCTGCTCACTACGTTCAACTACGTTCCACTACGTTGACCCACATTAAACCCAGTGGAAACGTCCACGCGGCGTAATGGGAATGTAAGGAGAACGTCAGGAGAACGTACATTCAACGTTTCACCACAGTGTCATAATGTATGTAATGTCATGTAACGTTCTTCTGGTGATGGAATAACGTTCATAACGTTCTGTGAGCATAATGACGTTGTCCTCTCTCGTTGAATGACGGTATCACTATGCTTTACCGACGTTACGCTCTCGTCCACTACGCTGCATCCATGTTCAACTTGTGCCCAAATTTGCATACTACGCTGAGAAGTTCGACGTTTTTCACGTTCTCCCTACGCTCACCTCATTACGTCGTAGTGTGACAGGGCCATTAGTTAGGAAACGACAAGTATCAATCATGTAAGTCATCGGTTTGACTCGATTAGGCTATGGATAGGGAAAGGACTGGTTAGCTCAGCATCAGTTTAATGTGACAGTTGGATATTGGGTCATAGTGCTGGCAGCCTGATCTCCCAGTGGGGCAGCACTAGAAAGTCACCATGAGTGTGCGCTGTCAAAAGTTGGTGCCCATCCTGATATGACCATAGATGTTGCTAAGACAAAATAAAACAACAATTAAACAATCTCCACCTCGCCCTCTGCACCAGACGGGATGGCCGAATGAGTTCGAGCGCCCGTCTCCCGTGCTGGTAGATCATGGGTTTGTGGGTTCGAACCCTGGTCGAGTCAAACCAATGACTTAACAATTGATACTTGTCGCTTCTTAGCCAGGTGCTTGGCATTAATAGGATAGGGCAGGGACTGGTTGGCTCAGTGTCAGGATAATGTGACTGAGTGGGATATCAGGGCATGGTCCCGGCGGCCTGGTTCCCCAGTGGGGCAGCACTATAAAGTTGCCATGAGTGCGCACTGTCACAAGTCGGTACCCATCCTGATATGACCTTAGATGTTGCTAGGACGTAAACCAACAACAAACTAATGGCACTATGTGTATCCAACTGCCCGCTACTGACTAAACATTATACAACCACCTGTGTTATGGGTTTCTTCTTTCCACGGCACCCTACGCCAGAACATTTCATCCTAACCATTGAAACGAACTGCCAATGTGTGCTAATATATTAACACTGGGCTACACGTTGTGTGGCTGACTTCTGACTTTTACAGCGCCGTCATTAATAAAAATGTGTTAATATGTATCAATGTATCTCATTATTCACCACTCTGTAATTTCTTATTCGTTAGTACATGTTTTTGGTCTTCCTCATTCCATTGTTCAGTACATTATCCCAGTAATGCAGAGCGGCAGGCTAGGTAGCGACAAGTATCAATGTTAAAGTCATTGGTCTGACTCTACGGGGGTTCGAACCCACGGATTAATCATTAAAGCACACACAATTAATTACACAAATCATTCAAAGTAATTTGTGTAAATAATAGCCAGAATCTACAGGCAGAAGACTTAGTGCCTCGGTTCTGACAATTGTGTTATTCTGGCAAATAAACTATTTTACCACAAAAGAAAAAAAAAGATGACACCGACACGTGATCAAACTGAATAGTTGCACCACACTTACACCAGATAGGAGCAGCCGGTGAAACCTTTACCTTGTAAGTTGTATGGGCAGACATGTGGACAACGCACAGACATACACATACACACACAAACACACGCTGACTCATGGCGAACCATAATCAACAGACTGCATTCACACGTCATCGAAAATGAGAGTACCGTAATCTTCACTTATTTATTATACACCACAGTCACACCATGAATGACATTAATTTAGCTACATGTGGGGGTATGTGGAGGTGTTATGTGGCGGTGGTAGTAGTAGTGGCGTTGGTACAACAGATTTGTCTGTTTGTTTGTTGTTGGTTTACGTCCTAGCAACATCTAATGGCCCAGTCACACTATGACGTAATGACCAACGTGAGTTGATAAGATGTCCGCATCACGTTACGGTCATGTTAGGCTCTCGGTCACGTTAGGCTCACGGTCACGTTAGCTCTCGTTATGACCATGTCGTCTGGTAGGTTGGTTGGTACTACTAGTTCTACTAGTGATACCAATAACACTTCTAGTGCTACTAGTACTACCAGTGCTACTACTAGTACTAGTGCCACTACTACTACTAGTGCTACTAGTATTACACGTGCTACTAGTACCACAAATAATAACTTGGCCCCGTATTTGCATATCACGTCGGGTTTTTCTAAAGTCGCCCACGTCGGACTCACGTTGGCCATTACGTCGTAGTATGACAGCACCATAAGGTCATATCAGGACAGGTACCAACTTGTGACAGTGCGCACTCATGGCGATTTTATAAGACTGCCTCATAGGGAGACGAAGGCCACCAGCACCATGAACTGATATCCCACTCAGTCACATTATCCTGACACTGAGCCAACCAGTCCTTGACATATCCTAATATTATATAATGCCGAGCGCCTGACGAGGAAGCGACAAGTATCAATTTTAAAGTTTGACTCGACCGGGTTTCGAACCCACAAACCCATGGGTTTGCATCCCCTGATCTCCCAAAACAGGAGACGGACGCTCAACTCATTTAGCCATCCCGTCTGGTATTACAACAGATGATTATACTGTGTACTGGAAAGCACCAAAGCACAATTAATAATTACCAACATAGCGTGTAATCCAAATGCAGTTTCCTATATAACAGAGTCTAGATAGAACATGATACAAAGGAAAGATGCTATGGTGACCATACTCGCTACCACCTTTTGTCACCTGTGGTGTATCGAGCCGTCCTCACAATGTGGTGCCTTTTTCAGGGTCCGTACACATGTGAAGATATGGAGTTCAAGGCTATTTCAAGGCGGCTGTTGATAGGAATTCAAGAGAGTATTTGCAGTTATTGTGTGTAGGTATGTCATAATATCTTGTGCCGAATGGCGATTATGGATTAATTTAGATCAGTTGGGACAGGTTAATGGAATTCAAAGCTTTCATAGACTAATTCAAAAAAATATGTTAAATTCAAGGCTTTTCAAGTCCTTGAAATGGGGCAAATGAAGTTCGAGACTTTTCATCTTTCCAAGTGTGTTAATTGTTTCGTTCGGAGTTTTACAGTCTGTGAGTTGAGTCGTGTAGGGGGCAGGTTCATAACTTATCAATCTCACCGGCCACGAGCACACTCAGTAGCACCACGCCCACCTACGCATACCTAACCGTACCTGGTGAGGCAAGTGCTGGAGTAGGCTGGTTAGGTACACATGTAGAGTTGCGTGAGGTACGTGTGGACAGAGTGTAGTTGGATAAGTTTGGTAGGTTGGTAGGTTGGTTGGTTGGTTGGTTGTTGGAATTTTACATCCTCACAACATCTAAGGTCATATCAGGACAAGTACCGACTTGTGACAGTGCGCACTCATGGTGACTTTATAGTGCTGTCCCACTAGGAAATCAGGCTGCCAGAACCAGAACCCAATATCCCACTCAGTCACATTATCCCGACATTGAGCTAACCAGTACTTGCCCTATCCTATTAAACTTAAATTTAAAGCTGAGCGCCAGGCTAGCTAGTGACAAGTACCAATTTTGTAAGTCATTGGTTTGACTCAACTGAGAATTGAACTCCCAATCTCCGACACCTGAGTCCTGCGCTCTACCGATTCGGCCACTGCATCCGGTAGTTGGGTAAGGAACAGGCATATATCCCTATGACGTATATTCATCAGCCTGTATTAAAGTTGTAAAACCCGTTGAAACCATACAATTTTCGAAACCAGAGAGTGTTGCTTACATTTGATCCCATATAGCCAACTTAGATTATGAGTGTAACCCAAATGTTGCAGAGTTTTAGCCACATGGGCCTGTATGCAGGAGCCGGTGCTATTCGGTGGTAGCGAGGCAAAACGGTGGTAGTCGGGAATTTCCCGGGTAGCGGCGAAAAATGGTATGCACGAAGCGGTGATAGGCCTAACACCAAAAGCTTACCCGGTGGTACCCTACCCCTGGTAAATAGGAGGTATAGCGAGTTCATTAGGCCCAAATCTATTCAATGCTGTCATATTTAACAGAATTACATACGCAATAAGTGAAATTTTATCAATTTAACCCTAAATACGAAGCGTTATTAAGGCTCCCGCCGTAACGGCGGCGATATTAATATTTATATTTTCGAATCGACGAACGTAAAGTAAACAAATCGCCGCAGCCGCCGCATCGACGTCGCTTTCCATACTGGTGGGGACGGCGGTTTGTTTACGGTACGTTCGTCGATTCGAAAATATAACTATTAATACCGCCGCCAATGTGGCGGTAGCCTTAATAACGCTTCGCATTTAGGGTTAAATTGATAAAATTTCACTTATTGCATATGTAATTCTGTTAAATATGACAGCATTGAATAGATTTGGGGCTACATGACGCAGAGGGATTTCCCAAATCTATAAATAACTTCAAAGTGTTACACGCTCCTGCATACGACTTGACACAGTTCTCGACGTCGGCGATAGCTACCCGGTAATATGCTGTAACACCAAAACCCGCTACCACCGACTCCTGCATACAGGCCATGGTGACTAAAACCGCGTAAAATCACGGTTAAAATCACCCCTGTTAAAACGGGTTGGCTAAAAGTTAGTAAAACCTCAAATATTCTCCTCTATGCATAAAATCATAAGAATAATTGTTCAAACTGTTTCTAACACAGTTTTAGACACCTTATCTGCCCTACTTTGATGTCATAGGGGAAGGTATGTGTAAAAAGGTGTAAAACTTTAGCTTTGAAAGGTACAGATAAAATGTACTACAGCATATTGATATTGATATTAATTAAGTCTTTAACATGTTCACGCAATTGGCTAGGTGTATATGTAATCTATTCCCTACATATTTGCCATGGTCACATGCAATCCTGGAGATAGTAGCCAGCTGTAGCCAGTTAAGCCCGTCAAAAATTGGTTAAAACCTAGTCTTAGTCATGTTAGCCACCATCGCGGCTAAAACAGGTTTTAGCCACAGAAAACCCTACCCTTCGTATTTCTTGTATTGCTGTCTAGGAGGATTACTAAGTCAATTTAATAGGCGGGTTCAACATTCCAGCGGCGCGGTGCATTGTGGAAGAAAAACAAACCTATGAGAAGCAGCATTTACATCTAGACAAATCTGGGCACTCAGACTAGTGTTAAAGCCAGAGTCAGTTTTACTCATGTTTTTATTTCCTATGGTTAATGACATGTAGAACTAGAAAATGAGTAGGGTGAATCAGATATTGGTTATATATTTCTCTGAAACAAGTGTCTGTTGACAGATTTGGCATTTTAATATTTAGAACAAGAATTAATAATAATGGTGATGTGGATATCAGCCTTAAAGTGACTGATTGTTTTGTGTGGAATTGTATGTTTCTTACCTCAAAATGCTGAACTATGGCTAATTTTGTCTTAAATATATTCATCACATCATTATATTGCATATGTGCATCCATGTTTATGCCAAATTGTTATGTATTTCTATTAATTTTGAATAAAATCGAAGTTTTGCCCTACGCGTATCGGCATATTGGGGCTCAGGTCGGTACCTGGACAGCGCCAGTGAAGGCGAAACAGTAAAACAAGGATACAAAAATAAAATGGGGAACATCCTCCAAAAAAATAAGGAAAGCCTGTGCAAGGAAGCAAATACTAATAAATAAACAAATAAATTATCGAGCAAAAACAAATATGTCATAAGAAAACAAGAAGTAATTGAAAAATTTCACTAACCAAACCCTAAATCATAAGTATAATCAGGTACAACTAATACACACTTTAATGTTCATGTCTTCCTCTATGCGCACAGGTAAAAGTAATGGAGGTATGCATGACTATCTATCAAAAGGGGCCATGTGTGCTGTATGCACCAACATATACATCCCGAATCCATCAATCACTAAGCCAAAATAAAATCAAAACAAAATCAAAAACTCGCGAAATCAAGCAACCACTATCCTAAAAATATTATTTAAAGTAAAATAAATATGGTAGAAGAGATTGAATGCAAACTGGGAAGGGGCACACACTTCGCACACCTAAACTGCCAGAGTGCATCCAATAAAATAGACATAATAAAAATGCATCTAAAAAAAGACAATCTAGATGTACTAACGTTATCAGAGACATGGTTCACTGACAAACACCAAGACAACACCCTCAATATAGACGGATATAGGCTTGTACATAATGACAGACAGCACATTAATGCAATGAACCAAACAAAGAAAGGTGGAGGGGTTGCCATTTACTGCAAAGCCACCAAAAACCTAGACACTGAAAAGCTAAAACCAACAAATCTCTCAAATGAGCATATAGAGCTACTATGGTGCCTAATAAAAAAATGAAAAGCAAGCAAATGTAGCCATAGCGAGCCTCTATAGGCCACCGTCAGGTGAAATTGAAGTATTCCTTGAAGAACTAGAAAAGAGCATAAACACTGTAAAAAAATCAACAAATGCAGAAATCTTTGTGCTAGGGGACTTCAATGTGAATTACAGCAGCAATGACAAAAATAAACTAATGCTGCAAACCACCATCAAGATCTTAGGCCTGCTGCAGCTCATCACTGAAAACACAAGGCTAAGCAACAATAGCTCAACAATAGACCTAATATTAACCAACTCAAACCATGCCACAAAATGGGGCACTAGAAGCTGGGGTATAAGCGACCACGAACTAGTATATGTAACCAGGAAAAAGCTTAAAAACACAAATCACTATGAATACAAAATGGGCAGGTCCTTAAAAAACTACTCAGAAGATACATTAAAAAATCATCTGCACCAAAACATAAACAACATCACACAAAACAGAGATGATGTTGATATCTATTGGGACAACATCATCACAGAAATAAGAAAATCAACTGATGAGATGTGTCCCATGAAGAAAATAAAAGTACAAAAAAACCAAGACCCTTGGGTAGACAAAGACCTGCTAACACTCATCACAACCAAACGTAAACTGGGTGATAAAGCAAAACGCACAGAAACAATAGAAGACAATCTGGCCTACCGCATCGCCAGAAACAACTCTCTCAAAGCTGTGAGAACAGCAAAAAAGAAATAAATAATAAAGCAGGACAAAGACTGGGGAAGCAACACAAACAAATTCTGGAAAAATGTAAACCTATTATTCCCAAAAAATAACAAAGAAGAGCGTACAAACTTCCAAGATAACGAAGGGGCAATGTTCACAGACAAAGATGCAGCAAACAAACTGAACAGACACTTTGCCACAATAGGGCAAAAGCTGTCAGAAAAATTCAAAAAAAGATGGGAAAACAGATCAGGAATTGTGGAGAATGAAATCCCCACCTGCAAAACAGATATGATAGAAGTAAAAAAATTAATAAATGACCTAGACACGAATAAACCAAGTGGAATAGATGAAATACCAACCAAAATACTGAAAGAGGCACTCCAAGCCATCCCGGCCACCATAGTAGACCTATTCAACATCTCCTTTGAGCAGGGGCGTTTTATCTCAGCCTGGAAAATGGCAACCATCACCCCATTCACAAGGGTGGAGACAAACAAAACATGGGAAACTACAGGCCAATATCAATTCTTCAAACCACAGGCAAGCTCATTGAAAAAGTGTTACATAGACACATCAATGAACACCTGGAAAAAAATGATATACTAAACGAAAGACAAGGGGGCTTCAGGAAACTGCACTCCACATCAAAAACAATAGCTAACGTAACAAATGACATAATGGCATCAATGAACCAAAAACAATTAGTTGGAGCCGCCTTCATTGACTTCAGCAAAGCATTTGACACAGTAGACCACAAAATACTACTGGAAAAACTAAAAACCATGGGCATAAAATCCAACACTATGCATTGGATAAGATGCTACCTGAACAACAGGCAACAGAAAACAAAAATAAACAATACACTATAAGACAACCAAGAACTGACACATGTGGTGGTACCCCAAGGGGTCAGTGTTAGGGCCACTTACTCTTTATAAATCTATTATTAAAACGACCTTGAAAGAAATGTTGCAACTGAAAATTGCCTCCGCAACTATATGAGATGACACAGTAATATACGCAAAATGGCACACAGAGGAGCGATCGGTAATAACCTAAAAACTAAATAAACTCCTACTAAAATAGATGAGTGGTGTGAGTCCACAAAATAACCATCAACACAAGCAAATCAAAAAACATTCTCTTCTCGCTTAAACAAATGCCAGAAAGAAAACTACATGTAAGTTAGGAAACCAAACAGACTATGAAATTGTAGACCATACAAATACCTTAGGCTTGGAGTTGGACAGCCAACTAAACTACACACCTATGTGTATAATTAAAATATACAAATAAGTAAACCCACAAACTGTGGCTATTTGCAAAGCTAAGAGACTACATGACACAATAAATGTCAATAAAAATCTTCAAGGGCATGGTGCTCCCCTATTTTGACTATGGAGATGTAAACTACATGGGTGTGAGAAAAGAACTACTAAAAAAAACTGCAAACACTGCAGAACAGAGCCCTAAAAATCTGTCTAAGAGTAGACAAGCTGCACCCAACCTATGACATACACAAAAGAACCAAACTGAAACTACTAGAAAATAGGAGAATAATTCATTTGAAAACATTAGCATATAGCTATAGTCAAAACAGTAAACTTCTAACAAAACCACAAAGGGCTACTAGAGCAAATAATGCACCACTACTAAAGCAGACCAGAAGCCGAATAAAAGCTCATGAGAGAAGCACGCTGGAAATGGCTGCCAAGTTGTGGAATGCCCAAACGGTAAAGGAACAACAAATTCCTGACCTAAAAACTTACAAAAAATATCTGTGCAAAATAAGCCTAGGAAACCCCCAGTAAGCTGCACTGCAAAGGGGCATGTAATATGTCACGGCCCACCAGGTAACCATGCCAAAAGTAGCCAGATAACACACCACACAGCTACGTACAAGCCTATGATATGTAAATAGGAGTAGGCTAGTCTAGTAATAAGAGTAGAAAAATAAAAACATATATACCAAGAAAATCAAAAAAAACTAACATAGGCTCCTAACCATACCAACCAATTATCTATCTAGCCTACTGAATGCAGGCAATCAAAAAAAAAAAATTTTTTAAACTCCCCTTTTATCAGCTAGCCGCACTGTGTGGTAAGATAACACCAACACTACAACTGGCCAGCATTGAAAACAAGCCTGGGTACCCGGGCTTATATGCTATGGACAGTATAAATACAGCCTCAATAAAAAAAAAAAATTTTAAAAACCAATGGCTGTATGCCTGTGTTTTGCTCTCGGCGCCGTTTTCAGCGCATGCGCAGTCGGAATAACGATCTAGTCTATAGAACCTGCCAGTGCTGCAAGTCATACAAGCCTATAAATGTCTAGCATTTTGGTATGTACATCAAAATATTTTTTTATATTTTCACTTCAAACATGTCCAAAAATAGGAATTTTAAGTTACTCCGAATTAAAACGTAAGGTAGAGAGAGAGCATTTGTTTAATACATGTCAGAAACTTCCAACTATCAGATTAGGCAACTTTACTATCACATAGTATCAGATTATGCAACTTTAAAGTTGACCGGTGTCGCTAAAATAAGTCAGAGTTGATAATTTTGAGGGAAGACAACTCTCCATAAAGTATACACCTACTAACTAAATATTCACTTCCTTTGACCTCAGCTGTTATTAAACTTCATATTGCGAGTATTGGGATATTAAAGTAACTA
Organism: Branchipolynoe longqiensis; assembly: GCA_030323885.1. Taxonomy (NCBI): domain Eukaryota; kingdom Metazoa; phylum Annelida; class Polychaeta; order Phyllodocida; family Polynoidae; genus Branchipolynoe; species Branchipolynoe longqiensis. Next base: position 52,023,470 of record CM059198.1, on the reverse strand, counting down.
ATAATACTACCTATATTGACTATCAATAATCCTTTCAACTCACAGATAACACCCAAAGTGATAACAGCAACTGGGCACGAATGAAGACAAGAGTCAATGATGATGCTCTCCCCAGCAAATAGAAAACGATAGGCTTGAGTCAGTGAGTATTGGTATTACATCAGGCGTGGTCATGCGTAATAACCCAGTTATAGTACCGTACAATGCTCATATATAATCTGATACCATAAACTTAAAAGGAAGGCGTTCTGGAAGAGTCCAAAAGTAATTTCATAGCAAGGTCACTCGTGATACTCAGGCCTTTTTTTTCGTGAAGATGTATACTGCCTATCAAGTATCATAGATAAATCTGAATACACGTTTTTTCACCATTAGACAGTTCATTGATAGAAAGTCTGAGCCTACACTTTTACCAACCCAAGGGATTTTTAACCTCCCACACCTCAGACATGGTATGAGAGCAACTGGCCTTTGATGACGATGTAAGTCATACACAGTGGTAGAAATCCAAATTGGCAGAGGTGATGGCATGGGGAATGACCAAACCACACAACTCTGTTGTTAGCCGCCGGTTGGTGAGGGGGAAGCATGGCATCTGATAGGTAGGTTAGAAAAGTTAAACCCAAGACTAGATGGAATAAATCCGGTCGATGTACACGCTCGTTCTGGGACTAAAATTATGCAATTACTTCCATGTCACATATGTTGTTTGAATCCACTAAGGAACTGACAAATACATAAATAACACTGTAAGAGTGGGGTGACTACAGTAAGAGGTGTTTGTTTTTTGGTATAGATTAAACCAAATGCACTGCATAATCTTGTGATTACATTGGTGATAACTTTATTGTTCTAATCTTTCTTTCTTTTTTTAATTAAACAATTGGAATTGATCTAATAATGAAGCCCAGTCAAACTAGAGACTTATAAATTTGATATTTGCTGATACCTTCTCTATCCTTCATCATAATAAAGATATTGCAGTGTTCAGTGCAATTAGGAACACTAATTGTCCACAGTTAAAATTACTCGTGCTTAATCAAGGAAGGGCAAAGAGATTACGGTTATATACCACTGCCAGGTTCCCATTGATATTTACCTGCTACTTTTGATTTTTTAAATATAATAAAACATGTACTTTAAGAGACTTTAAAAGTCAAATCGAGAGCCTTCTTGGGTCGCTATCTTGCTTGCATACATCCTCTGTCATTAAACCAACTCTACACCAATATTATATTGGTAGCAACTGGGGCACTGGCACTGGTTATTGAAACCAGGAACTTCACTTCCACTAGTTCAAGGTCTTCCTGTTCCATATTAAAACAGTTTTCGCTCGTATTTATTTAGACTATTTTATCATTCACCCTTACTCTGGGTAGTGGGGATATTTTACCTAGGTTCCCATATGATAATCTGAGCATGTATGTTTCTGTGGTAATTTAAATAGTATCACATTCCACGTCACCAAATTGTAGCTTCGTAGCAGGACTTCAGGGAGTCGCAACGCTGTCACAATGCTACTGGCACAGTAACAGTTAACTTACTGAGTTAGATTTAGAGTGAAACTTCGAAAGGTCGGAACCGCCAACATACAGGAAGATACACAATGTTTCTGGAGCAAACTCTAGTTTCTATCCATATAAACCTCGTTTACTAGGTGCTCATGATTCCTTACCTGAAGAGGTATTCTCCGGTTTGTAAAAGTTGTGAAGACAGGAGATTCTTTAGGGTAAAATCACTTAAAGATTCTGAAACAAGGAAGCTACAAGAATACGGGAAATCGCCGCCATATTTGTTTACGGACTGCTCCTTATCCCACAATGCAATGCTTTATTTTATTTTTGTCCCACATTATATCGTTCTCATCACTATAATTATGGTATTATAACGGAAAATATGGATGGAATGTGTTTGTATCTTAAAATATACGTCGAGTTTACGTCAGAGCGCCAAGTTCGAGTGTGGGACGCTCAGTGATTGGTTGCTTCTGGTGCTAAAAATAACTCTAGGATTTCCCCGCTACGGGTTTCCCCGAATTGTGCAATCGGCTGTGTAAACACTAACGTGAACGTTGTAAATACGACGAATCATATCACTTTATGAACGTATACCTTAATAACCAGACCACATATAAGCTTTGATTCTAAGATATTTGGGTTGTTATAAGCGCAGCAAGATGAGATGGCGGTAATCATGATGAATATCAAACGACAACGGCAAGTCGCCGTCTCTACAACAACTACTACGGCAACAGTTCTAGTAAACGCCAACCGGTATCGGGAAGCCGCCTCCGATCCTACAGTTTTACACCACTGTTATTCATCGAACAAAGCCTATTCCCACACAGACGGCAGCCCCCGTTACTGGCCTCTTCTCGTCAAAACAGGGTTCACCATTGGAATCTCAGCAAAAGAACTGGTCCCGTCCAAAGAGGCAACGCCGGGGACAGCGATGCCGGCGCCGGACAGAGCGGCCGGCGAGTCCCGCCAACATCTTGGTGTGTCCCGACCTAGCTGTGCACATGAGGCAGACGAGGGCTCGACTGGAGTCGCTGGTATGTGACGTGTTCCGCGGGGGCGTGGTGAGGACAGAGCTGGACCTGTTGGCGCCTGGTGTGGGCGTGGTCGGAGTGTGTCTGTCAGCCGGTGCCAGGAAGATGTTGGCCACACCGAACGCTGGCGGAAGCTCCATCCTGTCAGAGGCATTGTCCTGTGAGCTGCTCGGCAGGTGTTACGGAGCTAAATTACTCAAGGTAAATCTCTTGGTTTAGTTCTATACGTAATGTATGTAGCCCGTAGGCCTAAGGAGATATACACACTTCTAATTGAATAAACTAGTTCAATAGTTGTCACACAGAACCCGAGTTGAGCAGACGTGTCTTTACACTATTCTTTGCAGTTACAGTAATCATCCATCCACATACACTAACTTGACTAGGTGTATTTGTTTAGTATGTACCCAGAAATGTATTAATATTGCATTCATATGTTGATTTATTATCTTTTATAATATTAATATCATTTCATGGGTAATAGATTCCCGTTTTATTCTGCTGGATACTTCAGTTTCAGAAGTAAGGTTTTATGCTAAGGTCAAAACTAAAATAAAGAAAAGTTGGTGATCTTCCTTTTGATCACACAAATCAGGATCGGGGAGGGGGTGATTTTTATTTTTCTGGCATATGATGTAGACATAATACATAACTATGTTGCACAGATTTTGTGCTTATGAAAGTTGAATTGCTGCTAGCCTGACACATTTTGAACAGTTAAAACAAAATTAAAACATTGTTAATCGGGCGATTTTTCAGGCACAGGTGGAGATGATCATCAATTTTTTAATTTTTATATTTGGTCTAATGTGAAAATTTGCACTTTGACACCATGCATTTACCCAAACATTTTTTTCAACATTTTTCTTGTAAGACAATGTTTTTTTTCCTTGTTTGAATTTGTTGTATGTACTAAATGATGTTCATGATATGTGTTCGGTCGGTTTGGTTTCCATGTTACATGAGTGGTTTTAACTCTTTTGCTCGATGTGTATAAGATCAAAATCAAAGGGTGAAATAGCTTTATTTTTAAAGTCTGACACAATATGGACTGTTAATTGGACTGTTTCCTATTATGATTTGGAATGTTTTCATTTTTGGTTTCCATATCACAAAAGTGGTACCCAGTTTCAGAGAACGACCCTAGTATATATAATATAGTCTATGCATAACTCATGAGTGGACCCTCTCTCCCACTGACTTTTTAAGCTAAGTCGAATCGTTATTATATTTTATGCAACACAAAGATCAAATTTGTTCTTGATATTAATCGTTCGGCTTACATTTCAGTCAGATTCAGAGATGCTTGTGAGCTTTGTTGGTGTGTTTAAAAAAAAGGAAACTAGCTGTAGAGATAAAGATCTTTATGTGGAGACTTTTTGTAATGCTGTTATTTGTATGGAGAGTGGGTGCGGTTGCGCGAATATTGTTCGTTTTACGAAACACAAACATTGTCTTTGCATGTGGGGAGGGGAGGGAGGGGGTATGTATTCAGCAATAAGAGCTACATTTAATGTGCAGGGCGATTGGTCGTCCCAGATTGTGACCCCGCTAGCACAGTGCTGGTTTGCTCGGTTACGTGATGGTAATGTGGGGGGGGGGGGAGTAGGTGTGTCTGGGGGGGGGGGGGGGGGGGAGTAATAGATGCACAGGCCCATATCATTAACCGTGATGCAGCAAGGTTCACAGGATTATTGATTATTGATTTATGTCAGATGAGACATTAGGCAATATATGTGAATACTGCACAGGTGCCTTATAATATATATATATATAAATATATATATGTTTTTTACCTCGGTACTACACCTCTGGCTACTCGTAGCCCAGGGAGAAGGAAGCACATCCGACCCCAGCAATTAGCATAATCAGCTCACAGCAGGAGGATGTGTTGTGAGCAGCTCCGGCAGTTTTTCTACATTTACTACAAAACCAAACAGGTTAGCATCCTTCAAACTCGATACATTGGTTTAGTTCATGTTAGCATTCACGTACAAAGTTTTTTTAAACTTTTCGATAACATATTACTGCTTTACAGGTTAGTTTCGATCGCAATTGGCATGATCGAAAGAACAATGCTTCCATTGTTCAGTTATTAATTAAGCCTCCCGTTGCCGAGTTGGAGAGATGTTTCTGCAGGAGCCAGTTACATCGTTGGGGATTCATTCCCTGGGTCTCATTAAGATTCCCCCTGTTGGGATTCTCTTTAAGGCGTACCTCCGAGTCCTATAGTATTTTCTTCAACTTGTTTGCAGATAAAAGCCACAGGTGGGAGAAGTTTATAGATACTTAGAGTGTGGGAGTGCACCGCTACACTGGTCCCTACCCCTCATTAGGATCGGTTGGTTACCCATACTGTTATCCTGCGACTGTCTGTTAGCCATACGCCTGCGTTAAACATTGATTTAACGCCATAAAATACACACCTAGTATAATTATACTCTAATTTTCAGTGTGCTATTTCACCTAAGACAATGCCTAATCATTCTTCTTTTTATTCAGTCTCGGAGCCATGGCCACAAAGCAGGGTAAGGCAGAGGCAACTCACTCAGTGTGAATGAAGATGCTACACCACCACCTGTGCTGGTACAAAGGTCGACCTTTCCAGAATAAAGGGATTCTGAGGAGGCAGGTGGGTACGAAACCGGCCCCGGCCCCACTGATAGGGACCTAGACGAAGAGGTTGCCAGGCAAGTGCAACAGAAAATGGAGGAAATGTTACCATCTAGAGCGGGTGCGTCAAAGAAAAGGTGAAGCAAGGTACTGCAAGACTTCGATGAGTCGGAATGGGAGGACTATTCTGAGGATCAGGCCTCAACTGAGGACGACTCAGAGGAGGAGGTGTTTGTGTCTGCACGGAAGCGCAAACACAAGAAGAATTTATCAGAAGGAGATGAGTACACAAGAGCCATTAATAAGAAGCCCCTCGTGAAGAAAACAAAGAAAAGTCTAAGAAGAGGAGGAAACACAAATCCTCCTCTTTGGACTCATCGCCAGGCTCATCAATGATGAATTCAGACTCCGACACTAAGCACTCTGGCAAATACGCTAAATCATGTGGGAAAGAGACAAACAAGTGTAAGGTGCTTAGACGTAAGAAAATACACATAACGACGCTCATGAGTAAGACCATCCAAGGCCACCTTAACAAATTCAAACCAGCAGAGGTCATAATCAAGATGGCGGAGAAATTCACAGGAATTAAAGGAATTCTGGAATCCGATGGACCCTGAAGTAAAACTCAGTGAGGAGAGAAAAGAGTTTGAGACGGCTCTCTACACTGTCCACAAGGGGGTACTCTTGGCTCTTACAGCCATTGCGCCCATCGCCAACAGGATGATGGCACAAAACAAGTTCTCGTCAGTCTGTAACGATATGAAGGGAGGAATTGTGTTACTAACAGCAACCAGCAACTTCCTCTCCTCTAGATGGTTCGAAAACGTCTTCAAAGCGGTCTGCACCGATGCTGGCAAAGAGGTGGCGCGGTTCAAAAAGATCACGGACAATGATGGAAAGGAATACACCCTATTCCTAGCACCAAAGCCTATTAATGGTAAGCCGCTGGATAAGGGCAAGATGTTTGGCGGACAACTGCAATACTTGTTTAAACAAGTAGAGACCAGCTCCAAGTGAGGAAAACACATGGAAACCAAAATATGTGTATTGGCATCCAGAGCCAGAAGCCTGGATAGTAGATGCATTTTCATTAATTTGGAATAATAAATTCTATTAGATATTCCCCCCATTCAGCATTATCAGCAGAGTGGCCAGGAAGATCAAGATGAATCACACCCATGCAGTACTGATAGTACCAGCATGGGAAACACAACCATGGTTAGCGCCAATAACATCAGCAGCAAAAGACTTGATGAGCTTCCCAAGGGAAAGGAACAACCTTCAACATCAAGGACCACTAACAGTCCACGGAGACGTGTCGACAACACCCCTTTTGGCCTTCCTTCCCTAAGAAAACATTTGGAACAGTTTGGATTAGACAAAATAACAAAAGAAAGACTATCACATGCCCGGAGAAAAGGAACAGTTAAATTATACACAAATTATTTAAAGAAATGGGGCCTTCATTGCCTTCTCAAAGGAGTCAAACCATTAAAACCTACAATAGCTCAAGTGTTACAATTTCTAAGAATATTAGAAGACAAAGGACTAGGATTCAGTGCTATTAACGAAGCGAGATATCCATTATTCTACCAAGAATAGATGGACAAATGGTTGGAAAACATCAGTTAGTACACTGATTCATTAGATCGGTGTACGAAAGAAACCCACCCAAACCAAAATATAATAGGTTTTGGGGATGTATCAATAGTATTCAAACTATTCAAGTCATGGCCTAGCAACAAACATTTGTCAATGAAAGACCTAGGATTTAAATTAGCAGTCTTATTATTTCTAATTACAGGACACAGAGGCCAAACCATTGTGGCACTTTCACTAGATGGATTAGAAATGGATAAGGAAGAAGCTACATTTGATTTACAGACATTACTTAAATCAATTCATACAGGGGACCCACTGTCCACAGTACACATTACTAGTTTTCCAGAGGATAAAAGGTTATGTGTAGTTTCAGCCATTAGGGCTTACATATCCAAGACACACGGAAAACAGAAATTCCAGACAACTGCTAATCAGCTTTATACGGCCACATAAAGCTATCTCGAGAGACACTCTCGCAAGGTGGACTCTCAAGGTGGCTTAAACAAGCAGGAGTCAACACTGGACACTATGCGTCTCACTCAATGCGTGGAGCCATGTCTCCAAGGCAAGACAATTAGGAATCTTGGTTAAGAGAATTCTTGCACACGCTGGGTGGAATATGGCTAGATTGTTTGCAAAACATTACAACAAACCACTGGAAAAGTCAAGTGGCGTGGCAACACTCCTACTCACCAACTAGAAACAGGTGAGAAAAAACATTAAATTTATGTACTCATAGATACACAGTATTGTTACAACATAAGAGAATTTTAACAAATTAATGAAATTACGTAAAATTCTCTCTTGGCTACGAGTAGCCAGAGGCGTAGTACCGAGGTAAAATATTATAGTTATACGAATCTTACCTGGATAACTGGTGTTTTCCCAAGGTACTAGCCTCGGATAGTCGTGGGTCAGGGCCTATTACCCACCCTGCCCACCCTACCCTACCATAACTATCATTTTTGCTGGAACCAAATCGAAAACACAATAAGTATCCATATAGAGTTAAATCATTTTTTATCCTAAAAAGAATATAAAAGATTGCTGGACCCGGATGTGTTCAAATTTATTTATATAGAGGAAATTCAATTGGATACATGTGAGATTATCTAACAATGCATCAATATTATATGAGTAAATCATTATAATTTATAATATACTCGTACTGCACGAGTATGAATGATTTGGTGCTCGGTTTAAAATAATTTACTCACAGAAGATTAATAAATGCCACCAGACGGGATGGCCAAATGAGTTGAGCGTCTGCTCCCGTTTTGGTAGAGAGTGGGATTCGAAACCCCTGGGTTCAAAACCTGGCCGAGTCAAACCAATGATTTAAAATGTTATATGTGTCGCTACCCAGCCTGAATATGGCTATGACAGGGCAAGGAGCCGTGGAAGGAGAAAGATCAATTGTCCGCAGTTGAAATTTCACCTGCTTAATCAACTAATGTACCCCTTCCCTCAAAAAAGATTTTCAGCAAACCAGTTATTATTATGATGATGTCATATAATATTGTAAATGTTCTCTGCAAATATAATAAATATTTATATTTATAGTAGAACCAGTGTATCTCATGGTTTTGCCTATTAATTGATTATTTAAAGTTGCATAGTCTGATGGTTTTGAATTTCTGTATTTCTTCTGAGATAAATATATTAGATCGATCACTAGTATCTACTTTACATTAGTTCAAAGTTACTTTTATTTTAAATGGTAACCTTTTGAGCTATTTTGGGTGCAGACATAGAAAATTAGTTTTGGCAAGCTTGCCAAAACTCTGACACCATAGACTTCTGCAGTAACAGGTTCTGTAAAATTGACTCAGTATTGCCTTCTACGCAGAAACAAATGCTTAATAAGTGCATCAGTATCTAAGATAGATATGTAAAATCAAATCTAGATAATTGGTTTGGTTTTGAAAATTTGATATTTCATCGGACTATGCAGCTTTAAATATAAATTCGGTAAACAAAGTTATAATTGACATTCTCAATGCGTAGCTCTGAACTATGCCATTGAAGCGTTTTCAACATCAAAGTTTCCAATAATAATTAATATTAATTCTCCAATGAACTGGATGTATAGGTTGATCTAAAGTGTTGCGTGTGCATACCATATAAATGACTTGTGATAAATGTCACCTTATCAACCACAATAATCAGGTATTTATTTAAGACTACATATATGTATATATAGACGCCCTGATTATAACCGGAAATGCAATGACTGCTTTGGTTATAAATGACTATTCCCATTACTTTGAAAGCATTAACACTGAAAACGACTTGCATTGTTCTCAGTGGTATGGCACTAGACAATGTAATCGGAACTAGTTGCGTCCAATTTAGATTTAAAGGGCCAGTAACATTTACCAACGCTTTGGTTGGTTGGTTGCAACATCTAAGGTCATATTAGAACGGGTACCGACTTGTGACAGTGCACACTCATGGCGATTGTATAGTGCTGCCGCACTGAGAGTGAGACTGAGAGACCATGCTGTCAGTACCATGACCCGATTTCCCACTCAGTCACATTATCCTGACATTGAGCCAACCAGTCCTTGTCATATCCTAATAATGCCGAGTGCCTGACTAGGAAGCGACACATATCAATTGGTTTGACTCGACCAGGGTTTGAACCTGTAAGTTTGAATCCCAAGATCTACCAAAACGGAAGACGGATGCTTGACTCATTTGGCCATCCCATCTAGTCTAATATAATAACCAACACAACCTTTTCATAAGTATAATGATCGAATATGACTATCGGATGTTGGAGTGATGTAGGCTAGGGAATGCTTACACAGTGAACATGGGACTTCTATATTAAGTAGAGCTGAAACACACTAGCACCGAAATGGCAAAAAGTGTGGGTTCGAATCCTGCTCTAGGCGCAATATTTCCCATTTTCACCACCCATGAGATATGACGCATATGATCTACATTTATGTGTATACAGGTTATATTACATATATATAATGCCATATATCACGGTCTGCTGGTGATCAGCTTAGTTTATATAACAGTAGAATTAGAGCATGTTATATTAACCAAATAGGGATGACTGAATGAGTTGAGTGTCTGTCTCCCGTTTTGGTTGATCGTGGGATTAGAACCCATAGGTTTGAACCCTGGTCGAGTCAAACCAATGACATAACAATTTATGCTTGTCGCTTCCTAGCCAGGCACTCGGCATTTATTAGGATAGGGAAAGGACTGGTTGGCTCAGTGTCAGGATAATGTGACTGAGTGGGATATCAGGTCATTGTGCTGGTGGCCTGTTCTCCCAGTGGGGCAACATTATATAGTCGCCATGAATGTGCCCTGTCACAAGTCGGTACCCGTCCTGATATGACCCTAGATGTTGCCAGGACGTACAACTCCAACAACCAACTACATATATATGTATTATAGTGTGTGTGGGGAGGTGGCATGGTTATTCTAAATAGTCTGCCCCACGTGACCAGCTGAGATAGTGGGTTACAAGAACAGACGCATGTCAAAAGACGGCCACTGACCTGGTCCCAGTTAGGCGTTCATGCGCAAATATAGCGAGTGTACGTGACTGTTTGACGCAAGGCACATGGTTATACCGATTGTTGGTTGGTTGTTGGAGTTTTACGTCCTGGCAACATCTATGGTCATATCAGGACAGGTACCAACTTGTGACAGCGTGCACTCATGGCAATTTTATACTGCTGCCCCACTGAGAAATCAGACCACCAGTACCATGACGCAATATCCCACTCAGTCACCTTATTCTGACACTGAGCCAACCACTCCATGTCCTATCCTATTAATGTTGAGCACCATGCTAGGAAGCGACAAGTATCAATTTTATAAGCCATTGGTTTGACTCGACTAGAAATCGAACTCCAGATCTCCCGCACACGAGGCCTGCGCTCTACCGGGATGACATGCTTCCAACACCATGAGCTAATCCTCCACTCAGTCACATTTTCCTAACACTCAGGCAACCAATCTTTGCCCTGCCTTTGTAAAACTAAGCACCAAGCAAAGTGGCGACAAGTATAAATTGTGCGAATCAGGATTGACAGAGGATTGATCCCTGCACCATGATACCCCTAAGAGTTAGAAATATAGTACCGGTACCAAATATAGGTAATAATTTGTTTAAGGGTTTACACCCTGGCAACATCTAAGGTCATATCAGGATGGCCACTGACTTGGGACAAATGCATATGCATGATGACTTTATAGTGTTACCATATTGTGAGACCTGGCCTCTGGCAACATGACCCAATTTCCCACTCAGACACATTAACCTGATACTGAGCTAACCAGTCCTTGCCCTATCCTAATATAATAATGCAGAGCGCCTGGCTAGGTAGCGACAAGTATACATTTTTGTAAGTCATTGGCTTGTACTTCTCCGGGTTTTGAATGCCCGACCTTCCGCACGGTGTGTAGGTAAAAGTTTGGAGTTTTGAAACTGTTAGTATTAAGCCCTGTTCACACGGGCAAAATGTGAAGCGACCTAGACAAGGCGAACTAAAGGAGTCGAATTAGCGCCCGTTCACACGGGCAGAGTTGAAAGTGTTTTGAAAGTGCGTCGCGTCCACACGGGCACTGTGTGAATCGGTTTAAGGCGGAAGTGGATATATGCGCATGAGCAAGTCCAGACTAACCAGCGCCAGTTTGGGTTCGTCGACGTCGGCCGAGAGAGTGTGGGTTCGACCTAGATATGTATTTAATGAATCTTATTGGTTTGGAACGATCAAAACTTCTGCTGGGCAGTGAAACCCTAAAAATAAATGATGAAAAAAATATCTGTGCGTAGATAGCGGTTTCATTAATTAAATTATATAATATGCGCTTTTGATCGACCGGAAAGTCAACAAACTAAGGTCGACTGCGCATGCGTGTGAGGTGCTTAATCCGCCTCAGTGCGTCCACACGGGCACAAATTATCCGCATCACATGAATCGATTCACGTAGACTACCTCGCTTAGGTGGTTTACAGGATCCGCATCACGTGAGTCGAATCAGCCCTAATCCGCCTCAGACGTGCGTTCACACGAGAAATGTGATGCGAACTATACAAGTCGCTTTCTACAAATCGATTTACATTGCCCGTGTGAACAGGGCTTTAGACTTCATTGGACCATGCCACTTTAAGTTTGACTGAACCCCCCCTCCCCCGCCACCCCCCCCCCCCCACACACACACAACCACAACCACGCCCACACCGCCGTCCAGGGGTGGGTGCACGGTGCACCTGACATTGGTTGTGGAGAGGTGAAGGAGAAGAGGCTGGAGAGGCGCCACGTCGTGGCGCTAGTTCGGCCCCTCTGCTGGCACGGCGCCAAGTGGGACGCCCTGAGTTAATTACCGGCTGCCGAGGGGCGATGCCGGGCAGACGCCACCGGCCCCGGCACCCGCCGAACGGTCGGAGGACGCGCTATTGCGCAGTCGCCACTGGGGGCACGTGACTGTTCAGAATCAAACCTACAGGGCGCATACACTACACTGAACACACACCAATTCAATATGCCGGGAATCATTTACATGTAGGTTAACAAATATATATATATATATTTATTTTTAACATGACAGCTATGGCTTATATATGTAATATGGGAGGGACTCTTTCCAAACCATGTAACCGTTTAGCCAAACTAATTTGGGACTGGGCAAAGGAACACAACATCATATGGTTAACAGTAGCACATATTCCAGGCAGTCAAAATAATTTGGCTGACAAGAAAAGTCTACATTTTCATGACCATCTAGAATGGTCATTAAACAAAGCTACTTTCAACCACATTTGTGAAAAATGGGGCAAACCAGAAATTGACTTATTTGCATCACACAACAACAAAATGTTACCCAAATATGTGTCTTGGCATCCAGAGACAGAAGCCTGGAAATAGATGCATTTTCTCTGATTTGGAATAATAAATTTTATTACATATTCCCACCATTCAGCATTATCAACAGAGTGGCCAGGAAGATCACGATGGATTACTCACATGCAGTACTGATAGTACCAGAGTGGGATACACAACCATGGCTAGCAGCAATAACATTAGCAGCAAAAGACATGCTCAGGTTTCAACAAGAAAGGAACAACCTACAACATCAAGGACCACTAACAGTTCACGGAGACGTGTCATTCCTTTTTTAAAGAAAACACTTAGAACAATATGGTTTAGACAAGATTATATAAGAAATACTTATTTCACATACCTGGACAAAGGAACAGTGAAATTATACACAAGTTATTTAAAGAAATGGGGACTTCATTGTCTGACTAAAGGAGTCAATCCATTAAAACCTACAATAGCCCAAGTTGTAACATTTCTAAGAATTTTAGAAGATAAGGGATTAGGATTTGTTGCAATTAATGCAGCAAGATGTGCACTTTCAATTATTCTACTGAGGATCGATGGACAAACAATTGGAAAGCATCAATTAGTAAACTGGTTTACTAGATCAGTGTATGAAAGAAACCCACCCAAACCCAAATATAATAGGTTTTGGGATGTGTCAGTAGTATTTAAGTTATTCAAGTCATGGCCTAGTAATAGACATTTATCAATGAAGGAATTATGATTTAAGTTAGCAGTGCTATTACTGCTAGTGATTGGACACAGAGGCCAAACAATTGTGGCAATGTCTCTGGATGGACTAGAGATAGATAAGGATGAGGTAACATTCAATTTGGAGACATTACTGAAGTCGAATCGTACAGGGGACCCACTGTCCACGGTACATGTAAATAGTTTTCGGGATGATAAACGGATTTGTGAGGTGTTAGCCATTAGGGCATATATATCCAAGTCACGTGGAATAAGGAATTCCAGGCAGCTTCTGATAAGCTTTATTAAACCACATAAAGCTATCTCAAGAGACACTCACAAGATGGACCATCAAGGTGCTTAATAGGCATCAATACTGGATGCTATGCATCTCACTCAACGCATGGAGCCATGGTCTCCAAGGTAAGATAGTTAGGAGTCCCAGTTAAGAGAATCCTGGTGCACGCAGGCTGGAAGACGGCTAGATCGTTTGCAAAACATTACAACAAACGACTAGAAAAGTCAAGCTGCCTGGCGACTCGCCTAGTCACCGACTAAGGTCAGGTGAGAAACACAAAATTCTATTTTGTACTAAAACATTATAGGATGTTTAAATATTAAGAATAAAAGGATAAAAAATGAGATTACGTAAAATTCTCACTGGACTACGAGTAGCCAGAGGCGTAGTACCGAGGTAAAATAGTCTAGTTATATGAGTCTTTCCTGGTACAGATGATGGATAACTGGTGTTTTCCCGAGGTACTAGCCTCGGATAGTCGTGGGTCAGGGCCCACCCACCCTACCCTACCATGACTGCTACGTTGGCTTGTGCCGAAATGAAAACATAAGAGACTCCATAGAATATTGAGATAATTTGTTATCTTATAAAGTATGTAAAAGATGTGCTTCCTTCTCCCTGACCCACGACTATCCGAGGCTAGTACCTCGGGAAAACACCAGTTATCTATCATCTGTACCAGGTAAGACTCGTATAACCATACTATATATATATAATGTACATGCCTTATATTTAATTTAATGACCGGGTCCGGGGGCCGAATCGGTAGCGCACAGGCCTCGCGTGCGGAAGATCGGGAGTTCGGTTCCGGTTGAGTCAAACCAATGACTTAAAAATTGATACTTGTCGCTTCCTAGCCTGGTGCTCGGCATTATTAGGATAGGGCAAGGGCTGGTTAGCTCAGTGTCAGGATAATGTGACTGAGTGGGATATCGGGTCATGGTGCCAGCGGCCTGATTTCTCAGTGGGGCAGCACTATAAAATCGCCATGAGTGCGTACTGTCACAAGTCGGTACCCGTCCTGATATGACTTTAGATGTTGCTAGAACGTAAAACAATAACAAACAAACAAATTTAATTTAATGCCTTATATATCATGTGCGTGCCTTCTATATAATGCACATATACATATATCTTTATATATATATTTATTTATTTATATATAGGTCCACACAATATATATATATATATATATATATATCTATATAATACCTTAATCTAGCAGAGTGCAGTTTCCCTGTGTTGTATCGTCTATAGTTAGGTAGACAATGCAAGGAACATTTGTTTGTTGTTGTTTTACGTCCTAGCAACATCTAAGGTCATATCAGGACGGTGCAAGGAACGTTGTAGGTAGCTTAAAGTTGCACAATCTGATGGTTTTTGAATTTCTGCTGTATCTTTCAAATAAATATATTATTAGGCTGGTTGTTAAAATGTGTATGAATGAATGTTATAATAGACTGTTTAGATTAATGATATAGCGTCATTTTGAAAGAAATGAAGACATGCAGCGTTGAATGGAGACATATCGACCCACATTTGGTTGTGGTATCTCTCACTTACTCCCCCCCCCCACTTACTCCCACCCAGCCCCACTTCCACTATCAATTATCATCCACAATAAGCATCGACTGATATTATGGTATGGTATGCACAAAATGGCAGTGTCGTGGGGGTGATGAAAATGGGAAATATTGCGCCTAGAGTGGGACCCGAACCCACATCTCTTTGCATTCCGGGCCAGTGTGCTAACCATTACACCACCTAGGCTCCCTGATATCACCATACTACCCACGCCTACCTGTCTATGTGGTTACTTGCCTGAGAGATCAGTGCAGTCTACTACACTCGTCCCCCTGGAATTGTAAGTCTTTTAATGCTTACAATTACATACATACAGGCAATGAACTTACACATACATACACAGGGCAGGTTCAACTACCATACAGAGCGTAGCGTGTATAGGATCCTGGTCACGGCACCAGTGTCGTGGGGGTGATGAAAATGGGAAATATTGCGTCTAGAGCGGGACTCAAACCCACACCTCTTTGCATTCCGGGCCAGTGTGCTCACCATTATACCACCTAGGCTCCCTGATGTCACCATACTACCCACGCCTACCTGTTTTTGTGGTTCTTTGGCCGACAGGTCAGTGCAGACTACTACAGCAGCATTATAATGTGGTGAATAGCTGACATATCACTTCTTGTGGGTGAGTGGGTTGGTTACTCATTTGCACAAAATGGCATCAATATAATGTGGTAAATAGCTCAAATATCACTCCCTGTGGGTGTGTGGGTGGGTTACTGATATGCACAAAATGGCATCCTTATAATGTGGTAAATAGCTCAAATATCACTTCCTGTGGGTGTGTGGGTGGGTTACTGATATGCACAAAATGGCATCATTATAATGTGGTAAATAGCTCAAATATCACTTCCTGTGGGTGTGTGGGTGGGTTACTGATATGCACAAAATGGCATCATTATAATGTGGTAAATAGCTCAAATATCACTTCCTGTGGGTGTGTGGGTGGGTTACTGATATGCACAAAATGGCATCATTATAATGTGGTAAATAGCTCAAATATCACTTCCTGTGGGTGTGTGGGTGGGTTACTGATATGCACAAAATGGCATCATTATAATGTGGTAAATAGCTCAAATATCACTTCCTGTGGGTGTGTGGGTGGGTTACTGATATGCACAAAATGGCATCAATATAATGTGGTAAATAGCTCAAATATCACTCCCTGGGTGTGTGGGTGGGTTATGATATGCACAAAATGGCTCATATAATGTGGTAAATAGCTCAAATATCACTTCTGTGGGTGTGTGGGTGGGTTACTGATATGCACAAAATGGATCATTATAATGTGGTAAATAGCTCAAATATCACTTCCTGTGGGTGTGTGGGTGCTGATATGCACAAAATGGATCAATAAATGTGGTAAATAGCTCAATATCATCCTGTGGGTGTGTGGGTGGTACTGATATGCACAAAATGCTCATATAATGTGGTAATAGCTCAAATATCACTTCCTGTGGGTGTGTGGGTGGGTTACTGATATGCACAAAATGGCATCAATATAATGTGGTAAATAGCTCAAATATCACTTCCTGTGGGTGTGTGGGTGGGTTACTGATATGCACAAAATGGCATCAATATAATGTGGTAAATAGCTCAAATATCACTTCCTGTGGGTGTGTGGGTGGGTTACTGATATGCACAAAATGGCATCATTATAATGTGGTAAATAGCTCAAATATCACTTCCTGTGGGTGTGTGGGTGGGTTACTGATATGCACAAAATGGCATCATTATAATGTGGTAAATAGCTCAAATATCACTTCCTGTGGGTGTGTGGGTTACTGATATGCACAAAATGGCATCATTATAATGTGGTAAATAGCTCAAATATCACTTCCTGTGGGTGTGTGGGTGGGTTACTGATATGCACAAAATGGCATCAGTATAATGTGGTAAATAGCTCAAATATCACTCCCTGTGGGTGTGTGGGTGGGTTACTGATATGCACAAAATGGCATCAATATAATGTGGTAAATAGCTCAAATATCACTTCCTGTGGGTGTGTGGGTGGGTTACTGATATGCACAAAATGGCATCATTATAATGTGGTAAATAGCTCAAATATCACTTCCTGTGGGTGTGTGGGTGGGTTACTGATATGCACAAAATGGCATCATTATAATGTGGTAAATAGCTCAAATATCACTTCCTGTGGGTGTGTGGGTGGGTTATGATATGCACAAATGGCATCAATATAATGTGGTAAATAGCTCAAATATCACTTCCTGTGGGGTGTGGGTGGGTTATGAGAAAGATTTATTGTTGTGGTGGGTTACTGATATGCACAAAATGGCATCAATATAATGTGGTAAATAGCTCAAATATCACTTCCTGTGGTGTGTGGGTGGTTTGATTGCAAAATGGTCATTAGTTTTTTTGGGTGTGTGGGTGGGTTACTGATATGCACAAAATGGCATCAATATAATGTGGTAAATAGCTCAAATATCACTTCCTGTGGGTGTGTGGGTGGGTTACTGATATGCACAAAATGGCATCATTATAATGTGGTAAATAGCTCAAATATCACTTCCTGTGGGTGTGTGGGTGGGTTACTGATATGCACAAAATGGCATCATTATAATGTGGTAAATAGCTCAAATATCACTTCCTGTGGGTGTGTGGGTTACTGATATGCACAAAATGGCATCAATATAATGTGGTAAATAGCTCAAATATCACTTCCTGTGGGTGTGTGGGTGGGTTACTGATATGCACAAAGGCATCATTATAATGTGGTAAATAGCTCAAATATCACTTCCTGTGGGTGTGTGGGTGGGTTACTGATATGCACAAAATGGCATCATTATAACGTGGTAAATAGCTCAAATATCACTTCCTGTGGGTGTGTGGGTGGGTTACTGATATGCACAAAATGGCATCATTATACTGTGGTAAATAGCTCAAATATCACTCCCTGTGGGTGAGTGGGTGGGTTACTGATATGCACAAAATGGCATCAATATAATGTGGTAAATAGCTCAAATATCACTCCCTGTGGGTGAGTGGGTGGGTTACTGATATGCACAAAATGGCATCAGTATAATGTGGTAAATAGCTCAAATATCACTTCATGTTGGTGAGTGGGTGGGTTACTGATATGCACAAACTGGCATCATTATAATGTGGTAAATAGCTCAAATATCACTTCCTGTTGTGTAAGCACGCCAGGTCTCATATTCAATTAGTCCTCAATAACCAGGGGGCAATAGGCCTATTTCATGTGACGTGAGCATAGGTATCTAGGTCAGTGCGCGCGCTGCTTGGCTGCAGGACGACACACTGTAGCTTGGTACCCCGCTACCTAGACCAAGCTAGACACACTGTCACACTGCAAACGCAATGGCTATTAACAATCTTCATACAGAAAAAGTGAAATATCTCTAATACTACACCACTTAGAAACAAACCGTTTGGGACACATATAGAAAACATATTCAACAAACAGATTATATTAAATTTATACGGTTAGGCTTCTGAATATCTATTAATTTTGAATAAAATTGACGTTTTGAACTGCGCCTATCGGCAAACTCAATGCATTGTCAGAAAAAAGTGAAATATTTCTAAAACTACAATACCTAGAAACAAACCGCTTGGAACACATATAGAAAACATATTCAAATAACAGATTATATTAAATCTATAAGGTTAGGTTTCTGCATTTCTATTAATTTTGAATAAAACTGACGTTTTGAACTGTCCGTATCGGCAAGCTCAATGGCAGTGTGCCTTCGTTCTGCAGCCAAGCTGCGCGCGCATACACAATGTTAGTAAACATTGAAATAGGTCTATAACTCGGGCTGCACGTACTGGCGTTCCGGCCCGTGGGTGCGTGGGGGGGGGGGGACTTTCTATTACCTAATATGCAGGAAGGAAAGTCGACCACGGGGGGGGGGATGTCCCGTGATAACTGGGGATAGAAACAGGGTATGTGCGATCCCAATGAAGAAGGCACGTTTCCGAATAGAAACTGTCGCAATTCCGCCGGAGAAAAAAATATATTAAAAAAAAAACACAACAAAAAAACACTACAAAAAAAACAACAATGAAGAAGGCGCGTTTCCGAATAGAAACTGTCGCAATTCTGCCGGAGAATCTTTTTTTTTTTTTTTAAACCACTACCAAAAAAAAACGCTACAAAAAAACAAAACAATGCGACAGTTGAAACAAGAAGAGGGTTGCGTGCACAGGATGTGGTGCAGACCAGATGGGATGGCCAAATGAGTTGAGCGTCCATCTCCCGTTTTGGTAGATTGTGGGATTCGAGCCCACGGGTTCGAACCCTGGTCGAGTAAATCCAGCGACTTATTAAAATTGAATCTTGTCACTTCCTAGCCAGGCGCTCGGCATTATTAGGGTAGGGCAAGCACTGGTTGGCTCAGTGTCAGGATAATGTGACAGTGGAATATCAAGTCATGGTGCTGATGGTCTGGCTTCCCAGTGGGACAGCACTGTAAAGTCGCCATCAGGGCGCACTGTCACAAGTCGGTACCCGTCCTGATTTTCTTTTTTTTGGTGGTAAATGATCATTTTTTATTCGGCAAGTAAAGGTATTTTAGATGTTGCCAGGACGTAAAACCCCAGCAAACAACCAGGACGTGGTGCAGATAGTGCAGGCTGAGCGGCACGTGCTTGTCAGCAGGTCCTGGCGATCTGTCAGGCCTGTCCACTGACAACAGTGGCGGGCAACGGTTAGTGTACGACGTATTGTTCCCTCTCTCTCATGGTATTACAGTACAACCCCGTTAAACCAAGCTCGGTAAAACCAATGATCAGTTAATTCAAACAAATTTCTAGGGTCCCTTCAAGTTTGGTTTAACGGGGTTATGCTGTAATCATTTTTTTTCGGTAAAGTATTTATTCATCTGAATATGACATTTGCCGGAGCACTGGTCTTCCAGCCATCTTACTATTGGAATTGACAGTGTAAAAAATCTAAGTTTGATCAGTGCTGTATGAGTTACACCACCGATCCTGTAGAATTATTGGAGTGGCTCGAAAGTGTATACTCGGGGCAACTCAAACAGATATAGAAAACATATTTACCAAATAGATTATATTAAATTGATATGGTTAGGCTTCTGCATTTCTATTAATTTTGAATAAAATAAAGGTTTTACACTGCACGTACTGGCAAACTTAGTGGCAGTGTGCATTCGTTCTGCAGCCAAGCTGCGCGCGCATACCTGATGTTTACAAACATTGAAAAGGGTCTATTTGGATGTATCAGTATGCAGCTCATTTAAAAAAATAAATTGCCAGTCCACCTCCTTGTTTGGTTTGACCATCTCGTCGCTTTGTTTTTCTGTCAGCTCTCATAAATTGGTAGCCTAGTACACTGGCTAGTCTATCTTCCATGTAACTGTTGAGCCATGTTTCCGATACTGTGAAGACATCAAATCATGACTCGGGTAGGTCTATCCATAGCTGGTCAATCTTGTTGGGGAAACTTTGTATGTTTAGACGGCCAATCGTGAAGCCTGGCTGGCCCTTCAGTTCTGTCAGAGGAAGTGCAGTAAAAGTAGATGGGCCATCAACCACCAAACCCAGGTCCTCGCAATCACTCTCCGGTGCACGCAACCCCCACCCACACCCAAGGACCCGCCAACCCCCATGTGTGTAAATTTTGGTGACTGTTGTATTGACATATTTATTTATTTATCTTAGTGAGTATTGAGTGTTGATCTGGGCTGAGAATTTGTATCTTTACCTTTTTAATTATATTTATGCTCTTGTATCTCATTTCATGTGCTTACTTGGTATGTTTTGTGTGTGCATGGAGCTCTCATGCAGTTATGTTCATAGAACTAGGAACCCAAAGCTGTTTTCTATACATGGTAATAACTGTAGCTGGTAGTAAAAGGAAAATTAAATCTCAACTTCTGATCACTAGTTCAGTATACTTCCATATAACCTTGTGGCACTGAAACACACATTCAAACATGAATTCAAACACACTCAAACATACTTAAACACCTACTCAAACACACTCCATCGATAATATGCTATGCACAGTATAAATACAGCCTCAATAAAAAAAAAATTTAAAAAAATGTTTTTTAAACCTAACCTCTACAAGCGGTACAACCATCCCGACATGCAACAACACATTGATGGCAATTATGCTTTTACCCAGGACACACAGCTAGCACCCGTCACTGACAATTGACCTAATTTATAACATTGAGAACATTGACAACAGGAGAACATTGTTAGGGAAAACTATTACCACACAGCGATCGGAAGTTCAGTATACTTCCAGATAGCCTAATCCCTACAAGTGGTACAACATCCATGCCGTGGAACAATGCGACGGCTATGATGTTTTACCTAAAAGACACTCATTACCGGAGCAGGCAGGGGGAGGAAACCACCCATGACAGATTTGGTGGCCACAGTCCACAAGGTTTCCTGGATCTGGGGCATGTTGTTCTTCATAGTGTCCGATATGGGCTTTGAGGGCCGAGTGCCTCTGGTTGGTTGAGGAGTATCGTCCTGGGTTCACCGTTTCGATCGGTGTGCATGTCGACAGCATGCAGGTCAGTTATTAGGGACACAAACGCCATGCTATGATGATAAAGCATTTATTTATTAATTTATTAAATGGCTTAGCAAGTTGAATAGCGACGTTATCACAGATCTCGTCACGCTTGATTTACACATGCGCAGTTGCTGTGTGTGCGTGTGTGTATGTGGTGGTTAGTTAGATCCATAATTAGCACTCGGATTGCTGATGCCCTGGGAAAGCTGAACTTGGCACCCTTATAAGTATAGTATTAAAAAAAAAATCTTTCTAGAAATTATATTTGGCGTCCCCTAGTACGTGGTGCCCTGGGTGACTACCCGAGTTTCTGATGCCTTCAGTCATCCTTGGTTAGACCAACACCGGTCAGTGGGACGCGGGTTCGAACGCACATTGGTTGTTGAAGTCCGATGTCTGACAGCTGCTTCCGGTCTGGCCACTGCCCCATTGGGAGACCAGGCCGCCAGTACCATGATCCGATATCCCACTCATTCACATTATCCTGACACGAAGCTAACCAGTCCTTGCCCTCTCCTAATATAATTCCGAGCACCAAGCTAGGAAGCGACAAGTATCAATTTTGTAATTCATTGGTTTGACTGGACCAGGAATTGAACTCTCCACCTTCCGCATGGGAGGTCTGCGTTCTGCCGATTTGTCCACCGCGTCCGGTACTCCTTTTGGATATGGCAGAGGGTGGTGGGGTGGGGCGTACACGATCCTACACGATGTGTGGGTGTTGAGAGGTGGAGGAGCGGGTGCACAGAGGGGTGCTCTGCCTCAGGGTGACGCCCCGGAAACCACGATGTGATTCGCCACGCGCAAACATACTCAAACATACCATCATGGTAGTGATGCCAACATGGAGAATATAGCGTCAGAGTGGGTTTCAATCGACACTTCTTAACATTCCAGGACTACCATCTTAGCCTATTTATTAAATAAAATAGTTGATCCTGAATAATTTATGCTCAACTGACACTTCTTAACCATTCCAGGGCTAGCATCCTAATGATTAGTCAATCTAGGCTCTCTGATGCAGCTACCCTATCCCGGCCTACCTTTCTATGTGGCTGCTTGCCTGGGACATCCCTGCAGACTACTACACTCATCTCCCTGGAATTATAGGTGTTTTAAATGGTTTGTGTCCATAAGTCATTTAATGCTTACGATTACACACATGCAGACAATGCACTTACAGATACATATGCAGGATAGATTTACCCACCGTACAGCTTGTAGCTTGTACAGTGTCGATGACGTCACATGTGAGCTGGTACCTGCAGAATAACAGCTACCCGTACAGGACCTACGCATTATTTTAATGCTTTTTTTAAATAACCCAGATTGTCAGCTTCTACAATCATAAAATACTTTAAATCCTATTTTGCTGTACTTATATCGGTTATTGAAAAAAAAAAATTAAGTTTTAGATTAAGCCACCATTTTTTCCCACCCCGAGCGTATTCGTTTATTCAACCCGAGTCTGTAGGATGTGCGCATTCGCCAAAAAGTGGCTCGGGTGACCCGAGTTGATTAATCGATTACACCTGAACACATCCAGGCACATGCACCCAAACATATGATGCACACATAGATATAACCATTCACTCAAATACAATCACACACTCGCGCCCACACTCAAACACACCCAAACATAAGCACACCCTCAACGACGATCCTGCACACGTCTAGTTACTCCCACAGCCCTGTGACAGGGCTGATAAACAGCACCATAGAAAAAGGTGTCGGAATGCTGACATAATAACCACATGGATTTGCAATCTAATGTGTTAAATATGTTGCTAAAATACTTATCTATCATAGCCTGCTACTTTTGGTTGGTTGGTTGGTTGGTGGAGTTTTATGTCCTGGCAATATCTAAGGTCATATCAGGACGGGCTACTTTTGGAGTGAAAAATTGATGAAATCGTGTAGATTAAAGTTGCATAGTCCGATCGTTTTGAGTTTCTCTCATTTTCGGAGATAAATATATCAGGTTGATCATTATAATGTACCTTACATTGGTTTGCGATATTTTTATTTTAAATAGCTAACCTTGGAGATATTTACAGTGCAAATATACTAAATTAGTTTTGGCAAGCACGCCAAAACTCTGACAGCATGGGCTTGTGCGATAATAGGTTCTATTAAATTGACTCAGTATGCCCTTATATTTAGCAACAAGTGCTTAAATAAGTGTATCAGTATCTAAGTTAGATATGTAGAATCAAATCTAGGTGAGTGTTTAGGTTTTGAAAATTGTATGTTTCATCGGACTATGCAACTTTAATAAAGTTGTATAAGTCTGATTGAAAGCATCTCGTGGCTGCCATCTTGGGGTCTTTTTTTTCACTCTCTCCCAGCTGATCAACTAGTCCGATCAAATTTTCAAAACCAAAACAGTTATCTAGATTTGATTCTACATATCAACTTAGAATTAGATACCGGTGCACTTATTACACTTGGGCATTTGTAGATAAAAGATTCACCTGTACTTCCAGTACAGGGGTGAACGACAACGTAGTGTAAATACGGGCGAAAATAGCTTTAGTATGGAACAGGAAGTAGAATGCCTGCCTCCAATATCAAATGGATACTTATATCGGCACAGAGTTGGTGAAATTGGAGAGAATGCAAAAAGACAAGATGGTGGCCATAGAACGCTGCTGATTTCACTTTTAAATTGCATTAAAGTATATGTTTTATTATATTTTCCAACTCAGAAGTAGTGGGTAAATATGAAGACGTACATACAGAATATATTGTGCTTCTTAAATTAAGAATTTACCAGCTCAGTTAATTTCCCCAGCATGTCGAAATTCTTCGCCAGTTTTTCTAATGGGTTTGTTTTCACCCCTGTACTAGAAGTATGGCGTGAATCTTTTATCTAGGGCATTTGTTGCTGCACAGAAGGCGGGAATACTAAGTCAATTTGATAGAACCTGTTAATGCTCAAGTCCATGGGGTCAGAGTTTTGACAAGTATGTCCAAATTAATTTAGTATGTCTTCCCAAGTTAGTTACTTTAAATCAAAATTACTTCCAACTATAGTGAAGTAGATTATAGCGATCAACCTGATATATTTTCCGCAGAAGATGACACAACAACTCAAACCCATCGGACTATGCAACTCTTGAGACATTCCATGATTGCAGACGACACAGATGCCTCATCTAAGGTCATATCAGGACGGGTACGGACTTGTGACAGTGCATACTCATGGTGACTTTAGAGTGCTGCCCCACTGGGAAATCAGGTCGCCAGCACCATGACTCGATATCCCACTCAGTCATATTATCCTGACAATGAGCGAACCAGTCCTTGACCTATCCTATTAATGCTGAGCGCCAAGCTAGGGAGCAAAAAGTATCAGTTTTGTATGTCATTGGTTTGACTCGACCAGGAATCGAACTCCCGATCTCCAGCACGGGAGGCTTGCGCTCTACCGATTCGGCCACCGCGTCCGCTCACTCCTTGGTTGGTTGGTTGGTTGTTGGAGTTTTATGTCCTGGCAACATCTAGGTCACTCCTTATGAAAGGGCCGGTTGATGGGGTCAACAGACCGTGTCCTAGGACCGTATCCCTCCAGTCGAAGGGCCACGGTCACACTCCAGCCACGTTGTGTATAAACATGTACAATTAAGAGGGTCCACGGCCTGGTAAGTCTTGAAAAGTCTTGAACTTTATTTGCCCAATTTCAAGACCCTGGAAAGCCTTGAATTTAACCTATTTTGGGTAATTAGTCTTGAAAAGCCTTGAATTCGATTAAGCTATCCCCACTAATCTAAATAAGTCTGAAATTGCCATTCACCATTGTTGTTTTTTCCCCCATGAAATCCAAATGGAAATAGTCTTGAATTCCTATCAAAAACAGCCGTGGAAAGCCTTGAAATAGCCTTGAATTCCATATCTTCACATCTGTATGGACCCTGAATTAAATAAACAAATTACACACATAAGGCCAAAAAGAAAAATCAACAAAAAAAGGTTTTCTTTGGTAAGTGAAAATAAGGCCTGTCCGATAGCACAATTAATCTTCCAGTTCATGAAATGTAGGGTGTATTTAGCAAATATGTATTTTACACCCTTTTTAAAATGGCTATTATAAAAAGGGTTGGGCGGCGCTCAAAATTGACACAGCACTGAGTGTGAAAAAAGGATGTTGTTT
Source organism: Branchipolynoe longqiensis (assembly GCA_030323885.1). Classification (NCBI taxonomy): domain Eukaryota; kingdom Metazoa; phylum Annelida; class Polychaeta; order Phyllodocida; family Polynoidae; genus Branchipolynoe; species Branchipolynoe longqiensis. Next base: position 51,997,571 of record CM059198.1, on the reverse strand, counting down.
TGCTTGACGGAAGTATTCGCTTACAAGTTTGCACTGTGGCATTTGGTTTATTGTCACATTGTCAACACAACTCATGTGTAGTTGATGAACTCAGTAGAGGGATTCTCACAGGCTGTTCTAAACCGTGGGATGTTTAGTGATTGTTTTTATATAATGATTTATCTTCCCCTGGTAAAAGAAAACTCTGCTCATGAAGGCCTGGATCATTTGACCGAATTCCTATTGAAACCTCGTGGGATTCCAATCCACAGGTTCGAACCCTAAACTGGAAATCCCGCCGCTAACCTGGAAATCTTGCGCTAAACGCGTTTTGGAGCCGTAACACCGACACCTGCATACGGCCCCAGGTTAGGTAGTGACAAGTATCAATTTTGTACGCCATTGGTTTGACTCGACCAGGTTTGCCGATCCTCTGCATGGGAAGTCTGCGCTCTACCGAATGGGCCACCACGTCCGGTGGGCTGTTGATTTGTCATTGGGTATTGTTGGTATACAAACTCCATGTGATCTTACTCTAAATATGCATGCACTTTTATAAACAATCTCTTTTTTTCTTGTTGCTACATTGGTTGATTAAGCAACGAAGATTTGAATCGCGGACATTTGGTCTTCCTCATAGCAAGGACCCTTCAGAAACTTCATGTAATGTTACTTATCAAATACATTCACTTTGATAAACAATCTCATTTATTTATTTATTTGCTACATTTGTTGATTAAGCAGGGGAAGCTTCACATGATGCACAGAGGGTGCTGCTGCCTCAGTGTGACGCCCCAGAAACCACGGCATGATTCGCCAAGCGCAAACATACGCAAACATACTGACATGGAGGTGATGTAAACAAGGGGAACATTGCACCTAGAATGAGATTCATACCCACTCTTCTTACCATCCCAGGCGTAGCATCGTAGTGATTAGTCTATTTACTAAATAGAATAGTTCAGCCTAAATTATTTAGGCTCAACTGACACGTCTTACTATTCTAGGGCTATCATCCTAACCATGAGGTATACAAGTATACATCATATACTACACTAACGATTAGTCGATCTAGGCTCTAAAGGCCCTGTCACACTATGAGAGGGAGAACGTGAAAAACGTCAAAGTTCTCGGCGTAGTATGCAAATTTGGGCACAAGTTGAACATGGATGCAGCATAGTTGACGAGAGTGTAACGTTGGTAAAGCGTAGTGATAGCATCATTCAACGAGAGAGGACAACGTAATGACGCTCACGGAACGTTATGAACGTTATTCCATCGCCAGAACTACGTTGCTTTATGTTGCCTTACGTTACTTACATCATTAAACGTTGGCGAAACGCTGAACGTACATTGGACGTATGTTCGGTGTACGTTCTCCTGATGTTCTCCTGACGTTCCCATTATGCCGCGTGGACGTTTCCACTGGCGTTAATGTGGGTCGACGTAGTGGAATGTAGTGGAACGTAGTGAGCAGCGTTTGACTAACGTCCGATTAGCGTCATTGATGTTTGCCGAACGTGTACAGAACATACGGCGAACGTAAACCATTACGTTCGGGTCATGTCGAAAGTTTTGAACAGGTTCAAAACCTTGACACGCGCTGACGTAACACGACATAATGTGATGTAGCTCGACATCAGTCTAACGTCATTCTGACGTCATCATGACGTACCCCAACATACGTCAATGTAATGATGCAAAGTGACCACATCAGGCTTACGTTGGCTCATTACGTTGTAGTGTGACAGGGGTATAAGGCAATCACCCTATCCATTTTGAATGGCGCCGCCGGAACAGGACATAAGGAGGTTGCACGTGCAGCAGCTGCAACCTCCTTGCGTCCAAAATTTCCAAAATGGATGCCGGGAGGTTGGCGTCCTCGCACCGACAGCGCTTAAGGAGGGCGCAAGGAGGACGTTTTGACGTCACGAATCGATCGTAAGCGAACACAGGCCTCGTGTGACTGGCGTATTAATTAAAGCTGCATAGTCCGATGGAATATCAAATCTTGAAAACCAAAGCAATTATCTAGATTTGATTCTACATAATTATCTAACTTAGATACTGGTGCACTTATTAAACATTTGTTTCCGCATAAAAGGGAATACTGAGTCAATTTGATAGAACCTGTTACTGCAGAAGCCTATGTTGTCAGAGTTTTGGCACGCATGCCGAAACTAATTTGAAATGTTTGCACTTCAAATATCTCAAAACTTAGCCATTTAAAATAAAAGTTACTTCAACCTAAAGTAAGGTAGAAAATGATAATCAATCTAATATATTTATCTAATAAAAATGACGGAAACTCAAAACCATCGGACTATGCAACTTTAAACAAAACCACTAGGTAAAAGTCTAATAAAAAAAAGTAAGGGAAAGCTAAATTCCCCATTGATAGTGATACATAGTTTATATCCCATTCCCTGCTGTAAATTGTAACCATATCCCCTGAAATAGATAACACGGGCGTGGTCCGCTTTTATACCAGTGGAGTTTGTTCTAAATAAACACAGTGCCTAAGTTCCACTTTCCGCAAACACTTAAAGAGCATGTCGCCATACACACATCGGGAATTAGACTTGGATTCTACTTACCGTGACGACCAGACGGGATGGCCGAATGATTTGAGCGTCCGTCTCCCATTTCGGTAGATCGTGGGTTTCAAACCCACGGGATTCGAACCCTAGTCGAGTCAAACCAATGACTTAAACAAATTATACTTGTCGCTACCTAGCCAGGAGCTCGGCATTATGAGGATAGGGCGAGGAGTGGTTGGCTCAGTGTCAGGATAATATGACTGAGTGGCATATCAGGTCATGGTGCTGGGAGCCTGAGGGCGCACTGTGACAAGTCGGTACCTGTCCTGATATTACCTTAGATGTTGCTAGGACATAAAACCACAACAACCAACCACTTACCGTGACCCAGTTTGTGTTATTTGACTCCTGACAAATCAAACCATATCGTTCCGCCTCAGTGCATTTGTTAGCTTGTGACCGTTGTCAAGTTCGAAGGGCTCACTCTATGTTAGTGGTAAATGCCAATCTATATCTCCAGTACGCACTCCCCTTGAATATTTGTTTGTTGGGGGTTTTACGTCCTGGTAATGTATAAGGTCATACCAAGACTGCTACCAACTCATGACAGTGCGGACTGGTGTCGAATTTATAATGCTGGCCCCACTGGGAGACCAAGCCATTGGTGCCATGACCCAATTTCCCACCCAGTCACATTATCCTGATACTGAGCTAACCAGTCCTTTCCTATCCCTGATCTCAAAAACGAGATGAACATAATCTCAAAACGATCACACTGATCTCAAAATGAAGGCCCGCCCGTCGCGCACCCCGCCGGTTGTCCGGCGGGCATGCCTGACGTGACCTTAGATGTTGCTAGGTCGTAAAACAACAACAAACAAACAACAACAACCTGTCGTGACGCGGCGTGCACACTGCGGCGGGTGTGGACCGGGCGGCGCAGTGTCGTCTGCTCGTGCAGGTGTTGCCTGATGCTAAATCCGTCCGCTATATAAGGGCGGGAAGCGGTTCGTTTGCGCGCAGTCAGTGCACCTGGATGGACCACACCCACACAAAGACGGGTAGGGGGCACCAGCCTTAACACACACTCACTCACACATACACACTCACTCACACACACCTGGACGGACCACATCAAAACAAAGACGGGTATGGCGGCATCAGCCTTTACACACACTCACTCACTCATACACACTCACTCACACACACCTTGACGGACCACATCAAAACAAAGACGGGTATGGGGGCATTAGCCTTTACACACACTCACACATACACCTGGACTGACCACACCAAAACAAAGACAGGTATGGGGGCACCAGCCTTTTCACACACTCACACACATATGCACTCACTCACACACCTGGACGGACCACACTCACAGAAAGACGGGTACGGGGGCACCAGGTTCACACTCACACTCACTCACTCACACACACCTGAATGGACCACGCATACAGAAAGATGGGTATGGGGGCACCAGCCTTTCCACACACTCACTCACACATACACACTCACTCACACCTGGACGGACCACACCCACACAGAGATGGGTACGGGACACCAGCATTCACTCACACACACAAACTCACACACTCAAACATACATTTGACAAATTTGGCAACACTTTATCGTCTGGGATTTCTGGTATATTTAGGAAACTGGCCAGTACCATTCGAAATATTGCGTCATTTCCCCAAGCTTTGCGCAGTTAGTTTCAATGCACTTCCTGAGCACTCCTGAGCATGCGCAACAATCTTATCTAACCACACCTGCGCACTGAGAACTCCTCTCCTGGCGCCATTGTCCATTGTCAGTGGAATCTTGCCAGAACCAGTCTGTGTTATCTGGTGATTCATTGCGCAGACGACATTTCCTGTGACCATACGACTTTTGCGCTGTTCCAGACGGAGACGGAGGTTGAGTACTGGCCGGAGGGCGGCTCCATCACCGACTACACGTGTTCCATGTTCGACACCCACCTCGGCGTCTCCGTGACCCGCGCCATGACCTTCCGTGGCCTGTTCACATCGGAAACAGCCTGTCGTCTGCTCAACAAGAAGCTGCGAGGTGAGGTCACCAGTCTCCTCACGCCGAAATGCCACCCGCCACCTGGCGGCGGCCATGTGTGAGGCCCTTAGTGTGTGTGGTGTGTGGAACCATTAGTGCACTCGTGTCACTGTTTGTCTGCTCCTAACACCCTTAGTGTACTTGTGTCTAATTTAGTGTACTTGTGGCACCTTTAGTGTACTTGTGACACCTTTAGTGTACTTGTGACACCCTTAGTATACTTGTCACACCCTTAGTGTAATTGTGACACCCTCAGTGTACCTGTGACACCCTTAGTGTACTTGTGACACTGTTAGTGTAATTATGACACCCTTAGGGTACTTGTGACATCTTTTGTGTACTTGTGATACCTTTAGTGTAATTGTGACACCCTTAGTGTACTTGTGACACTCTTAGTATACTCGTGACACTCTTAGTGTACTTGTGTCACCCTTAGTGTAGTTGTGACACCCTTAGTATATTTGTGACACTCTTAGTGTACTGGTGAAACCATTAGTGTACCTGTGACACCCTTAGTGTACTTGTGACACTCTTAGTGTAATTGTCACACCCTTAAGGTATCTGTGACACCATTCGTGTACTTGTGACACCGTTAGTGTACTTGTCACACCCTTAGAGTACTTGTGACACTCTTAGTGTAATTGTGACACCTTTAGTGTAACTGTGACACACACTTAGTGTACTTGTGACACCCTTATTGTAGTTGTGACACCTTCAGTATATGTGTGACATATGTAGTATACTTGTGACACTTTTAGTGTACTTGTGACACTTTTATTGTACTTTTGACACCCTTAGTGTAATTATGACACCCTCAGTGTAATTATGAAATATTTAGTGTACTCATAACATCTTTAGTATACTTGTGGCATACTTAGCATCAGTGTGACACGGACATCACACCTCTGATACATTTAGCGTAGTTGTGACACCCCTTACTGTCAGTTTGTGGCATCCCTTACTGTCCGTTTGTGACACCCTTACTGTATGTGTATGAAACCCCAATGTCAGTTTGTGACACCCTTTCTGTTGGTTTGTACACCCGTTCTGTCAGTTTGTGACAGCCCTTACTGTCAGTTTGTGACATCCTTACTGTCATTTTGTGACAGCCTCACTGTCATTTTAGGACACCCCTAATGTCAGTTTGTGACACCATTACTGTCAGTTTATGACACCATTACTGTCAGTAATGACACTCTTAACAAAGTAAATGTGATACCATTAACACCAGTTTATAACACCCTCAGCATCTGTGTGCCCTTCTTCTTTCCGTACGCCTCCTTCCCTCTTCTGTCGTTTGGGAAATATAATAGATTTAATTTCCCGATTTATTTTTATATTAAATACAATAAAGTAAATGATTAAAGAGTGCTCAAGTGGTACAGTTGGTTTTGTTTTACTTTTCACTTCTGGCCACGGTGATTTACAAACATGGCCGAATATTACCAACAATGCTTCACTTGCACTTCGAAATTGTACGCATGGTTATATGAATTCAAAGTACTCTGAGAAATAGTGTTTAAGTGGTGTGATTGGTTCTGTTTTACTTTTCACTTCTGGCCACGGTGATTTACAAACATGGCCGAACATTACCCACAATCCTTCACTTGGACTTCGAAATTGTACGTATCGTTATATGAATTCAAAGTACTCTGAGAAATAGTGTTCAAGTGGTGCAATTGGTTTTGTTTTACTTTTCACCTCTGGCCACGGTGATTTACAAACATGGCCGAACATTACCCATAATGCTTCACTTGCACTTCGAAATTGTACGCATTGTTATATGAATTCAAAGTACTCTGAGAAATAGTATTCAAGTGGTGCGATTGGTTTTGTTTTACTTTTCACCTCTGGCCACGGTGATTTACAAACATGGCCGAACATTACCCACAATGCTTCACTTGCACTTCGAAATTCTACGCATGGTTATATGAATTCAAAGTACTCTGAGAAATAGTGTTCAAGTGGTGCGATTGGTTTTGTTTTACTTTTCACCTCTGGCCACGGTGATTTACAAACATGGCCGAACATTACCCACAATGCTTCGCTTGCACTTCAAAATTGTACGCATGGTTATATGAATTCAAAGTACTCTGAGAAATAGTGTTCAAGTGGTGCGATTGGTTTTGTTTTACTTTTCACCTCTGGCCACGGTGATTTACAAACATGGCCGAACATTACCCATAATGCTTCACTTGCACTTCGAAATTGCATATGCGCATGCCTATGGATTCAAAGTAACTCTAAAAAAAACAGGGTCTATTCTAAAGGATAAGGCTTGGAAGGACAAACACGCCAGCTCCCAGCTTCAGTCCATTCCTAGGGACCAGCGGCCAGTAACTCGGAAAACCGTATTAACAACAAACACTTCAGCAAATAACTGCTGTCAGGTACCAACTCGCTGACACCCTCCCCTTCAGGTCTTCGCCCCCACTTCCGTTCTGCGATACCTTCCTTTATGATGTAATCTTTTTCTGCCGATCTATTTTTTCCATCTTTTTTTTTCAAAGTTGCATAGTCCGGTGGTTTTGAGTTTTTGTCATTTTCCGAGATGAATATGTTAGGCTGATCGTTTATAATCTACCTTACTTTAATTTGAAGTCACTTTTTTTTTTAATGGCTAACTTTTGAGATATTTGAAGTGCAAACATGCTAAATTAATTTAGGGAAGCACGCCAAAATTCTGAACCTATAGATGTCTGCAGCAACAGATTCTATTAAATTGCATGAACATCCCCTTCTATCTGGTGACAAATGCTAATAAGTGCACCAGTATTGAAGTTCAAATTTGATGTTTTCATGCAGCTTAACATTTTTGTTAAATGTCGCCAAAGGTTCCACGCACGCTAACCAGCGTTCTTTTTCATGCCAGGTTTAATCGAGTCGAGTCAAAATGCTGTCGACCGCTGGTCGAAGCAGATCCTGCACGTGTGGGCCACCTCCCCCCACGTGGCCGGGGTCACGGAACGCGCCTACAGGCGTCTGGGTAGTGACGTCACATCCAACACCGTCGTGCTCATCACAGTGGCGTCCAACGCCGACCAGGTTTTCTTCAACCAGAAAAAAACCAAAGTCGGTTAAGCTAAGCTCCCATTCCAGTCCCTAATCATACATACCCAACTGCACTAGCATTAGCAGGTCATACCCCGCCTCACTCTCCAATCATAGCACAGCTCACGCTCGAGGCATAGCCAAACTCAGTCCCGAGTCATAGCCCACATCACTCTCCAGTCATATCCAACCTCACTTTTCAGTCATATACCACTTCGATCTCCAATCATAGGCACCTTACTCTCCAGTCATACTCCACCTCACTCTCCAGTCATAGCCCCATTCAGTCCCCAGTCATATCCCACCTCACTCTCTAGTCATATTTCACTTCATTCTCCAATCATAGCCCAACTCTGTCTCCAGTCATATCTCACCTCACTCTCCAGTCATATCTCACCTCACTCTCCAGTCATATTCCACCTCACTCTCCAGGCATTGCCCCAATGTGACAGATCCATGATGTACACTATACAGCATAGGCTGCTCCCCCACTTTCGTTTTATGTTCAGAATGGGTTGTGCTGCACACAATGTAAAACATTCCACTTCCACTATGTACAAATCAAATGTGATCGCTCCAACGGCTGGAAGACCAGTGCCCCGGTGCCGACAAAATATGTATTCAGATGAATAACAATATTTATCACAAAAAAAATTTAAAAATCAGTCCCCAGTCATATCCCAACTCACTCTCCAGTCATATCCCACCTCAGTTCCCACTCATAACCCACCTCACTCTCCAGTCATATCCCACTTCACTCTCCTGCGATAGGAACATGAGTGTGTGACCACCACCTTTTCACTTTAACGAAACGCTGTGGCCACACACTCATGTTCTAGCTAAATGTGTCTCTAAATTTGTTTACAATGATTAAAGTTACATAAGCTGTGTTCACACGGGCAAAGTTTATGTCGACTTAGACAAGTCGATTTATATGAATCGATTTAGTGTCGTGTCCACACACGGAGTGGTTTAAGGCGGAAATCGATATCTGCGCATGAGCAAGTCCATACTAACCAGCGCCACTTTCGGTTAGTCGACGTCGCCAGTAGAGAGTGGGTTCGACCTAGATCTATATGGACTGAATCGTATTGGTTTGGAACGGTCAAAACTTCTGCTGGGCAGTGAAACCCTAAAAATAAATGATGAAAAAAATATCTGTGCACAGCTAGCGGTTTCATAGACTAAATTCTATAATATGTGCTTTTGATCGACCGGAAAGTCAACAAACTAAGGTCTCGACTGCGCATGTGCGTGACGCGCTCAAGCCAAATCGATTCATATAAACTACCTCGCGAAGGTGGTTTCCATGAACCGATTTATACGAATCGATTCAGCCCTAAATCGACACAGCGTCGCATTCACACGGCAAATGTGCATCGAACTAGGCAAGTCGATTTATATGAATCGATTTAAAGTGCGTGTGTGAACACAGCTATAGTCCGATGGTTTTGAGTTTCTTTCATTTTCTGAGATAAATATATTAGGTCGATCGCTATGATCTACCTTACTTTTGTTTGAAGTAACATTTATTTTAAATGCCTAAATTTGAGATATTTGAAGTGCAAACACACTAAAATAATTTTGGCAAGCACGCCAAAACTCTGACACCATAGGCTTCTGCAGTAACATGTTCTGTTAATTTGATTCAGTACCTCCTTTTATGTGGCGACAAATGCGTAATAATTGCAACAGTGTCTAAGCTATATATGTGTAATCAAATCTAGATAAATGTTTTGGTTTTGAAAATTTGATTTTTCATCGGACTTTTTAAGTGAACCCTGGCTATGCTTTGTCCTCGTTATGAAATTATGAAAATAATTAAAGGATGAAGAAAATAAGAAAAAAGCGACCATCAAAGTGTGATATTGGCTTGCTCATCAGCAATGCGTTGCTTTCATGTGACGTCACAAGATTGATTTTGCAATGCATTATGGGTATGAGGCCATCTTGATACCCAACGACGGAGATGGCAATATGTGAGTGCACACATCCATAATTGCTGGCATCCTTCAGTCTTGCAGACTATGGAGTAACGCCTGTAGAGTTGGTTGAGGAACATATCCATACTACCAAAGATATTATGCTGTACATATCAATAGTAGCATCAGCTATAAAAATATAAACAACTGTTAGTTTACCCAAATTTACCCACATGTTTTATTTAGCAAGGTATTCACTTTTTATGTTTTTTTGGGGGTTTCTTTTTGCAATTGCAAAGGAAGGAATAAAAACACAAAGCTTTAAGGCAAATATTATGTAACTGTTAGCATCACAGCCATTTGTTTACCTTTTTTAACCGGCTGCTTTCTGAAGATGCTAGTCTTATTTGAAACTCACCAGCATGTTTATTTAAGAAGGGATCTACAATTTTTATGTTTTTGAAGGAAATTGGGATGTACGTAATTTGGGTGCAGGAAAAATATGAAGTTAAACTATGTCTGTGACAGCATAGCAGTTTGAATGTGTGTAACTGGTCACCATTTGGTTATTATTATTTTTATTATTATTATTTTCATTGTCAGTTTCCAAGCAAACTATGGATAGTGATACTGAGGTGTGTCTTTTTATCTTGAAAAAAGGAAATTGTTTTCTGTTGGGTGCCCAGTCATGTTGATATTGGAGGTAACGAAAAGACAGACCTAGCTGCTTTGAACTTGCCTCGGGCTAACCTAGGTATCCCATATACAGATCTTAAATTTCACGTTGACAAATACATGATTCCTAGCTGGCAGGATGAATGGAACGATGTGGGAGTAAACAAGCTTCATTCTGTGAAGCAAGTCTTGAGAGATTGGTAGTCCTCCTACAGACGGTTGAGACGGAACAAGGTTATCCTCTCTTGTTCCTATATTGGTGACCAGACGGGATGGCCGAATGAGTTAGAGCGTCCGTCTCCCATGCTGGTAGATCGTGGGGTCGTGGGTTCGAGTCCCGGTCGAGTCAAACCAATGACTTTAAAATTGATACTTGTCGCTTCCTAGCCAGGCGCTCGGCATTATTAGGATAGGGCAAGGACTGGTGTGCTCAGTGTCAGGATAATGTGACTGAGTGGGATACCAGGTCATGGTGCCGGCGGCCTGGTTTCCCAGTGGAACAGCACTATAAAGTCACCATGAGTGCGCACTGTCACAAGTCGGTACCCGTCCTGATATGACCTTAGATGTTGCTAGGACGTAAAACAACAACAACAAACAAAAAAACAAACATCCTATATTGGTCATATGTTCTTGATTCATAATTTTATTTTGGTTGGGGACAAATCCACCTCAGTATGAGCACTGCCGGTGTATACTGACAGTGCATCACATTTTGGTGAGTATGATGTATTTGGAAATGAAGGTATGATGGAGTTGTTCCGATTCCATCATCAACTCATTAATTTTCTTTAGGGAAACACTTGTTATTTTTTTACCAAATATTCATTTTCCATTTTTAACTTGAAAAGTCTTTTACTGTTCATTTTATTAATCATAAACCACTTGTGATTTTACCACAGTTATATGCTCTTTTGGTATACTTTCTGTGCTCTATTTTACCTGTCTGAAATGTAATATTTTACTCAGATATGATTACCCACTGTATGATCCCCAATAGCTGATGTTTACTTTTTGTGTTGGCGGTCGTTAAACAAACAGCAAAAAAACTCAATTTTGTATGCTGATTTAAAATGTATTGCGATATTTTATGCTTATAACTGATGTAGTTCTGTTTTTGTATTTTTCAATGCTGATTTAAATGAAAATCAAGATGGCCGATTTAGTAAACAGCAAAGAATAGAAAGTGCCTTGTTGCAGAATATATCATTAGAATAAATACATTCTGGTGCCTTAGTTTGTTTATAATGTGATTCAGGGCCCTTTGTGCGTGGCCATATACATTGTGATGTAGAGCAATAGTGTGAGTATATATGACAATTTGATGTAAATCCTTAGAGTGAGTATATATGACATTGTGATATAGATCCTATTGATTGAGTATATATGACAATGTGATGTAAATATGACAATGTGACATAGATCCTTAGTGTGAGTATATATGACAATGTGACATAGATCCTTAGTGTGAGTATATATGACAATTTGATGTAAATCCTTAGAGTGAGTATATATGACATTGTGATATAGATCCTATTGATTGAGTATATATGACAATGTGATGTAAATATGACAATGTGATGTAGATCCTTAGTGTGAGTATATATGACAATGTGATGTAGATCCTTAGTGTGAGTATATATGACATTGTGATGTAGATCCTTAGTGTGAGTATATATGACATTGTGATGTAGATCCTTAGTGTGAGTATATATGACATTGTGATATAGATCCTTAGTGTGAGTATATATGACATTGTGATGTAGATCCTTAGTGTGAGTATATATGACAATGTGATGTAGATCCTTAGTGTGAGTATATATGACATTGTGATGTAGATCCAGGAATAATAAAAAGACTGGTATGGATGTGAAGTTAAAGATGTATGAAATTATCTAATTATGTTCATTATGAATCTGTTAATGTGAAGTTAAAATGTAGGAAATTATCTATGAATGTGTCAACGTGAAGTTAAAGATGCAGGAAGTTATCTAATTATGTTCATTATAAATTTGTTAATGTGAAGTTAAGATGTAGGAAATTATCTAATTATGTTCATTATGAATGTGTTAATGTGAAGTTAAAGATGTAGGAAATTATCTAATTATGTTCATTACGAATCTGTGAATGTGAAGTTAAAGATGTAGGAAATTGTCTAATTATGTTCATTATGAATCTGTTAATGTGAAGTTAAAGATGTAGGAAATTATCTAATGATGTTCATTACGAATGTGTGAATGTGAAGTTAAAGATGTAGGAAATTGTCTAATTATGTTCATTATGAATGTGTCAATGTGAAGTTAAAGATGTAGGAAATTATCTAATTATGTTCATTATGAATGTGTCAATGTGAAGTTAAGATGTAGGAAATTATCTAATTATGTTCATTATGAATCTATGAATGTGTAGTTAAAGATGTACGAAATTATCTAATTATGTTCATTATGAATGTGTGAATGTGAAGTTAAGATCTAGGAAATTATCTAATTATGTTCATTATGAATGTGTCAATGTGAAGTTAAAGATGTAGGAAATTATCTAATTATGTTCATTATGATTCTGTAAATGTGAAGTTAAAGATGTAGGAAATTGTCTAATTGTGTTCATTGTTGTATGAAATACCATGTTTTTAGTTTGGAGAATCTTTATTGACTCCATTTGAGAGAGGGACCGATCAAGTTGAGGTTGTGTGTAATGTGTATGTATGCTCACCTCTGGCCAAGGTGCTTCTCAAAGATGGCCGCGCAATACCCACAATCCTTTACTTGCACATTATTAAGTGAAATAAAAGATACATCACTGTATAAAAGTCTTTAGTTAATGTTTCAAAATATGCTCATTATATTTTGTGTGGCTGCAATTCTAACAACAGCTCTGTAGTGAACCTGACGAAAAATCTCAAATTTTCTAAATCAAAATACTTATCTGGATTTTAGTTTACATATCTACCTTAGATAATGGTGCACATTCTTTACTGGTACAAGTGTCTGTCGTCTACCCACAGTCGTCCTTCACCGGAAAGGTATAGTTTACGTAAAGAAGAAAGTGTAGTCTTTACATTAAGAAAAGAAGTGTAGTCTTTACATAAGGAGAAAGCTGTAGTGCTTACGTAATGAGAAACGTGCAGTGTTTCTAGAGAGCAAAGTGTAGTGTTTACAAAAATAATGAAATGTAGTGTTTACACAAATAATTAAATGTAGTGTTTACAAAAAGAATGAACTGTAGTGTTTACATAAAGAATATGTTTACAAAAAGAACAAAGTGTAATGCTTGCATAAAATAAAGTGCTTACAAAAGTTTAAAAAAAGTATAGTGTTTATATTAGGAACGAAGTGTACATCCAGATAAGGAGAAAAGGATAGTGTTTATATATGAAGAGCAACATGTGGCGTTTACATATGGAGAAAGGTGAAGCGTTTACATATGGAGAAAGGTGTAGTGTTTACATATGGAGAAAGGTGTAGTGTTTACATATGGAGAAAGGTGTAGTGTTTACATATGGAGAAAGGTGTAGAGTTTACATATGGAGAAAGGTGTAGTGTTTACATATGGAGAAAGGTGTATACATATGGAGAAAGGTGTAGTGTTTGCATATGGAGAAAGGTGTAGTGTTTACATATGGAGAAAGGTGTAGTGTTTACATATGGAGAAAGGTGTAGTGTTTACATATGGAGAAAGGTGTAGTGTTTACATATTGAGAAAGGTGTAGCCTTTACATATGGAGAAAGGTGTAGCCTTTACATATGGAGAAAGGTGTAGCCTTTACATATGGATAAATGTGTAGCCTTTACATATGGAGAAAGGTGTAGTGTTTACATATGGAGAAAGGTGTAGTGTTTACATATGGAGAAAGGTGTAGTGTTTACATATGGAGAAAGGTGTAGTGTTTACATATGGAGAAAAGTGTAGTGTTTACATATGGAGAAAGGTGTAGTTTACTAAAACAAAGTGTATTTTTTACATGAAAGAAAAGCGTAGTGTTTATATTGTGGACAAAGTGTATTCTCTATACACAAAATATAGTGTAGTGTTTACATGAAGATTACAGTTTAGTGTTTACATTATGAGCAAAGTACAGTGTTTAAATAAAGAACTGAGTGTAGTCATTACATAAGTAACAATGTGTAGTGATTACATTAAGAACAATGTGTAGTCTTTACATAGAGAACAAGATGTAGTCTTTACATAGAGAAAAAGTCTAGTCTTTACATTAAGAAAAAAGTTGTTTTTACATAAAGAACGAGATGTAGTGTTTACCTAAAGAACAACGTTTAGTGTTTAGATAAGGAAAATGTTCAGTGTTTACATAAAACACAATGTTCAGTGTTTAGATAAAACACAATGTGTAGTGTTTACATGAAGAACAAGGTCAGTTAATGTAGGTGTAGTGCTTACATCAAGAAAAAAGTATAGCGTTTACATAAAGAACAAGGTTTAGCACTTACATCAAGAACAAAGTTTAGTGTATATGTAGCAAACTAAGTGCTGTGTTTACATAAAGAAGCTCATGTATATTTTACATAAAGAGCAGAAGAATAGTGTTTACATAATGAACAAGTTGTTGTGCTTACATAAAGAACAAGTACAGAGTTCGCATAAAGAAAAAAGTGTAGTGTTTACATAAAAGACAAGGTGTAGTGTTTACATAAAGACAATGTGTATTTATCTAAAGAACTAGGTGAAGTGTTTACATAAAGAACAAGGTGTAATATTGACATACAAAAGTTTAGTGATTACAAAAAGAACAAGGTGTGATGTTTATATATTGAACAAGGGGTAGTGTTTAATAAACATGTGTGATGTTTACATAAAGAACAATGTGTAGTGTTTACGTAAAGCAGAAAGTGTAGCGCTTATGTAGGGAGCAGCACATTGGGGGGAAATCATTGCTTAAAGCTGCACAGTCCGATGGTTTGGAGTTTCTGTCATTTTCTGAGATAAATATATCAGGTTAATAGTTATAATCTATCGTACTTTAGATTGAAGAAACTTTTATTGTAAATGCCTACCTTTTGAAATATTTGAAGTGCAACATAGAATATTAATTTTGTCAAGCATGCCAAAACTCTGGCACCATAAGCTTCTGCAGTAATAAGTTCTATTAAATTGACTCAGTACTCCCTTCCACGCTGCAATAGAATTTGATGCTTAACAAGTGCACAAGTTTCTAAGTTAGATATGTAGAATCAAAACTAGATAACTATTTTGGTTTTGAAAATGCGATGCTTTCATCGGACTATGAAACTTTAAGTTCTCTTTTCTATTCTGGTCTCAGCAGGATAGCCGTCTATAATTAAATTACTTTAAAAACCGGGGGGGGGGGTGGAGATCACATCCATCATCCAATGAATCTAGGTTCGGCTCAATATGTATGTGTGTGTGTATGTATGTATATGTTTGCCTTGGTGGTAAACAAGTATATTTGTCAACAGCAGTAATGCACGCTTAGAGGATAGAGAAGACGCTGATTTCCGGCAAGCGTCACGTGCCAACCTGGACGGACGTCATTCTTGAACCATTATGTTGTTAGTAACACGAGTGACACGTCGTTTTGTTAATAACACAAGCGTGGAACTTACACAATGCAGGCCCAAGTAGCATAGTTGGAGTGGTCACTGTGAACGCCACCTGGTATTCACGTGAATATCACCTGATATTCACATGAATACCAGTCGATATCCATATGAATATCACCTGATATTCATGCGAATACCAGCCGGTATTCATATGAATTTCACCTGATATTCATGTGAACATTTGTGATATTCACGTGAGTGCCACCTGGTATCCATGTGAATATCACCTGGTATCCATGTGAATATCACCTGATATTCATGTTAATATTAGTTGATATTCACGTGTACATCAGCTGACACATATTCACCAAAATATCAGCTGACACATATTCACACAAATATCAGCTGATATTTACACCAATAAATCCAAATACAAATTAGTTCAAGTCTGTATAAATATTAGCTGATATTTAACCATGAATATCAATTAATGTTAGATTAGATTACTGCACCTCTCGTCATGCATGAATGACAGCAGGAGCACCTTTATTGTGTAAAGTAGTAAATAATGGCTGTTATTCATAAACGCAATGTCTTTACTCAGTCCCACACCAGCTTTGTGGATGGGACGCCCGGAGAAACGCGCATGGGCTTGGCGCCGCTCCGAGGTTGCTTAGCAACAAGTAAACAACATCCGAATACAGTATAACCCCGTTAAACCAAGCTCGGTTAAACCAAACAATCGGTTAATCCAAGCTTTTTTTGGCGGCCTAGCAAAATACTACCATTTATCATATAAAAAAGTTGGTTAAACCAATGTCGGTTAATACAAATTATTGGTTAATCCAAACAAAATTGTCGAACCCCAGGCCACTTCCGGTACGGTTAAACCAAACTTTCATGTGGTTATATGGTCATCTGAGACCCCGCTTACTTTTTTTATATGATAAATGGTAGTTTTTTGCCGGGCCCCCGAAACAAGTTTGGATTAACTGATCATTTGGTTTAACCGAGCTTGGTTTAATGGGGTTATACTGTGTATACATAAAAGGCGATAATCAAAGTGTCCACATACATTGTATATTACATCTGCAATACAAGCTTACTCAAAGTCAAATCCAAAGCTCGGTTAAACCAATGATCGGTTAATCCAAACAAATTTCTAGGGTCCCTTCAAGTTCAGTTTAACGGAGTTATACTGTATTGCCATCGCAAATTAATAAGCAGGACATAGCCTAGTTCTGGAGCAACGTGGTTTCAGCTCACGTGTTTTCTTATTGACCGCCTGACTCTGATGTGGCAGAGCTCGTTTCGACACTTACCTACTCCGCTCCCGGTTGTTTGGGGTTTTACATCCTAGCAACATATGAGGTCATATCAAGACAAGAACAACTTGTGATGGTGCGCATTCATATTGGCTTCATAGTGCTGCATTTTGTCAGAGTATAAGAACTGACCATTCCTAGTCCATATCTGGCGGCTTCAGATTCTGTCAGCAGCTCAGTAAACCGCTTCACACCATCTGCCACTTGTGGAGTCGGGCCGGGTTAGTAATTACCTCCTCAGTTACAGTTAATGCACTCACCTCACCAGACAAAGGGCCACATTCACAGGTAGGCACGGGCAGGTTGATTTCTTCAATAAGGCTAGGTGGTCTATTGAGTAACATTATGCTGACACTGAGTCCACTACCAGTCATTGCCCTATCCTAGCAATGCGGAGCGGCAGGTCAGGTAGTGACAAGTATGAATTTCGTAGGTCATTGCTTTGACTCGTGTCGGGATTTGAGCCCATGCCATCGCGCATGGGAAGTGGGCACATGGCCATCTTGTCCGGTGACTAATCACTCAGTGATCCAAAATGTCAGAACTAGTCTCATTCACATCAGTGAACAGTAAGAGTAAGCTGCAGAGTGCTGCTGCATCGACTTCAATATTCAGTCACGTGATCTCAGCATGTATTCCTTACACGAACACCAGACGGGATGGCCGAATGAGTTGAGTGTCCATCTCCCGTTTTGGTATATCGTGGGATTCGAACCCATGGGTTCAAACCCATGTCGAGACAAATCAATGACTTAAAGATTGATACTTGTTGGTTCCTAAGTGCTCAGCATTATTAGGATAGGGCAAGGACTGGTTGGCTCAGTGTCAGGATAATGTGACTGAGTGGGATATCAGGTCATGGTACTTGTGGCCCTGTCTCCCAGTGGGCAACACTATGAAGTCACCATGAGTGTGCACTGTCACAAGTCGGTACCCGTCCTGATATGACCTCAGATGTTGCCAGGATGTAAAACCCCAACAATCAACCAATTAGTGACCTATTATAGTCTGGACATTTCAGTATTATTTCACATTGTAGAGGAACGCTATCAACCTGTGTGAGAGTTCCTGGGTCTGCATCATTCACTCTACTAGATCGTTCCACTGAGGAGAGTCGCTAATTTTGTCCGACCATCATCAATCAGCTCATAGGTCAAGCTTGAGCGCGGAAACTCTGTTGCCTAGATTTGGCTATAAATTAAACCAAGAGAATCACCAATCTCAAAATACACAAAGGATGAATATCGTGGCTTAGATTTGGTCATATATTAACACTAGAGAATCACCAATCTCAAAATACACAAAGGATGAATATCGTGGCTTAGATTTGGTCATACATTAAGACTAGAGAATCACCAATCTCGAAATACACAAATGATGAATATCATAGCTTCGATCTGATCATAAATTAAAGCTTGATAATCACGAGTCTAAAAATACACATACAATAAATATCATAGCTTAGATTTGGCCATAAATTAACACTAGAGAATAACTAGTCTCGAAATACACAAACGATGAATGTCATAGCCTAGATTTTCCATAAATTAAACCTAGAGAATCATGAGTCTCAAAATACACAAAAAATGAATATCATAGCTTAGATTTGGTCATAAATTAACACAAGAGAATCACAAATCTCGAAATACACAAATTATGAATATCATAGCTTAGATTTGGCCATAAATTAACACTAGAGAATCACTAGTCTCGAAATACACAAATGATGAATATCATAGCCTAGATTTAGCTATAAATTAAACCTAGAGAATCACCAATCTCAAAATACACAAACGATGAATATATGCGGCCATGATGCTTATGGATATCATTCGTGTCAGTGAACCTTTAAGAGACTGGAGCGTTCCAGTGCCCCAGTAATGCTGGTATGTCGCATAATAAACTTGATTTTCAGTAAATGGGAAAATAATGGCACATTGACAGCTCACCACGTGACTAAATGTGATGGACTCACACAAATAGAACTGCTCTAATTTAAAAACGCTTAACCCAAATATTGGAAGAAAATGTGTGGCTAAAGTTAGAAAATGGTTTTAATTTATAGTCACAACGATGTAGTGTCTTATCCACACATACACGGACCTAAGCCACACACACATGCAGAGCCCACGTAGCTGCACACCCAAACCACGCACACCCACACACCCAAACCACACACACCCAAACCACACACACACCCAAACCACACATCCACACTCACATACATCCAAACCATACAACCACTCATACACACCAAACCACACACGCACACCCACACACACACACCCAAAGCACACACACCAACACACACCCAAGCCACACACACACCCAAGCCACACACACACCCAAGCCACACACACACCCAAGCCACACACACACCCAAACCACACATCCACACTCACATACATCCAAACCATACAACCACTCATACACACCAAACCACACACCCACACCCACATGCACACCCAAACTACGCACCCCCCCACACACACACCCAAGCCACACACACACCCAAACCACACACACCCAAACCACACCTACCCACACACACCCAAACCACACACACACCCAAACCACACATCCACGCTCACAGACACCCAAACCATACACCAACTCATACACACCCAAACCACACACTCAAACCACCTACCCACTCACACACATCTAAAGCACAAATCCACACCCACACACCCGCACACACCCAGACCATACGTACCTGTCCACCCAGTCACACCCACGTCACACCTCAGACAGTCTGCACACATCCAGACTACACAAGTACTGTACACCCACTGAAATTCACCTCACCACACCCCACATCCACACACCCTCCTTACACACTCGCAGGTACACCTTTATTATCGAACAGGATTTGATAATCGTCGCTTCCTATCCTGGTGCTCGGCATTATTAAGATAGGGCAAGGACTGGTTGGCTCAGTGTCAGGATATTGTGACTGAGTGGGATATCAGGTCATGTTACTGGTGGCCTGGTCTCCCAAAGGGGCAGCAATATAAAGTCACCATGAGTGTGCACTGTCACAAGTCGGTACCCATCCTGATATGACCTAAGATGTTGCCAGGACTTAAAGCTCCAACAACCAACCAACCCCTCGAGCAGAGATCCATGTAGATAAAGGATTCACCCCGTACATCCAGTACAGGGGTGAAAACCAACCTATTACTATTAGAAAAACTGTTGAAAGAATTTGACATGGCGGGGAAATGAACTGAGCATGTAAATTCTTTATTTAAGAAACAAAATATATTCTTCACATAAATATTCATATCTACCTGCTACTTCTGATTTGAAAAATATAATAAAACATGTAGTTTAAGGAACTTTAAAAATAAAACCAACACCGTTTTATCGACGCCATCTTGTCTTTTTGCATTCTCGCTCATTTGACCAACTCTGCGCCGATATATGTAGCCATTTGATCCTGAGACCACAGTTTCTAGTTCCTGTTCCATACTAAAACTATTTTCGCCCGTATTTAGACCATGCTAGTATTGTAAGTATGGGGTGAATCTTTTATCTAAAGATCCATGCTGACTATCCCATCGCTTAAAGTTGCATAGTCCGATGGTTTTGAATGTCTGTATTTTGTCTGAGATAAGTATATTAGATCGCTGACTAGTATTTACTTTACATTAGTTCAAAGTTACTTTTATTTTAAATGGTAAACTTTTGAGATATTTTGAGTGCAAACATGGAAAATTAGTTTTGGCAAGCTTGCCAAAACTCTGACACCATAGACTTCTGCAGTAACAGGTTCTGTTAGATTGACTCAGTATTGCCTTCTACACAGAAACAAATGCTTCAGTATCTAAGTTAGATATGTAAAATCAAATCTAGATAATTGATTTGGTTTTGAAAATTTGATATTTCATCAGACTATGCAGCTTTAAGTTATAACAAAACTTATGTTGGGAGATTGATAATGACCAGTTCGGTCTGGTGACACTCTCCAGCAGAGATCCACGCTAAGCCTCTCGGTGTTTATAACCAAACATCTGCTGTTAGAGTGATAATGACCAGTTTTGCCTGCTGACACTCTCCAGCACAGATCATTGCTGAACTGCCCTGCGTTTATAACCAAGCATATGCTGAGGGAGTGATCAGAAGTACTAAGGTATCACCATGCATTTTATGCTTTGTTTGTTGTATGTTTTTTTTTAGTTGCCCACAGTGTCTTCTTTCTATTGTGTTTAGATGAATGACTACATCGCTGTTTATACAGTATTGAAATACATCTCAACTTTGACATAAAAAGACAGATATTAAACAAGAATTCACGACAAACCTGAATGTGTTATCGGCTATATTTGGCGCTTGCTTTGTGCTCCTGAAATGATGCTGTCTGCACACATAATGGCTAGAGAGCATTAAATTGTCGTAGCAGAAGAACTCAGAGTCCTAGTCCATATCTGCTGGCTTCAGGTTATGTCAGTGTGTTCAGCTCAGTAAACCGCTTGACACCATTCGCCATTTGTGGAATCGGGACGGGTCAGCTATTGCCTCCTCAGTTACAGGTAATGCACATATCTCGCCAGACAAAGAACCACATGAACAGGTAGGCACGGGCAGGATGATTTCTTCAAGGTTAGGTGGCCCAATGATTAAGAGGCTAGTACTGGAGTGGCAGAAATGTGGTGTTCGAATCCCGCTCTAGGCATATCGTCCGAAGTCATACTGGTTCCACGACCAGGATGTTGTTGTATGTCACTTGTATCATTTGTACACCTGCCTAATGTATGCATGAGTAAATGCCATTGCATGGTGCTTTAATAT
The DNA here is from genome assembly GCA_030323885.1 of Branchipolynoe longqiensis. Lineage (NCBI taxonomy): Eukaryota > Metazoa > Annelida > Polychaeta > Phyllodocida > Polynoidae > Branchipolynoe > Branchipolynoe longqiensis. The sequence goes on along the minus strand of CM059198.1, from coordinate 51,975,699 downwards.
TGTAAGCATTGCGTGATTAACATACATGAACCATTTAAAAGACATATACGTACCACCGGACGCGATGGCCGAATCGGTAGAGCGCAGGCATCCCGTGCGGAAGGTCGGGAGTTCAATTCACAGTTGAGTCAAACAAATGAATTACAAACTTGATACGTGACGCTTCCTAGCCAGGCGCTTAGCATTATTAGGAGAGGGAAAGGATTGGTTGGCTCGGTGTCAGGATAATGTGTCTGAGTGGGATATCAGGTCATGGTGCTGACAGCCTGGTCTCTGGTTATAAAATCGCCATGAGTGTGCACTTCCACAAGTCGGTGCCGGTCCCTGGCCGAATCAAAGCAAATACAAAATTGATACTTGTAGCTATTTTGCCTGACGATCGGCATTACTAGGATAGGAGAAGGACTGTTTGGGTCAGTGTCATGATAATGTGACTAGGTGGAATATCATATTATCTATCGGTAGCATTGTATCCCAGTAAGGTAGCCTTCTAAAGTTGCTACTGCCGATACAATTTCAGATGGTGCTGCGATATTAAAGTTGCATAGTCCGATGAAGTATCAAATTTTCAAAACCAAAACAATTACCTAGATTTGATTCTATGTACCTAAAGGCCCTGTCACACTATGACTTAATGACATCAGCATAGGGAGAACGTGAAAAACGTCTAACTTCTCGGCGTAGTATGCAAATTTAGGCACAAGTTGAACGTGGATGCAGCGTAGTTGACGAGAGCGTAACGTCGGTAAAGCGGAGTGAGGACAATGTAATTACGCTCACGGAAAGTTATGAACGTTATTCCATCGCCAGAACTACATTGCTTTACATTATGTGATGTTACATACGTCATGACACGGTGGCGAAATGCTGAACGTACGTTGGACATATGTTCAGTATACGTTCTCCTGACGTTCCCATTACGCCGCGTGGATGTTGCCACCGGTTTTAATGTGGGTCGACCTAGTGCAACGTAGTGAGCAGCGTTTGACTAATGTCTGTCTAACGTCATTGACGTTCACCAAACGTGTACAGAACGTACAGCGAACGTAAACCCTTACGTTTGAGTTACGTCGAAAGTTTTGAACAGGTTCAAAACCTTGATGCGAGCCGACGTAACACAACATAACGTGACATAGCTCGACGTCAGTCTAACATCATTCTGACGTCATCATAACGTAGCCCAACATACGCCAACGTAATGACGAAACGTGAGCACATCAGGCTTATGTTGGCTCATTACGTCATAGTGTGACAGGGGTATAACATAGATACTAATGTACTTATTTGTTTGTGCATAAAAGGGAATACTGAGTCCAATTTAATAGAAGAAGTCTGTGGTGTCAGAGTTTTGGTATGCTTGCCAAAACTAATTTGACATGTTTGCACTTCAAATATCTCAATAGTTTACGATTTAAAATAAAAGTTACTTCAAACAAAAGTAAAGTAGATAATAATGATCGTTTTATTATATTTATCTCAGAAAAAATGATAGAAACTCAAAATGATCGGACTATTCAACTTTAAGTTAAAGCACCGCTAATACATAGCTAATATTTTACTCAGCAGACGACAATCACAATCGCAGCCACAATGTTGTATAACACCTACGTGTGTGTTGGGAGGGGGGTGTAGGGGTGAAAGGAGGGGGAGGGCGGGGGTAGACCCAAAGACACTGTTTTAATACAGACAGGGGAAGGGCCCCGGATTTACAACAACAAAAACACAAACACAAAAGAGAGAGACACCAGACGATGTCACCCGGCGCGAAATGCGGCACTGTGTTACCCGTTACAACGACAACAGACACTCGGGTTGTTTTTGTTGATCGTCGTAGAAGGGTTGGTTTGGGGGAGTGTGTGGTGGGGGGGGGGGGGGGGGCTGCGTGGTGACCAGCCGGTATCAGCTAGTATCAGGCGTAACTGTCAACATGACAGACACGGACGTGACAGACTACTGCATGTTGGCACTTGGTGTGGGTTGCCAATGACAACGCCGGCCCGGCCATGTGGTGGTTCTGTGGTGTGGGGCGTGGGCACGCAGGCGCATAGCCATACCAATCTGGTTATATTATATAACTGACAAAATCTGACTAAATTTATGCCCAGCATTTCAGTGTGCACACCAAGTTAATTGTACATAGCTTCACTTTGATTATCTACAAAGTTAACCCTTTAGAAAAAAATAATTACCTTAAAGTTGCATAGTCCGATGGTTTTTGGTTTCTAACATTTTTCTGAGATAAATATATTAAATTGATTGCTATAATCTAACTTACTTTAGTTTGAAGTGACTTTTATTTTAAATCGCTAAGTTTTGAGATATTTGAAGTGCAAGCATGTCAAATTAGTTTTGGCAAGCACGCCAAAAGTCTGACACCATAGGCTTCTGCAGTAACACGTTCTATTAAATTGACTCAATATTCCCTTATATCTAGCACCAAATGCTTAATAAGTGCATCAGTGTCAAAGTTAGATATGTAGAATCAAATCTAGATAATTGTTTTGGTTTTGAAAATGTGATACATCATCGGACCACGCAGCCTTAAAGTAAAGTATACATAAGTTCCACGGAATTTTGGCAAGCACGCCAAAGTCAATTTGGCTATGTTTACACTTCAAATATCTCATAAATTAGTTATTTTAAAGCAAAGTTACTTGAAACTAAAGTAAGGTAGATTATAACAATCAACCTAATATATTTCTCTCAGAAAATGATAGAAACTCAAAACCATCAGACCATGAAACTTTAATACAACATATTGCTACCGAAGCCTATGGTGCCAGAGCTTTGACATGCACACCATGTTTTTGACCTGGTATGTGCTGTCCTGTCTGTGGGAAAGTGCATATAAATTAATAGACCCATTGCTGCTTATCGGAAAGCGTAGGCAGCGGGTTTCCTCCAAAGAAATATGTCAGAATGACCATATGTTTGACGTCCAATACCCGATGATAAAAATCAATCTGCTCTACAGGTGTCGTTAAATAAAACAAACTTGACTTTTATTTTGATATGTTGATGCATTCACCAGCTTATGCGGCTTTAATTGACGAATGTCAACAAACAAAAAACAAATGAACACTGGGGTTAATATTTCTCCCCCGTTGTGGAACAAACATCACAAATGAATTGGGCAGCAAAGGTGATGCCACCACGTGACGGGCACGACCACGTGACCGGCGGCGGCGCATTGTGTGGCCGTTATCGGAGCTGTAACTAGGCCAGCCTGTTTGGTGTTTATGGAGTGTGGTTGTCATCGCCCAACGAGTCTGGCCGTCAGCAACCGGGGCTGTTTCGTCTTGGTTGTTGGAGTTTTACGTCCTGGCAACATCTAAGGTCATGTCAGGATGGGTACCTTCCGACTTGTGACAGTGCACACTCATAGCCAACTTTATACGGTAGTGCTGCCCCACTGGGACTGAGAAATCAGGCTGCCAGCATCATGACCCGATATCCCACTCAGTCACATTATCCTGACACTTAGAGTGAGATAACTGGTCCTTGTCCTATCCTAATAATGCTGAACGCCAGGATAGAAAGCGACACCCACGTCACACCTCAGACAGTCTGCGGTGTGACGTGGGTGAAAGGAGGGGGAGGGCGTGATAAAATGATTATTTTATCACGCCGCAGCGTGAAAGGAGGGGGAGGGCGGGGTGTCAGGATGTAGACCATATGTTGATGGTCTACATCCTGACATACTTTGTTTCAGGATGTAGACCTGTAACAAGGAGGGGGGGGGGCTGTAAATGAGGCTGACGATAACAATCAACCTAATATATTTAGTGTTCGTTTTAGTAGGTCATGGGATTCGAACTTCCGGGTTCAAACCCTGGCCGAGTTAAACCAATCCCTTAAAAACTGATACTTGTCGCTACCTAGCCTTGCATTCTGTATTACTAGGATAGGATAAGGAACGGTGGAATGAAGAAGACCAATTGTTCGCGATTGGAATTTTCCCCGCTTCATAAACTAATGTAGTGTAGTAGTCCGCACTGACATCTCAGGCAAGGAACCGCATAGACAGGTAGGTGTGGGTAGAGTGGTGACATCAGAGAGCCTAGGTCGTGTAATGGTTAACACACTGGCCTGGAATGCAAGAGATGTGGGTTCGATTCCCAATCTAGGCGCAATGCTTCCCATTTTCACCCCCCCATGACACTGGTTCCATGACCAGGATCGTGTACAAGCTACACGGCGTATGTTTGTTGAAATTTGCCTGTATGGATGTAATTGTAAGCATTAAAAGACTTACAATTCCAGGGGGATGAGTGTAGTAGTATGCACTGACCTCTCAGGCAAGGAAACGCATAGACAGGTAGGCGTAGGTAGCCTAGGTGTTGTAATGGTTAGCACACTGGCGCGGAATGGAAGTGATGTGTGTTCGATACCTACTGTAGGCACAATTCACACTATTCACGCCGCAGCCATGTTGAAACCAGACCGAGGGCACTTACGCGTCTGCGAGGCGCTACTGTATGAAAAGTCATGTGAATACTTTTTTGTTGACCACAACCTCTCGAAATCACTCAAATTTGTGGGTATTCATTTTTTAAATTACCATATTCATCTTTGCATACTTGTTTTCTATCTATTGGCCAATTTCATGAAGATTGGCTGACCCTTGCATGGTGATTTTTCCCATTCTTTAACTACAATGTGACTGTCAACTTCAAGTCTGCATAGTTATGGTGGTATTGTGTAATAGAGCACTGTCAGCGTAGTTATCTGTGCAACACAGTTAAACAACTAGTCTTAGTAATTACAAATTAATAAAAGCTTTAAAAGGGTCAAAATAATTTTTTTTAATATATCTATATTAAGAAAGTTATGCAATTTTGAATTTAAGAAAAGATTGGCAGTCAAGGTGAGTGACTTTGTTGACATTGCCTACTGAAATGCATCTGA